>CM053769.1:647482736-647502383 GCA_028658325.1 Potorous gilbertii | reverse complement strand
GAAATCATTCATCCTCTAATTAATCAGTACCAGCTGTGCTCAGCTTTCACTATGCAACTTGAAACATGGCCAAACTTACCTGGCTTTCAGTTTAATTGGAAAAATCAAGTGGGTAAAAGGAAGTCTTTCTTTCTATTTGTAAATAATCGCCATATCACTTCTCTGTTAAAAGGATAAGAGAAATGGTTCAACAACAGCTCTAACAAACAGCTCTCCTCCCTTCTGCTTTCTGTAGTTATAATTGTAGCTTAGATTTAATGTGAAAACACTGGATAATAAATACTATTTCATGCTAACATATTTTAAAAAAATCTTGTTGCTAAGAAATATCAATTTTCATTATGCTTTAAGGGATAAAATCCCAAACTCCTTGTGAACTTCAGTTATGATACTCATACAAAGTTAGAGGGTAGCCCAGAAAGGTTACCGTGAATTAGCTTTACCTGTGAACATATTGTATGCTTTGGCATTTGAAAAGATCTTTATATATTTTGTTTGGCGGTAGCTAGCCTGGAGTCAGAAAAGACCTGAATTCAAATCCAGCCTTAGACATACTGGTTGTGTGAATCTGGACAAGTCATTTAACCTTTATCTGTCTCAGTTACTTCATCTGTAAAATGGAAATATAATATCAACATGGCCCCTAGTGCATAGAGTACCAGGCCTAAAGTTAAGAAGACGTGAGTTCAAATCTGGTCTCAGATTCTAAATAGTAATTAGTTCTCTTTTACCCAGGAACCCTGAGGGTCTTTCCCTCCCAATTTGATTTTTTTTTAATTTTTGATTAAAGGGCCATCTCTTGAGTAACTACTTAAAGAAGCCTATCCATTGAATGGGTGTATCTCACTCAAAGTGAGAATGTGATAAGACCTTAGCTTGAAAGGGCCAGGGTCTCACATTGCATCCTGGACCATTTCCAGTCATCCTGATGAATATCAGGCCACTGGACTCAGATGGATCAGTAGAAGAAAGTGAGGTTGGTGACCTTGCATAGCCCTCCCTCACTCAAATCGAAATCAACTGCAAGTCATGGTTGATGTCATGGTTCCCTTTGAGAAAAGGACAAACACAACAACACAATGACAACAGACACTTAATAGTTGTGTGACGCTGGACAAGTCACTTAACCCTGCCTGCCTCAGTTTCCTCCTCTGTAAAATTAGCTGGAGAAGGAAATGGGAAACCACTGCAGTATCTTTGCCAAGAAAACCCCAAAAGGGGTCATGAAGAATCAGACAAGATCGAAAATGAGAAAAGAACAGCATCACCTACCTCACAGGTTTGTTTTGAGGATCAGATGAGATATTATTTGTAAAGAGGTTGCCTCTCTCTGCCTGAATGGTAAGTTACTTGAGTACAGAACCTTATATTTATTCATATGTGTGTATCTCTTAGTCTCCAATGCTGAGTTGTTACAGTTTGGCTTGGACACTTCAAGGATTTGATCTGCATCAGGTATTCCAAGTACAAAAGAAAATTTCTTGGCCCCACCTTTCTGGGCCTCTGTTTCTTTATCTATCAAATTAAGGAATTGTATTAGCTGTCCTCTGAGCTCCCTTCCAACTCTAAATCTGTGATCATTTGATTTTTCACTTTTGATGGAGAAGTGCAAACATTCAACTAATGAAAAATTGTGTCAAGTTCCTATTATAAGTCAAACAGCAGAGATACAAAGACAAAGGTGAAACACAACAGCCCTTGTTTTGTGTAAACACCATATGATATTAAGTATCAACAGACCAGTATTCACTGAGTGCCTGCCATGTGCCAGGCCTGTGCTAGGTGCTGGGTGAGCTCCTTGACCTCAGGGAGTTTGTATTCTATTAGGGAACATATGTAAGCGTGACTCAGAAAAAAAATCCAAGGTAATTTGGAGGTGAGACACTAGCAGCTGGTGGGAGCAGCTGGAAGGAAGGGGCAGAGTATGGAGAGAAGGCTGAAAAGCAGGAGTGGGAAAGGGGGAGGAGTGAGAGGAAGGGAAAGAGGGGGACGGGAGAAATGGGAAGAGGGGGAGGAAAAGGAAGGGAGGAAGAAAAGGAAGGAAGGAGGAAAGGCGGGGGAGGAAAGGAAGGGGGAGAGGGAGGAGGGGAGAGAATGTCTTATGCCACATCTAAACTACATGGTGATATGGTAGTTTATAAAGTAATTGATTGTATTGGAAAAGAAAAAAAAAGCTTCCTTCCAACTCCCAGGTTCCCATTAGCTAGGAACAATCAAGAACAGAGAATTTCCTGATGCCCAGGTCTTGCTACTTCAGTCTGTGGAGTGAGGAGAAGGGAAAGAAGGGAAAGTAAGGCATCCTTACTCTAACCACAAACCTGGCCACGGAAGTACCTCTGCCCCAATATTCAGACATCTGGACCCACGCCTTTGTCACACACCTACCCTGCTGGTCCCAGGTCCTGATTCCTGGCCCTGCTCCACCCCCCAATTCCTGTGCCAAATCTGGCTAGTTGAGAATGAAGTGAGATCAATACAGTAAATAAAGAGGGCTCATGAAGAATGACTCAAGAAATGGTAGTTCATTTAAATTTACCAAACACAGGAACGGAATATTACAATGCATAAAGCACATCCTGCCCCAAGGAATAACCAAGTTATGCCAGAGGAAAACAAATAACCAGATTAAAGTAAAATCTTAATTGGATGTAGCCAATTAAGCATTTATAAAGTCAGATTAGTTCAGGCTTACAGCCACATTAAATCAAGACATCAAAAGGAGAAGCACCCAGGAACACTATACATGGTGACTCAGGACTGTAACTCATCGTCTTTTGGATACTCTCTCCCTGGTCCCTCCTGTCAGTCTGCCATGTGGAGAGCTTCCAGTGTGAGGAGGCTTGGATGTCAGCCCTAGCATTTGGGTGGGCCGGGAAATGATCAGGAAATGATTTTCACTAGAAATAGCAGTTAGCTGTCAGTTCCAACTAAGTGTCTTGAGTAAAGTATATTAGAACAGCCTTATTTGGTTTTTCTGAATACTCTTCAGAATTTAACCTTTGCTAGTTGAAAAGTAAGCTTGAACAAAAGGGGAAAAAAGAGTGAATCTCATTCCACAGTCACTTATCTTAAATCTCCTATGTTCTAGGCACTGTAGTAGGTTGAGGACATAAATATGGAGGAAAAAAGAAAACAGTCTTTCCCCTCGGAGCTAACTGGTGGGGAGGAAGATAAGACAAACACATAAACATCCTGACTTATTTGCTGCTCCCTGGGTTTGTCTTTCTATTTCCCAGTTCTTTGTCTTTGTCTGCCCCTAGGCCTGGAACTCATCGTCTCCCTAAAAACTCTTAGCTTCATTTTACACTCATCTTATGCAATACCTCCTGAGGTAAGCCTTTTGGGACACATACACACACACAAATATACATATACATACTTATACACACATTTACATACATGTCTACATGAATGTATATGTGCATGTATGGATGGATATGTGTGTGTATATGGATGTATATATTTTAACATGTATAGATGCCTATGTGCATAAATGATGCCTCTCCTGATAGAGAATAAGCAACTTAAAGCCAGTTTGTCATTTTTTGTCTTTCTATCCTTAGTGCCTCATACAAGACCTTGACATAGTAGGCACTTCATGAGAACTAATCTGAATCTGATATTAGGAATGTTTAATTTGCTACATCCAATTAAAACATTACTTGTTGGATTTTTATTACGAGGTCAGCTACGAGGGATAAAAGAGTGACAGAAAATCATGTTAGTTGGGAGTAGAATAAAGAGGCTTAGTGAAGGAATTGGTACCTGAACCGGGCCATTAAGGAAGAGGAAGATAAGATATATGGAGAGATAGAAGGAGTGTGCTGCAAAAGAAGACTCAATTGTTTATGAATTCTGAAGATCAGAAGTCAGGAGAGTGATTAGTAGGAGACAAGTAGGAGCTTGTAGTCCAATTTGCCTGGAATGGAGAGTATGTGGAAAGGACTGTCATTCCATAGTTAGCAGGGGAAGAAAGAATGGAAGTCAGAGGATAGACTTTGGATGGATATTAGATTATGAGGTAATACACAGAGCATGATCATTAAAGCCATTGGAGTGGATAAGATCACCAAGGGAAAAAGCAGAGGGTGACAGAGACAAAGACAGTGACAGAGACACAAAGACAGAGATGGAGAGACCTACAGACAGAAATAAAGAGACAGAGACAGACAGTGCCAAGATGCTCTCTTAAGGGAGACAACACTTGGTAGAAGGGAGAGTACAAAGCCAATGGACCAGTAAAGATGATTGAGAAGGAATGGTTAAGAGAAAGAAGACCAGGAAAGAAGAGTATGATAGAAGCCAAGGGAGGACAAAGTAGGAGGGGGTAGACGAAGTATCAGATTCTACGGAAAGTCAAATAGGATGAGGACAAAAAAAGGCACTGGATTTAGCCATTTCAGTAAAATGATGGGGTGAAGAAGCCATTTTGCATAGGATTAAGGAGTGGATGATAAAGAAACAGAATCATTTAAGGTAGACCACCCTGCTCAAGGTCTAGACATTCAGCGGTGAAAAACACATACTATTTCTGTGCCCAGGTGTGTTATCTGGCTTTTTTATTTATAATTCTACTATGATCTATGTTTCTCTTTCTCAATAGACTGCAGCTGCTAGAATTTACTCTAGATAAGTTCTTTTGTTCAGTTAGCATAAGTCTGCAAAGGGTAAAATAAAGCTAATAACCCCTACGGTGCTTCCATCATCGTTTAAAATTCAAATATATTGTACGAACTCACCCAGAGGGAGAAAAAGTAGAACCAGAAGAACATGTGCACAATGATTACAGTAATGTAAATGGGAAGGAAAAGGAAGCCAAACTCTAAGAAACTAAAAATCCAGTGAGAGTGGCGGAAAACAGATAAAGAAGCGGAATCCGGTCACCGTGGGAGGGGGTAGATGGTGTGTATCACCAAATAGGGCCATTGTATTAGACATTTCTCCCTAATTTTTCTTTTCCCCCCCTTTATTACAAAAGAGAGGTCAGAAAGAGAAGGGGTGGGGCTCCCCATGATTATGGGACCCTAGAATTGGAACAGATCTTCAGGGCCATCCACATCCACACACTTTCCCTCTCTCCTGCCCCTAATTATTTTATGGATAAGAAAATGGAAGTACAAAATAGGTTAGGTCTTCCTGACTCCAAGTCCAGTTCTCTATCCATGCTGTGACAATCCCAGGCCCAGCTCCTGTTCCGATCCTATTCATAACATTAAATCACAGGTAAAACTTATAGACTTTTGAATCTCTTTTAAAAAAAAACACCTTAGATATCATCTAATCTAATACCTTCCTTTTACAGATGAGGAAAGTGAGGACCGGAGCAGGGAATGTCACTTTCTCAAGGATCCACAGAGTATGTGGCAGAGCCAGGACTAGAAAAATCAGTTATATTGCCATCATTTAATATAATATGAAAATCTGATTCATGATTTCTTATTAGCCAACATCATAAATGAATTTGATTATTTTCTTTCCTCTTCTGCCTGTGTAAAAGAAACAATTACTCAATTTCTTTTAAAGGATTATTTGTCTGCTTTAAAATTTAGTGGTCAAATGCTATTGCCACTCTGGTTCCCTGTTTTTGAGGAAACTGCAGCTTTCAGGGCTGGAAAACAATCTGTGATTCTCTTTGCATTCTACCACCCCTTCTCTCTGAGCCCCAAGGCTTTGTTTACTGGCTTCTTCTATTTGCTTTCCTTGACTCTCTAGTGCCAAGTACTATGTAACACATACATGTACATACACACACATGCACACCTCACACACACACATGCACACACTCACACACACACATACATACACTCAATTCTCCTGCAAATACAACTTGGATGGCAAAGAAATACTGTGTTACTAAGATATAAAAATCTTAAAATTTATCCCTGAATTTTCATGCCAGTGTAAAGACAAGTAGGTCTAGTTCTTTATAAGTCTAAACACTGAATGATCCTCTTTTTTTATTGTAGCTTCTCCATGGAGTCAACAAGCCACATTCCTGCCCACATTGATCAGTGGTCCAAACTTACAAACCACTGGATTTGATTTTATAAGGTTGTTTGGTTTCTAAGCCTTTCTAAATGATTTCTCCCACCCTTAATTTATAACCAGGACTGGGATTCCTGGCTTGCAGAACACACTTTGTGAGAACCTGTGACCCAGAGATTCTTCCCTTGTTTTCAAGTTATTCAAGGGTTGTACAGTAGAAAGCATATTAAATTTTGAGTGGAAGTACCAGGGTCTGAATTATGCTTCTGATATTTCTTGCATATGTAACCTTGGACAAATCACTTAACCCTTAGCTCCTTAAATGAGAAAGACCTTTCCCTATTACTCCAACCCATATCCTCAAGGGATTTCCTTTGCCTTCCCTGGAGGTTGCAATGGCTCTGGTTCCTGGTACTCTGCTTCTCTAATTGCTTTGTCTGAAGAAAATTCAGTAACTGTCTGCGGGAAATTGTGGGCCTACTGCTAAGTTTATATTTCCAGCCTCAAGGACACTTCCAGCTCTCTATTGATGGTACCTTCCTAGCCCAACTTAGGTACCATTTGCTACAAGAGACCTTACGTGATCTTCTCAAACAGAGGTGAGATAACAGACACATGGTGATCTAACAGGTTCCCTTATTAGAATATTCTATTCCTGAATCATACATATGAGTATTTCCCATAATGGAAAAACATCTTCCATGTACAGAGAGAACAGACAATTCCCACCAACAATAAACACAAGGTCATTTCCATATCTAGTGGTACATTGCCAAAATTTATGCTAACTTTTCATTGGATCCTAGATAGAGTGCTGGAAAAAACCTTAGAGCTATCACCTAGCCCAAGGGTGAGGAACCTGTACCTTCAAGGCCATGTTTGGTCCTATAGGTCCTGAAGTGTGGCCCTTTGATTGAATCCAAACTTTATAGAACAAATCCTCTTAATAAAAGAACAAAATAAAAGAACACACATGGTCTCCAGGCCTCAGGTTCCCCACCCTTGGTCCTAGCCCAATCACCTCCTTTTACAGAAAAACAAGTTGAGGTCTAGAGAAGTTAGATGACTTGCCCAAGGCTTATCTAGTTTAAGTTGAAGGTTAGAAAGTATCACCTTCAGAATTTGAACATAGTTTAAACCCAGTTCTCTTTACCTTACTCCAATTGCATTCTTCATGGGACTTCTGATCAAATATCTTGACTTTGGAGAAGTAGCATGGCACAATGGATAGAGTTCTAAATCTGGATTCAGATTTCTTTTCTTCCTACATTTATTTGTTATGTGGTCAAAGACAACTCTCTTGACCACTCAGACTCTTAGTTTCTTCATCTATAAAACAGGGATAAAACTTAGACTACCAACATCATAAGGTCATATAAATATGGAGTTGTTGTGAGGAAAGGATTTTATAAAACTTAAATGCTATATAAATGTCAGTACTCATTATTTGAATGGAATTTTTTTTTTAAAAAGAAGATCAGATATTTATCATTTTGAAGCTTGAAGCAACTCAGAGAAACTTTTATTGAGCAATACATTATAACAGGATTTAGGGTATAAGATATTTTAAAGCTAATTTAGTTAAACCTCCTCATTTAAAATTTTATTATTTAGGATCATATTATCTATTAATATGAAGAGAATGATATGGTTTCTCAGATTAAAAAAATCTTTATTGATTTTATTTGTTTTTTTATGTCACCTTTACTTTCAAATATATCCCTCATTCTTCCTTTCCAATCCATTTTAACAAAAAAGAGAGAAACAGAGAAAAAAACCAATTCAGCAAACTAGGTAACTTAGCCAAGGAGTCTAAAAGTTTGTGCAGTGCTTTATATCTAGAGTCCCCCTACTTACTTCTCCCTGAAAAGAGGGAAGAGAGGTATATTTTCTCCTCTCTTCTTCTGGATCAAACTCAATCATAGAATAATGCAGCATTCAGTTTTTCTCCTTTCTATTTCTATTGTTATAGTCAAGATATAGATAAAAAGACACACATATACACAGGCATGCATATAGACATATATGTGTGTATGTATATATGTACAGTAAATACATACAAATGTGTGTATACACTCATACTGATATATATATATATTTGTATGTACACACACACATTCTGATTTTTTTATTTCACTTTCTAAAGGTTCATATAAATCACTCCATACTTCTCAGTATTCATCATTTCTTATATAATATTTTGTTCCATTCAAATACTATGACTTGTTCATCCAATTCCAAATCTGTGGACATCTATCTTGTTTCCAGATCTTCATGAAAATTATCACCACCATCATCATCATCATCACCACCATCATCATCTGTCATAATCAACAAGACTTCATTAAGTACTTTTTATATGCCAGCCGCTATGTTAAATATTGGAGATACAAAGAGAAGCAAAAACATGCTAACGGACCTCAAAAGAATTTATATTCTAATGGAAGATACAACATATAAACAACCATGTACACAGAAGATATTTACAGTGTAAATGGGAGGGAATCTCAGAGGGAAGGCACTCCTAATGACTGATAAGGCCACTTGCAGAAGATGGTATGTGAGCTGTGTTTTGAAGGCAGCCAAAGAAACCAGGAAATGGAAGCTATGGGGTATTCTAGATATTGAGATTGTCAGTCAAGACACTTAGAGTGGGAGATGGAATGCTGTGTACCAGGAACAATAAGTAGACCAATGCTACTGGATCATAGAGAACTTGTAGTAAAGTGTAAGAAGAATGAAAAGATTGAAAGGAGACAGATTGTAAGGAACATTATGGTTTTCAACAAATATGAAAAGCAATGCTAAAATATTTTGGTGTAGGTGGAACCTTTCTGTCTTTGAGGTCCTTGCCAGCCCCCTTAATTTTACCAATAAATAAATAAAATCCCAGAGAAGTGAGATGCTTTTTCAAGGTTGTATATATAGAAAGTAGCAGAATCAGGATTTGCACCAGATCCTTTATCTCCAGATCCAGTACTCTTTCTAATACACCAGGCTGAAATTATTAGAAAACTTTTTTTTAAGAAAATGAAGCACATTTTAGCCATTTGCTAAATAACTAAAACAATATAGAATAGTTACTTCCCATTTTTATTATACCATCTGCCTTGTTCATCTTCAGCAGTCAAAGTTGATAATAAAAAATGCTCTAATCTAGTCATAATGTTTTATTATTTCTATCCAAAGAACATAAGCTTCTGGAGGCTATGAACTGTGTCCTTTATGCAAAAGGCAGAGTATTTGGTGTTCTGAATTAGTCATCCTGTGACGTCAAAGAAACCATTTTCTATGGGATTGTTGATATGGATTTCTTAATTGTCTTCTATTGTTTATGTAATATTGTCTCATTCTACTTGCCTCTTGATATATCTGTTCATTGAAGACTGAGATCATAGGCAATGAAAATTGTAAATCCAATGTTCCAGGTTCAGTGTCATTGGTCTCATGATCTCTCAATATATTTTATTTGTGAATGATAGTAATGATGGTGTGGAGCCAAAAACAAAATAAAACGATCTCTAATGATACAGAATGGTTAGTGATTAAAAGCCCTTATTGACCTTTGTTTCCCTTCATGTACAAATCATTCCCTATTATGGCCTTCAACTGTTTCAAGAGTGGAGATGGCATTTAGAGATTTACAGTGTTACACTGATACCCTATTGTCAGAAAAGAGTTAATATACCTCCTACTTGGAAAGACTAAATTGATACGTGTCTTGGGGAAAATAAAGAGTTGTAAGTCAAAAAAGTTTGAGAACCACTGTGTAAAGCATTTGGAGCAAAGATACAATCTGACAATTGGATAGCAGAATTAAAAAGAACTATTGAACCACTCAATATGGGGGAAATATTGAAGGGAAACCAAACAAACAAGGATCCAGTGCATTTCAGTTTAATTTAGTACCTTTTTGCTAGGTGGTACAGTGGATAGAGCATGGGGTCTGGAGTCAGGAAAACAAATTCAAATCCAACCTCAGAAACACACTACTTCTGTGATGGTGGACAAGTCACTTAACCTTATATGCCTTAGGATTCTCATCTATAAAATGAGTTGGAGAAGAAAAAGACAAACCATTCCAGTAACCTTGCCAAGAAAATGCCAAATGGGATCATGAAGAGTCAAACATAATTGAAACTACAGAACAACAAAAATTTAATTCAATTCAATAAGCAATTACTTAGCATCGAGTCAGTGTCAGACTGAAAAGAAATAGTCTCTGTCACCAAAAAACTTTCATTTTATGGGAGAGACTGCTTCTATACAGATAAGTATATAACATACACATAGATAGCTAGAGATAAATCTATCTCTATTGATACCTCTCTATATCGATATCTATACCTATCTTTCTCTCTATACAGACAGATAAATTTTGAAAGGTATCTATCTATTCCACATAAATACCAAGATAGAGATATCTATATCTATTAGGGTATATATTTACTATATTTCACATTTTAGGGACCAGTTAAGGAGTTTCAATCATTTTCTAGTTGTGTCTTTGTGACCTTATTTGGGATATTCTTGGCAAAGATACTAGAGTAGTTTGCCATTTCCTTCTCTAGTTCATTTTACAGGCGAGGAAATTGAGGTAAACAGGATTAAAGGACTTGCCCAGGGTCATACTGATACTATCTGAGGGCCAATTTGAACTCTAGAAGATAAGTCTTCCTGACTCTACATCCAGCATTCTATTATGCCACCCAGCTGCCCTCTGATGTGTAATACTCTCTATCAGTAACAACTGGCACCCTCTCTACAATTTATAGTTCTAGAAAATTGCATGGGGCAGTGAGAGGTTAAATGACTTGCCCAGGGTCACAGTCAGTACATCAGTCAAGATTTGAATCTACTGTTTCCTGACTCAGATGCCAGTTCTAAATCCTCTATGCACATCTGCCTGCCATTTAAAAAATGCTCAGATATATTTGAGTGGAGAGAAGGAAACAACCGGAGATGATGAGTCATAGTATATAGAAAACTAGCCTTGAAGTCAGGAAATTATGGGCTCAACCCTCTATTTTGACATACCGGCTGTGTGATTTGGTCAAGTCATTTAAATTCTTTGTGTCTCTGGCTAAGAGTTAAACACTTTTCAGTATTGAATCCTGAAAGTTGCAGAGCAGGTTATATTCTTCATTGAGAACTTGATGTGCAATGAAATCAGAACAAAAACACATGGTTATCCCTTCCACATTGTAGGGGTTAAGGATACCCCTGGCATCTAGAAAATCTGCATAAAATTTTTGGCCCTCTCTTCACACCAAAGAAGAAGTCTGTATTATGATGGTATTAAAAGATAAAATATGTTGATATTATACAACACCATGCCTATATTTTATGCATTTCTGAGTTTCTAAACATTTTCTGTGTCATCTGTTGGCTTTTGTGCATCATCTTCAGCTTTCACAAAAGTCCCCCAAACATATGCCAACCTGTGATATATCAAAACTATGAGGGGAAAGTCATGATGTGGAAGAGATATATATGTACACACACACACACACATATACACACACATACGTATGTATACGCAAATCACTTTTCTCATTCTTGTTTTACAGAAAATTAATCTAAAGCCTAAAGAGGTATATCTGACTCTTTCTGACTTCATTTAGTCATCTGATCTCTTGTCTTAAGTCCTAGCTAGGAAATATTGGAACCAGAACTCAAAATTATGACTAAAAATCTAGTGTCCTTTCCATTGCTTCGGTGGTTAGTACTTAGTACTTATCCCAAAGAAGAAAAATTTCAGACTTTTTTGATCCTACTCTTTTATTTCACAAGGCTTTATAATAACAGTAAATTCCCAAGTTCACAATCTTTTCAAATCAGAAGTCCAAATTATGCATAAGATTCTACATTGAAACCAATTTTGAGGAAAGGAAAAACTGGAGGCAGGAAGACTAAGTTAGGTATCACATTCTGCCAGTTTTCTCCCTCCTCCCTCTCCTCCTTTCTTCAAACTGAGCCTAAGTCTTTCTCCCTAGAGGTGTTCTAATTTATTAGCCTACAAATTAGCCTTTTACCCTGTTGGCCTTCTTCATGGTAGTAAGAATGAAATGTGAAGAAGGAGAGGGGGTACTTGTAGAATTATAAAGCAGCTAACTTCACCAATTTCCTTCTTCCCCTATGTTCTTCCTGACTTTTATGTTTACACTAGCCAGGGTTCACTTTCTTATATAAATCAAAGGAAATTCAGAAACTGAAAGAGCAAATTACAATAGAGGATTTTCTTTAAGAAAATGGAGGAAAATGAGTGCAAGGAAAAAATAAGGAATCTCTGAGAACCTTCAGTTACCTTTGAGACCCATTCCAGAAAAGTGAGAGCCTTAAAGATAGTATTCACCTAGAAGAGGTTTTCATCAGGTAGATTTATAAGATGTAGAAACTCAGTTCCACTGAGTTCAACACTTTTTTCTGAAAAGATTTCAGATTATTTCACTGTATATAACCAGTTACATGTTCATTACGAGTGAGCAGTGAGTGCTGGTGGGTAGAGAGCTAGCTTTGCAGTCAAGAAGACCAGGGTTTCAATTCTGTTTCTGACACATACTGGCCATATGACTTTGGGCATGTTGCCCGAGGCAATTTCTAGGACTGTATAAATTACAGATAGGGGTCTGCATCAAGGGAAGGAGTTTCCACATTGGTTGCTCCCAGATACTGATGAAATACATGTGACTTCACTCCCTCAAATATTTCTAATGAATTGTAATTTGGGCTTTTTTTTAATTAAGACTTAAAGACAAATGATATTAGATTGATGTATTTGAGTATGGATATATGAGTATATATATGAATGTATATAAGCATTCTTCATCTTCAAGAAAATAAAATCACTTAATCTTATACCTACCTTGTAGAGTTGTTATAAGGATCAGAGGAGATATTTGAAAAGAGTTTAACACAGCACCTGGTACATAGTTAGTGCTATGAAAATGCCTGTTCCCTCCCCATTCTTCAAACCTTATCTTTTTCCATTTGTTAAAAAAAAAGTAGATATTGAGTGCTTGTGCTACTTCTTCATAGGCTAATCACATGGAAATATTTTGTACATAAAGCTGTTTGGTATAAATTATTATTCTTAGAAACCCAGGTTATCTCCTGAAAAAAACCTCTCAGTTCAGTAATATACTATTCATTTCTCCAAATTGAGCAATCAGACTTTGAATTTTTATTGAAACATCACATAATATAAAACTTCAATCAAAAGATTTTCAAGTATTGCTACTTTTTAACTGTTTTAAAATTTAAGTTGAAACAAATTGGCAGAGGTAAGTACAATACAGAGTGATGTAGCTAGGCAAGGCACTTCTAAAACTCCGTATGGTGCTTGCTAAACTCTGGGGAAATTTAAATATAATTTGGGAACTTGTGATTTTTTTCCAAACCTAGATTCACGGGGAATGAAGTTATCTTTTAGAGAGATGTAATAAAATGTTTTACCAAACCGAGACACATTAAAAGTCAAATTTAAGCATCTTGAAATAACTTCTTAAGCCAATTCAGTAAATTCCAATTTCCTGGCTCTGTAAATTTACTTGTAAATCAACTGATCTGCAAAAAAACCTGAGAAGTAAGTTGTCCCCACTAGGAAAGGAAAAAAAAACTCACGGCTGCAAAGCCCTTCTGTCATAATGTAATCAATAAGAGAAGTGGTTATCACCCTAAGGAAGCCAAGGAAATGAGGTGAGTAGGGGAGAGAGACGGACAGACACAGAGAGAGTAAGAGACAGATAGAGAAAGAGACAGACAGAAATGGAGCAATGTGAAGAGACAGTGACAGAGAGACAGAAAGACAGAGAGAAAGAGAGACAGGGACAGAGAGCAAAGGGGAGAGAGGAAAAAGGGACACAAAGAATCCTTATGATAGGGTGGTGTGGGCTCTGGGCTCTGTTTTCCCTCCACCCCTGTGCTATATGAGTCTGAGGAAAAGTCTAATATGTTGGGCCACATACAAACTTCTTGTGATCTTAATCCAAAGAATTGGAACAGTTTGGTGCTGATGAATCTGTATTACAAGGTGACACCCTTGATAACAACCCCTTAACATTCCCTGCTGTTATTTCTTCTGCTGTCCTTAGGCCAGAGATTCTGTGATCCTGGTAGTTAGAGGACTCAGAGTCCAAATACATGGTCCAGTCATTCAGACAGTTAATAAACAACTATTAAATACTCACTGTGCCAGGCACTGGGGATCCAAACAAAGGTAAAGGCAATCCCTGCTTTCAAGGAGCTCACAGCAAGGAGCAAGAGGCCATGCAAACAACTGTATTACAAAAATGCTATTTACAGGATAAATAAGAAATAATAAAAAGAGGAGAAATAGTAGATTCAAGAGAGGTTGGGAAGGATTTTCTGTAGAAGGTCTGATTTTACTTGGAACTTGAAGGAAGCTAGGGAATCCAGGACTTGGAGATGAGGAGGGAGAGCATTCTAGGCATAGAGAACAGCCAGAAAGAATGCTCCGAGCGTTTCTTTTTTGTGGTAGTAAGGAGGCCAGTGTCACTAGACTGAAAAGAGTATGTGTGTGTAGGTGTGTGTGTGTGTATGTGGGGGGGGTGTTATACTTGGGTGTATCATGATATGCTATCGACTTCGGAACACAGATAAACATTCCAATTTTTCATAGGGTTACTTTCCACATTTAAAGATAAGTACGAGACCTGTGGCATAGAGAATTCCCTCTATCAAAGCAGATCAGCACATTTTCTGCAATTCACAGTTAGAGAATTAATTGCCACACAACTGAGAGAGTAAATGACTTATCCAGGATCTCACAGCAGATGGAGTTTTTCAGATGGCTCAGGTCTTCCTGACTCGGTGCCTAGTTCTCTCCCTGCAATGCTATGCTGCCTTTCTTAAGTACCAAGTGCACATATTCAAAACATGGGCAATCCTGAACGACTTTTGGAAAGAAAAGGGCAAGGACTCATGGAAAAAGTTGAAAGAAAAAAAATGAATAGGAGAAATTCTCAGTGCATTAATTGGGAACATTTTAACTTTGAACATAGCTTGAGATTTTTATGTATGCCATCAACTTGACTGTGCATGCATATTAAGGAGTTTTGTACATTATTTAAATTAATATTCACAGGAGGCATTAAGAATCTTTTCAAAAAAACTGAGTAGGACCAATACAGCTAATCCTAAACAGGACTGCCTATGAATTTGATGGAAATGTATTCTACTCCTCTGAAGAAATTTGTCTGGAGCACTTGAACTTGCTAGTAAAACATCTCCCCAAAATTACTCAACAGAGTCTTTAGATCCATTCACAAGCAAGAGACCAACAGTAATCGGGATAGATTTATATGGCAAAATTATCCAGTCACTGGCAATTCTAGCTTTGGGGGAGAATCTAATTGGCTGTAGCCACTAAATAAAGGTTTAAAGACCATAAATACATTGATAGCAGCAATGTGAAAAGCAAACATCTCAGAGTTTTCAGAAGAGCTAGTTTTATTAAGGTTATAAATTTAATACAAGGCCCTAAAGTGGAGATTTGGTCTTAAGTGTCAAGCATAGCCTATTTCTTGAATAATACAAGACCGTATTATGAAATTTTAAAATGTTTGACAAGTACCTGTTAAGCAGCTTTGCTATTTACTAGCATTATGACCACAGGTTGCACATTACTGAGAATTTATTTCATCAACTGTCAAATGGGGTAATGGTGGCAATAGTAACTGTGATGGCGACAGCAATAGCCGTAACAATGCTAACAATAATTTTAATAGTAATAAGCACTATATACAGCAAGTCACTTAACCTCTCTCAGTCTCACTTCTCTCATCTAAATAAAAATGGGGGTGATAACAGCTCCTACCTCACAATATGGCTATGAGGATCAAAGGACATAATATTTGTAAAGTTTTTTGTAAACTTTACAGTGCTATGTAAATGCTAGATATCCTTATTAGCTATCCATCACTTACTAAGGGATAGCAGCAACGATACTTTCCAGATAGCCTCACCCGCGTGGTGTGGATTTGTCAATTTGTCTCTCCTAAACTCTGAACTATTTGCACCTCCCTATCTTTGCAAATTTTTTAAAAAATTATTTTTAATAATATTTTATTTTTCACAATTCATATAAAAATTATATATATACATATGATTTTCAGTTCCAAATACTCTCTCTGCCACCTCTTCTCCCTCCTAAGCAATTTGATATAGGTTATACATGCAAAACATATTTCCATTATTTATCATGTTGTAAGAAAAAACATAGACAAAAAAGACATAAAAAAATTAAGTGAAAAATAGTGTGCTTCAATCTGCATTCAGACACTATCAATTCTTTTTCTAGAAATGGATAGCATTTTGCATCATGAATCCTTTGGGATTGTCTGGGATCATTGTATTGTGGAGAATAATTAAGTATTTATAGTTGATCATCATACAATAATACTGTTACTATAGACAATATTCTCCTGGTTCTGCTTACTTTGCTTTGCATCAGTTCATGTAAGATTTTCCAGGTTTTTCTGAAATCATCCTGCTCATCATTTCTTATAATGCAATAGTATTCCATGACATTCATGTATCACAATTTCTTCAGTCATTACCCAGTTGATGGAAATCATCTCAATGTCCAATTTTTTGCCACCAGAAAAAATTCTGCTGTAAAGTATTTTTGCACAAATGAGTCCCCATGTTTTCTTTAAATATTTGTGCGATAAAGACCTAGAAATTATATTGCTGCATCAAAGGGTGTGCACAATTTTACAGCCCTGTGGGCATAGGTCCAAATGGTTTTCCATAATGGTTGGATCAGTTCACAACTTCACCAACAGTACATTAGTGTCCTAATTTTCGCACATCTTCTCCAACACTTATCATTTTCCTTTGCTATCATATTAGACAATCCCTTTGCGGACTTTTAAGACCTTTAACTGCTTGCCTGGCTAAATATGTGATATTTGCCTAACCCTCCTTCAGCAAAATGTTTTCTTGTTTGCCTCTATCATAATGACTCCTTACTCTTTCCCGTTTTAGTCAGTGCTATCCTGTCAATGTCTCTCTTACATAGGCTTCAGAGATCTACTTTGTATGAGTTAGACCCAAGGCTAGCCTATCTCAATTTGTTCTTGCCTAGTTTCATCCATGTACCAGGATGTCAGTCTGTGCCCATCTATATCAAGGAAATTCAAAGGAGGATTTCTTTAGAATCACATAATTCAAGGGTGTCACAAATACTCTCTAGGAAACACTCTGTTAAAGGACCAGCTGATTGATGAACAAACATAAATCTAATTTTAAAAAGACCAAGATGTCTTTAAAGAGATTAGGATATACTATATATAACTATAGACATGCATAAAGGGTAATTAGGCTTTGTATAAATCAAAACTCAAATAGAGGGAGGGAGGCACTAAACAGTCAGGTATTGACTTAGAAAACCACATATTATTAGGATTACCTATGTTCTACTGTATTTTTACTTATTTTGTAAAATATTCTCCAATTACATTTTAATCTGGTTCAGGCTGCCTTTGAAGGTTTTCTGGTTGAAAGTTTGCTGCCTCTCTTGTACATCATGGAATTTCATTTGGGTTTGAAGGAAATTAGGGCAACCAGGAGGTGGAGATGAGGAGGGAGAGAATGGAGGTCAGTGTCACTGGATGGAAGAATATGTAGGGGGAGGGAGGGATATAAAGTATAAAAATGCTAAAAAGATTGGGGGGGGTACAGTAATGTAAAAATGTAAAAACTTCACTGTTAAGTCTCGCCTTTCTCTTTTACCTCACAATATTAAGGCTTTAAGGAAGTGCAATTTAAAAGTAACTCTTTTCTTGAAAAAAGACTGGGGACCACAGTTCAGTGTGAGAAGCTGGCCTAAGTCACATCAATTCAAAATGTGTATGTTCCACTTGAATATATTATTAAGTATATCAAATCTGACAAGACCTATTCTATTCACTTACCATGGCCAAAATATTAAGTCATAGATGATAATTTCAATATTTAAAATTGCATATTATTTTATTTCTCCAAAGTTCTGTTGTGGTAGAGGATCTGCAGTTACACTTTTCTTAAATATTTGCCATATTATGGGAAAGACAAGGGGAAATTTCAGTTGTCCTGGTCACCCTTAATTCCCTATATATAACATCATGCATCTTTCAAAACTTGTGTTTCAAGAAAGGAGAAATTTTAATTTATCTAACGAGCTATTTGTTAACAAGTATTTTTATTGTCTAACCTGGACCTTTTCTCTTATTTTCTCTCTATTTGGCTCTCTGTGTCTCTGTCTATCTCTCTCTCTCTCTCTCTCTCTCTCTCTCACACACACACACACACACACGTACACACACACACGCACATATTCCCTGAGTCTCAGTTGTATGTCTCACTGCTCATTTTAAATAAAGCTAATAAGTGGGACGGCATGAACGATGGCAATTTACAGCCCTGTGGGACCTGATTGTCTGTGACAGAAAGTTCAGACCATAACTGTAACTGCCTAACAACTCTTAAAGATAAGATTCACAGGCTATTTGTTAATCTGCAAGCAACCAGGCCAGACATCTATTGCACAGTGTATAAAATTCATGTCTCCTCCTACTCCACCTTATTCATTACAAATTGAAGAGAGCAGGTTTAACTTTCCCCACTTATCTGAGGTGGGTATAGAGCCAAACCTCTAAAATTTTCCTGTAGCTCATTCTTAAAATTAGGCTAGGAAAAGACTTTCAGTAAAGGCAACCTTGGTGGCAGATCCAAGTCCCCTAAGCACTGGATTGATATCACCAAACTTATTTTCCAAATACAAATCTTGAGGCTTAAAACTAAATAAAAACACAAATAGCATTTAGTGGCCTACATGGAATGTTATTTCAACATGCTAAAATACGTGTCCTGGGTAGTCTTTATTTTGCCACATATGATTGCTGTGACCCACTCCAGGATTTGAGTTCCTACTGTAAGGATGAGTGATAGACTTAATTCCTCCCTGCAAGGGATCGGACACATTTATCATTTGTTATATGCTAAAACAGCAAATACAACTCCAATTTTAGAAAACTGTTTTGTATGCAGAAGAAACATTTGTATTAAGTACAGTTTAGTTAAAAAATACCTTTTGCTTGAATATTAAGATTGAATACTTTTCTTTCATGTATATCCATTTATTAAACTGATGACTTGCATACTAAAAGTCCAAGTGTTCTCCACCATCAGTAATTTTTTGCAAGAAGCATTAACAAGCAGGCTTTGCCCTCTCTTGCTCTTCCCCCAGCACCCATTTCTCCACCTCTATCTCCCGAAGGATGATATTGGCCATATCAAGGATAATTATTAACATCTATAATGCAGAGGAGCCTAACTTTGAGTTAATAGTGGCCTTCTAAGATTATTATACAAATGTAGCATCATTTGGTTAATTATGAGAAACTGCCAATATGGTACCCTCACCTAGGTAACATCCATCTATACCTGAAATAAATGTACAAAGACAAATCAATTCCGAAAGACTGTCCATGAACCCAAGTGTTTGTTGTCGAGTTATTTCAATCACATCTCACTCTTCCTGATCCCACTTGAGATTTTCTTTCAAAAAGATCTTGGAGTGGTTTGTCATTTCCTTCTCTAGTTCATTTTACAAATGAGGAAACTGAGGCAAACAGGGTTAAGTGATGCCCACAGTCA
>CM053769.1:647427844-647482236 GCA_028658325.1 Potorous gilbertii | reverse complement strand
TGGTAGTAGGTCATATTCAACAAACATTTATTGATCTTCTCTGTGCAAAACACTTCCCTGGAATTACAAAGATGACTAAAATGAGTATCATCTTGTATAATAGTAATATATTGTGCTTTAAGGTTTGCAGATATCTCATCTGATCCTCACAAAACCCAAAACTGTATGGAAGAGTTACTACAAGTTAATACAAAGACCCTAAAGTACAGTGATACAGATTTAACAAAATGCTCACTCTATCTTCTGTATCTTCTGCATTCACCCCTTCTGAGTAATTCAGTCAAAGAGAGAGAAGCCCTTTTCCATTCATCCTGCTCTTGACATAAATGACTAAATCTTGAAATTAGCTTCAGTCTGAGCAGTCATATTCAACACACCTCATGTTTCTGTTGTTTTATATTTCACCCCAGTTCTGCACTGTCTCTCTCAAAGTCTACATTTTCTGGTAAGCTAGGTTTAGCTCCTTCTTTTACCTGTGGATTCCCGTCCAATACGGGAAAGAAATTCTGCCATATCACCCCTATCTCCTCCAAACGTCTCAAACTCAGAAAGTGAACATATCCACTTCGAGATTGATGCTGCTTTACCTAAAATCCAGAGAGAACAAACATAAAAGAACAAGCCTGAAATCCAGGCTCAAACTCTCCTGGGCAGGACATGGGCTTTAGTGACGATATGCTCTGCATCTTACCATTTCTTTTGGACCATCCATTCCTTCACTTTTCATAGGTAGTTCCAGGGTTATATGATGCTGCCTGGGACATCAAAGAAACAGAAAGGCCAGGAATGGTTGTCCTTCTTTAAAGGTCTACTAAATCATTAAATTTTTTTGCTCAATGGTCAACAAGTGATGCTTCGCCATCTCAAAGGATGCAAGATTACCAAGTCACACTGTGACCAAGCCCTCTTAGGGCTGAGTCATTCATATGTGGTGAGCCAAAAGCAGGAAAGTCAGCTTTATGCCTGCCATGTTCAAACCATGTTACACTATATTACAGTTGTGCTAGTTATTCACCTCAAGAAGATAAATGAACCCATGGGAATAGATAAGTTTATAAAGAGAGAGTGTGTGCAAGCCCAGTGCTTTAACCACTGCACCACCTACCTGCTCCTGTACAATGGGAATGGTGATTCCCTGGAAGGCTCTGCATTGTGTGCTTTCTTAAGATTCTTCCCATCTCTAAGACATTGATTTACAGTACCACCACTTGGAAAGGGTGATTAACTAATATATCTCTGGACCCTATTTAATATTGATTACTGTTCATTGTCATCAGGTAGACTATAGGGGCTGGAAGAATATGGCAACTGTTGGGGGAAGGATATAATAGATTTTGAGCTGGAAGGGACCTTGAAGGCCATCTAATGCAAACTCCTCATTAGAGAGAGGAAACGATTTAGGTCCAACCTGGTTAAATGTTGATATATACATATATACATATACATACATTTGTATGTATGTCTATATATGTAGAGAGATATAAAGGGAGAGAGAGAGAGAGAGAGAGAGAGAGAGAGAGAGAAAATATGATATGTGTAGGAGAACTAGATAACTATTATTCTGTAGTCATAGGAATTGAATGACATGGCTTCTAATTTTTCTTTCAGCTCCAAAATTGTTATGAGTCTGAGACTCAGAGATTGTCTCCTTAACTGTATTTGCAGTGGTATCTCTTCGTGAATTCTTCCCAGTTTCCACAGCAGCTAAGTTACTTCATATTTAAATTGTAAGCATTTCCCATATGGACCCATGTACTTTTATCCTCTTCATGTGTATAGAAGAAACCCATCTTCCTCATTCACCTCAGATCCAGTTTTGTCAGATGGCATTTCTGTTTACCGAGTTTTTTTTTATATTATGCTGGAGGTAGAAGTCCAAGAAGACTATCCTGGAAATTTATTTTTTTAACTGAAGAGAGAGTTAACTTTCCTTCCTTCCACAGATAGCATTACTGTTAAGTCATTTTTCAGTCTGACTCTCATGACCCAATTTATAGTTTTCTTGGCAAAGATACTGGCATAGTTTGCCATTTACTTCCCAGTTCATTTTACGAATGAGGAAACTGAAGCAAATAGGGTTAAGTGACTTGTTCAGGGTCACACAGATCCGAACTCAGGTAGATGAGTCTTTCTGAATCCAAGCCCAGTGCATGGTGTTTATAAACTTTTAAAAAATTGTGATGCCTTAATTTCAATATAATCAAATGAGGTAACATTTATCAAGCACTTAACAAATTTTAAAGTCCTATATAAATGACTAGCTATTATTTATTAATTGACTTCCTTTGTAATTTCGTGTATTTTATTTCATGTACTTTAAAAACGTTATTCTGAAAAGGGGTTCATAGGCTTCACAAAACTGTCCATAACACCCCCAAAATTTAGAAACTCTGCATTATATTGTAAGCTCCTTGGGGATAGGGATTGTTTAATTCATTGTATCTATGTCCCCAGTGCCTGCCACAGTGTTTCATGTATAGTAACTCTTTAATAATTACTTGTTGGTGATCAATTGCTTGACATCCTCGCTTATTGGTGAGAGCCCAGAATCTGACTTTGGACAACCTAGTTGCAGTTCCAGCTGTGCTACTCATTGGCTGTGTGACTTTGGATAAATCACTTTTCTTTCTCTTGGGTTCATTTTTCTCATCTATGAAATGAATGGTTTGAACTAATTTCTAATATTCCTTCCAGTTCCAAATACTGTAATCCTGAAACTCAGCATTATTAAACTGCCCGGAAAGGATAGGAAAGGTCTCTTGCCCATCTTCTAGTAATTATGCCAGGATGTACCTGATGTTAGCTTCTCTAGAAATTAACCCCTTTCAATATCTGCCTCTGGATTTCACCCCAGAATGCTCTGATAGGTGCTATAAAAATCCAGATAATAAAAAGGTGAATTTTCCAAAGAGAAAAAAGCAAAGACCAATAAGATAGGTTGAAAGGAAGAATAAAGGGGAGAGGAGGAGGAGAAGGAAAACAAGAAGAGAGAGGGAGAGGAGGGGAGAGAAGAGGAGAAGAAAGGGGAGGGAATAGGGATGGGAAGAAATGGGGAGGGGAGGAAAGGGATATAAAGAGAGGAGAGGAATGTAAGTAAAAGAGATAAGAGGAGAGGAAAAGAGAAAGAGGGGTATAAAGCAAGGAGAGGAGAGAAAGAGAAAAAGAAATGTTTTTAAACTGCATTCTGGTGCAGATTTTGTAACTCAGGTCACCAGTTATTCCCCTGCCAAGCCTGCTCTAAGCACTGGGCCAGAAAGCTTTGAACTTAAGTGATATACATAAAGCAAGCTGTTCACTTAATCTGCAGATTTAATTCAGCCTGCTCTGCATGCTGCTCCACACAATCTTCCTTCCATATAAGGATTCAGTGCTATCATCCTGCAGCACCCCTGCTCTCTTCTGTAAAACAGCCAGAGATGGCTTTGTGTACGTTGTGTACGAAGCATTCGCTGTAGGCCCAAGTCCTTAGCTGCAGGTCCTTCCCTTACTGTCCTTCTCCTCTCCAGGTAAGTCCTATGGGTTCCAATTTTATTTTCCCTTATGGAGGAAGATGGATTTTAATCCGTTTACTTGGGATTTGGGCTGTGAATGAGTGGGAAGCAGATCAGTAAATGGAATTCCATTCCTAGCTACTTATTTGATCCTATCAGTGACAGATGTGCTTATGCCCGTGGAATTCCTAATTTGTGAAAATATTGGCTGGACCTGTGCTTTACTGTGTTTTATGGAGAACATGTTAGAAGCTTCACTTTCACTTTCCAGTAAAATAAGTACTTATCAGAAATGCACTCAAATATATAGGAATCCATGTAGGATGGGGGAGGAGGGATACGGCAGTCATTTTCTCATGGATGTATCATGTTGTGCTCTAATCAGAATTCTGTGCAGCTGTAGTTCTTAAGGAGTATAAGCTGTAACACTGATCACCTCCTTTCAATAGACATCATAAATAAACAATGTTTTTTGACATAGAAAGAGCTTATATTAGGTGGCAGGCTATATGCAAATAGCATCTCCACATTTCCCTAAGTGGATTCTTAAGGCAGAGGTTTATTAAGGCTTCTAAGGAGATCCTGATGTCACAAGAGCTATACGAAGAGACTAGAAATTATTTGGTGTGAGAAAGAGGATTTGGTCTACAGAAAATAGATTTGGCAGGGTAAACATGCAGGTCATTGAGTAAAAAAAAATAAATTATTTAGGATCATTCATTATTAAGCTAAACATACATATATGCATACACATGTGTGTATGGATGTTGTATGTATATACACAAAAGAGAGAAAGAGGGAGAGATAAAAATTGGTGCTTTAATATTTTGAAGTCCATAGTGGCCAAAAATGAAGAAATGCCCCTCTTATTTGAATATACTTATAGACTACTGATGTGACCTCATTTATTATCTGCTATTTCCCACAGTATTCATTTTAACCAGAGTGCAAATACTAAAAAAATCCTCTATATTGAATATATAATTCACAAAGCTGGAAATATATTACTGACAATGCATTGATGTCAGTAAATGTATTATTCTGGGGCTGGCAATATGAGTCAAGTGGATTAAACCAACATTGTAGTAGAATGAAGAGTCCTGTACATTTTAGATTTCTGGCACTGCTACTAAAAATTAAGTGTAACAACTTCTCTGGACCTCACTTTCCTCAACTGCAAAGTTTTGGGGAGAGAGGAAGGAGATCACTCTATCAACTCTAAGGTGTCCTCCAGCTCTGAAGCCCATGATCCTGAATATCTCCATGCCTTCCAGTCACACATCTCCATGTCCTTATTTAGTCCTTACAGTCACATATGAAACTATTTCTTCTTGGTTAAATCAATGTTAGGTAAACAACTCAAGCAGGAACAATAGGTGGAAGTTGAAAAAGAGGCAGATTTTTAGGTCAGTATAAGGAAAATCTTCCTAACAAACAGAGCTGTCCAACAATGGAATGGATAGTATCCAGAAGAACTGTATTCCACCTTCAGACTCAGGTCTTCTTGACTCCAGCCAGGGCACCTTATCCTCTAGCCGCCCCAGCTTACATTCTATTAGAAAGCAATTACGTGTCTTGGGGAGTGTTGCTCAGGGAGGGGTATTCCGGTTTGGAGAGTTTGGAGAGTTACTCAGATGCTGAGCAGAGGGCTAGGGGAGTAGACTGACATACTCTTTCCAAGAAGAAAGGGCAATGTTGTTTTGATTATGATTGGGGGATGAGGGAGAAGAGGAAAGAGTACTTGTTTTATAAGGAGGCTATCAAGAGGATGACAGGGGAACAAATTGAAACATGGATATAGCAGGCAGCCTTGATAGAGAGAGCACTTATCAGTCAGGATAGCAGGGGCCACAGTATGGAAATTCCATAAATAAAAGTGTTAAGTCCTCTAGGGTATGGTATCAGGCCAGAATGGCAAGAAAGCTGATAAGAAAAGATGGAGAAGAAAGGAGTGATATCCAAAGGATCGGTGAATTCATAATATAGGAAACTCACAAGTCAGAACCCATCTACAATCTGGTGGATGGGGTCTAGGGAGCTGATTTACTTACCCATAGTCCAGAACTTGGGCAGCTGTGTGGCGGTGGCTTGAGCACCAGGCCTGGAAGCAGGAAGATGTTCAAATCTAGCCTCACACACTTCCTAGTTGTGTGTGACTCCAGGAAAGTTACTTGACCCGTCTGCTTCAGTTTCCTCATCTGTAAAATGAGTTGGAGAAGGAAATGGCAAACCACTCAAGTATCTTTGCTAAAAAAAAAATCCCAAACATCATCATGAAGAGTCAGACACAACTGAGAAACAACTGACCAACAACAATGAAGTCCAGTCCTAGCAAGGGTCAGATGAGGGGAGGATATGAAGCCAGTTTTCCTGATTCCAAGCCTAGAATAAAGTCTACTATACCACACTATCTCTATAGGTTTGTCAAATGGTACATAATAAATTGCCAGTAGTGAGTGCTAGAGAGAGGTATCAGGTCTTAAATCAACTCAAAAAGGATTTTTTAAATGCCTGTGGACCTAGTAAGAGAGCCACAGCCCTTCCGCCCACTTTCCTAAGCAAGGAAATATTGTCTCTAGTGGGCCAATTTCATTTTTGTTTTTGTATCTCCAGTGCACAGTGCAGCACCAGGCATATAGAAAGTGCATTAAAAAATGTTTATTGGTTGATAGATTAATAATCTTCTGGAATACTTTCTTCATATCCAAATTGAATTCATAAGCACCCATAAATAATACTTATTGTCTATACCATGCATTTTGGCCTCCATTACAGTGTATTTACCATGAACTGTCTTCTCCAAAATATTGTTAGCCCCTTGGATAGAGGACTAGTATCTTTTATTTCTTTTACATCCTTATACAATATTTAGCACAGTGCTGGGCACAATCTGGTAGAAGTGAACATCCTCATTCTGAAAGCAGATGTGAATACAATGCGGCAAACTTTATTCATGATCTTTCATTTGGAAGTCATCGTTTCTCTGATGTCATGGTCTTCTTCAAAATCGAAGGGTGAACACAGACAGACCAGCAATGCATGCCCTGAATGACGTCGGTTCTATCTGGAAATGCTGTTGGCTATCATTAGAATAAGGGAGCTAAGAAGTGAGAATGAAAATATCTTACTTAGTATTTCAGAAAATTTAATTCATGCCCTATGTAGCTTATGGCAAATGGGATTTATTTATTTAGCTTCTCTCATTTCCTGTGAATGTTAGTGTCATATATAATTTCAAATTTAGTTGGAGTCTATTATGTAATATTTATTATTGTGAGTATAATGGTAGTAACTGACATTTATGTGACACTTTGAGGTTGGCAAAACATACAATATAGGAGTGTGCATGTACATATGTTTGTGCGTGTGTGTGTGTGTGTTTTCATGTGCAGGTATTATTATTTCTATTTTATGCAAGTGAAAATTATGTCTTGCCCCTAGGTACCCATCTAGTAAGTGTCGGGGGCAGGATTCCAACCCAGATCTTTCTATCTCCAAATCTTCTATTCTATCCCTTGTACCCCTCTATACTTCATGTGAGGCTGGTGACCCGCACAGCCCTCCTTCCCTCAAAACAAAGTCAAGTGCAAGTCATGTCATCATTTCCCTGATGGCATGGTCTTCTTCAGCAACGAAAGACAAACCCACATCTATACTTCCTATATAAAGAAGTGTTTTGCAAAGATAAAGTAATTAATGGATTCAGCTGAAGCAGATAAATATATTTAGGCAGGAGGAAGCACAAATGCCCTGGCTGGACCATTTAAAACTCCTGCATGAAATGCCCTGGGAGCAGCAAGCAGCCAGATTGTACAAACATTTGCAAAAACATTTGTGATGTTGGGCCCTGAAGCTAGCTTCTACCCACCATCATAGTGATTAAAGCAAATATTTCCAACTGAAATAAATGTTTGGGTACACTTGTCTAACTTAATTCCTCGAAGCCAAAGTTCTATCTGGCAAACATGGAGCAGAGTTGTCACAGTGTTCTGGTAGAGCAATGGTTTCAGTGGCAAGGTGGGTGTCCCCTCCACCAGTGCAGATGGCAACCCTTCCACACTGTGGAATTCTTGTGCTGGTCATAGAATCTTAAGAGTTGGTAAGAAATCTAGAGACCTTCCAGTTCAACCTGTAGCTAAATAATATACCCTAGTCCAGCATACTCAATAACAAGTCATCTAGCCTTTACTTAGAGCAGGTAGGTGGCACAATGGGAGTTAGAAAAACTCTCCTTCCTGAGTTCAAATCTGGCCGCAAACACTTACTGTGTAATCCTGAGCAAGTCACTTAACTCTACTTGCCTCAGTTTTCTCATATGTAAAATGAACTGGAGAAGGAAATGGCAAACCACTCCAGTATCTGTGCCAAGAAAACCCTAACTGGAGTCACAAAGCGTTGGACACAACTGAAATGGCTAAACCAAAAACAAACACCTTTCCTTGAAGACATTCAATGAGAAAAGCCCACTATGTTCAGAGGCGGTGCATTTCACTTTGGAACAGGTCCAAATTCACATGCCTCTTCACCATTTCTATTCTCCGAACTTAGTTCTGTCCTCTGGACGGATTCACATGTTTCCCCATGTAGGATACCCACATAGGATCTCTGCAGGATTCTGGAGACCTTCCTCTTGTCTAAAGGAGCACTCAGGTTGTCTGACTATTGTGTCTCCTTCTCAACATTTGAGAGGTATACCTCTTTTTTTTTTCATTCTGGTAACTCATACCCTTAATAATGAGGTTTAATGGAAATAATACTGAATTTGAATCAAGAGGACCTAAATTTGAATGCTGTTGCTCACTACCTATGAGATCTTGAAAAACTTATTTATCTTCTCTGGACCCCAGTTTCCTCCACTATAAAATGAGGGATGAGTTGACTTAATAATTTCAATGGCCCCTTCCAGTTCTAAATCCAAGTATCTTATCATACCGATTCCACTTCCATCAATCATTCAGGTCATTGTTCATAACCTGCTACAACATGTTCACCACCACTGTGCATCTTTTCTGTGCCTTTGCCTATTTGTCATTTCAGTTCTTCAGAAATCATGATGTGCATGATTCACAGTCAGAGTATCATTGAGAATATTGGCATTAAATGGTTGGAGCTGTGAGGTAAGAAAGAGTTTGGTATCATTGAAAACATTGCATTATTTCCCATTTTGATCTATCCTGACTTCCTACAACCACTCAATTATGAATTTAGCTCATCAGCAACACCAGCCCAAAAGGTGCATTTTGTTGTTGTCATTTTTTATTGTGTCTGACTTTCCATGATCTCATTTGGGGTTTTCTTGGCAGAGATACCAGAATGGTTTGCCATGTTCTTCTCCAGCTCATTTTACAGATGAGGAAACTGAGGCCAACAGGGGTAAATAACTTGCCCAGGGTCACACAGCTAGTAAGTGTATGAGGACAGATCTGAACTCAGGAAGCTGAGACTTCCTGACTCCAGGCACAGTACTCTATCTACTGTGCCACCTAGCTGCCCCAAAAGTACATGGTGACGGACAAATTAGAAAGGCTGTTCTTCATCCAGCTGCATGTTGCAGTCTACACTTTTCATCTGTTTTGTTTTTCTAATGTGCAGATTTTTAATAGTCTTTTTTGCATTGCCCCCGCTGGGTTTGTGGAGAACCAGGGGCTTTGTGTCTGTGTTCTACAACTCAGTGTGATGAGTATGGTGTCATCTGCAAAAGTACCATTAGGTATGGAATATCCCGTGGATATCCTTTTGTTCAGGCTGCATATAGTAGCAGTATCTAAAACGCTGGTGGGATGTAATTGAGAAAAAATAAAAATTAAATGAAAAAATAAAACACTAGTGGCAAACTTGAATAGACATGTATCTCACTGTTTTATAGTTCACTCAGTGTCCATATGTGGCAATATTATCATGGTCATCACCCAATAGGATGGAAGAGCTCGATTTCTGCCAGGCACTGTCCCTTAGGACAGATTCTTAAATCCAGGTTGCATAAAGCTCTAGTCAGTGACTGTTTGCAAAGATGGAACCTTCTCACTAATCATCAGCAGACCACTCTGGGATTTACAGAACAGCCTTTTATTTTGGTGGGAGGGTGGGGTGGAGGCGAGAGTAGGCAGTGCTATATTTGCTTCTATTCTCTCTAAATTACCCCAAATTTAAGATTATATCTGTAAATGAAGATTCTTTTTTCTAAGCATAAGTCTTATGCTTAGATAAGATAAAAAATATTTTATTTCAATTTTGTTCCTGTAGGAAAATAATTAAGGGCATTTACATATTTTAAAATTTTTGTTCTTCTGAAGTCTGTGAGTTAAAATGACAAAGGGACATTGCCAGAGGAAAGAGTTTTGTATTTAGTGAGATAAGAAATGAACAAGAGTTTCACAGAATAGAAGGTTCCCAATCTGCCTCAGTGTAGAGGGAGAAAAGACCAAGATGAGGTAGTGGTGAACCATGTCAAAAGCAGCAAAGAGGTCCATCTCCTTAACTCCATACCTTCTGCTGCCTCCCGCCCTCCTGGCTCCAGCTCTTTAAAGTGATTCCTGGAAGGTCACCAAATCCCTCCTATCACAGTCAAATGACACTTTTTTTCACTCCTAATCCTCCTGGGCTACTCTACTTTTCACATGATTCACCACGGCCTCCAAATGAAAACGTTCACTTCCTTTATCAGTCTTGACCTATAGTTAGCCAATTCAACTCCACACTGTCCCTTATTCTTTTTCCTTTTTCCTTTATCCCTTGTACCCTTGTCCTACAGACATTTCTTTATTGCCAAACTCAACCCCTGGACTACTCTCACCGTATATCTCCCACGTTCCCACTCATGGACCACCAATCTTACCTGGAGGAAGTCACCCAACTCTGCTGACATTATAAATGCATGTTATTCACCTTCAGCTAAGCTCTCATTTCAGTGAGACAATCTTTCTATTCCTGCCTAAGTGATTACCTCTCTCATTTTTTCAGCAGATTTTCCAAAACTTTTCTTCTCTCTTCAAATTGCTGAGCACGTCACTTCTGAATTTGGTGAGGAAATTGAGGCCATCTGACATAAGCTCCCTCTTTTCCTCTTTTTTCATCTTAAAACCCCTTGACCGCTCCCCCTACTCTCTCTCTTTCCAGTTCAGGCTATGACAAAGAAATGCTGCCATTTCTTAAGATCACATTTCTACATGTGCCTTTTATCATATCCACCACTCTTGGTCCTATCTTCTGCAAATTGCAGCTCCATCACCTCCTATCCCTAATCTTCAACCTCTGCCTATCAACTGGGTTTTTTTTCTGTTCTACCTTCAAAGATGCTCTGGCATTCCCTAGTCTTTAAGAACTTTGTCTCAAGCTATCTAAATCATATATCTTTCCTCTCTTTCTCATCTAAATTCCTATAAAATGCAATCTTCACTTACAGCCTTCACTTCCTGCCTTCTCACTTAATTCTCAAGCCTTAGCCGTCTGACTTCCTGCATTCCTGAATTTGATTGAAACTCCAAAGTTAACAGTCATGTGCCAGATCTGATGGTCTTTTCTGTTTGTTGTTCACCCTTCCTTCATGAAGAAGACCAATGATATCAGAAGGGAATGTCTTGACTTACAAGTGAATTGGATTTAAGTGAGGCAGGGCTGTGCAGTCATCAGCCTCACTGTGTCCTCCAGAGTCATCTGAGCCCAGTGGTAAGATGTGGGTCAGGATGACTAGAGATGGCTAAGTCTAATAAAGGTAATGTCTTTCCCAGGTCTCAGTTTGTCTGAGGCAACACCCATTCAGTGAGTCAGTTATTTAAGGCTAGGTAAGAAATGAGGCAAAGGATGGCCTAATTTGTCTACTCAAAAAAAACAAATTATATTTGACATTGTTGACAACCTTTTCCTACTCCAAACTCCCTTTTCTCTGGGCTTTCATGGCACTATTCTGTCTTAGTTCTTCTACCTGACTGTTCCTTCTCACTCTTGTTTCCTGGTTCATTATCTAAGTTGTTTCTCTTGACTTCAGTGTTCCCTAAGGCCCTGTCCTAAAAACCCCTACCCTTACCTTTCTATGTTTCTCTCTCAATTACTTCATTAGCTCCCATGTGTTTGACAATTATTTCTCTGCAGAGAATTCATAGATCAATGTATCCAGAACCTTTCTCTACTCTGAACTTCAATCTTGCATTGACCTATTGTGTATTTCAATCTGAATGATCTGAAGTCATCCATCGCAAACTCAACATATTCAAAACATAAATCATTGTCTATTCCCACAAACCCATCCTGTATTTAAAATTTCCTTGTTTCAATCATGGCATCACCATTATTCCAGTGTCCCATACTCATAATCTTAGCATTATACTTGACTCTTCATTCTCCCTCCCCCTCCCTATGTTCAATCAGTTGCCAGGTCTTTCCATTTCTACCTGTAAGACAGATAAACACAGCACACAGAGGGGTTGCTAGCACAGGTTCACTCTTGATTTGGTCGGACAGGAAAAATACGAAGAAGTAGTTAATAATCTTACTTTATTTTAGTCTAGTTTTCTCAGAAGAGGTTGCTGATGAGAGCACAAACTCCTACAGCATTCTCTAATCACCCTTCTCACAGCAAGAAGGGGGAGCAACTACCCCTATATCTCAATGGGGTCAATGGAGACAGGCACAGTTTGTGCATCCTCTAAATCCCCTCAAGGCTCAGTGGGGGCCACTTGAGGCAAAAACAGATTTCCCACCAGCCTTGTTGGGGGCTGATCAAGGCACACATAACATTCCAGCTTGTGCACCCAACCCTACTGTTCCCTGCCAAGCCTCAATAGGGGCCAGTTGAGGCACACATAGCGTTTGTGCATTCAACACTAAGGGTTCCCCTTCGCTGTCTAGTGACCACCTGTTTTATAGACACAGAAGCCATATTGTCAGCAATAGCCAGGTTTATATCACCTCATCCCTGTATCTCGCTGTGCAGCTGCAGTGGATGTTTATATTATTTATCATTATATAACTGTGCAAGCATGGGAATGTTTTGAATCGTAACTGTGTGAACTCATATCTAGAGTCTGGGAACAGGAAATTGTTATGGCTATGGATCCTGGGAAACTGAACTCTGAGAAATAATAACAAAAATCCCTTTGCACACACCAAAATCCATCTTACTTAGACTAAAATTCACCTCACCTACACTACCTCTACAACATCTCTCACGTTTGATCCCCTCTCTCCACTCACACAACTATCACTTTAGCCCAGATCCCTATCACCTCTTACTTGGGTTATTGTAATACTCCCCTAATTGATCTCCCTGCTTTCTCCATTCTAACCCATCCTACACACTACTTCCAAACTGATTTTCCTAAGCATAGCTCTGACCACGGCACTTCATTCAACAAACTTCTGTGATTTCTTCTGACTTTTAACATAAAACACAAACCCTTCACCATATGGCCCCAACTTATCTTTCCAGCCTACTTGGATATGTTACTCCATTCCCTACACTTTTCATTCAAATCAGACTGACCTTATCACTGTTCCTCATACATGATACCCCATCTTCCATCTCCTTGTCTTTGAGTTGGCCACCCTCCATTGCTGAAGTGTACTGGTCTCTATTTTTATTTAGTATTTACTTTCACTCTGTGCTAGATGAGTGAAGACCTGTTGTCCAATTAATGAGCTCTAGAGTCATACAGTTTAAGACTTGGTCTTTGAGTGAGAAACCCAAAGGAAAAAAGGCAGCCTTTGGCCTTGGAAGTGTATTGCCCCTGCGTAGAACACTCTAAGAGAGAACAGGATGGGAGTGGAGGGGAGGAGAGGAGCTGCTACTCACAGGTTATTTGTCCTTCATTCTTGAAGAGGACCATGACATCAAGATAATGACAGGACTTGCAGTTGACCTCACCAACCTCACTTTCTTCTCCAGAGCCATCTGGGTCTAGTGCCTTGATATTCATCAGGAGGACTGGAGATGGCCTGGGATGCAATGTGAAACCCTCAATGTGAGGTACTCAAAGGATGACCCCTTTAATCAAAGAAAAAAAAATCCAACTAGGAGGAGAATACTAAATAGTAAGTGTTTCTCTTTTACCCAGGAATCCTGAGAGTCTTCCCCTCCCAGCTTGGTTCTTTTTTTTATTAAAGGGGCCATCTCTTGAGTAACTACCTAAAGAAGCCTATTCATTGAATGGGTGTATCTCACTCAAAGTGAGAATGTGATAAGACCTTGGCCAAAAGGGCCAGGGTCTCACATTGCATCCTGGGCCATCTCTAGTCATCTTGATGAATATCAGGCCACTGGACCCAGAAGGCTCTGAAGAAAAAAATGAAGTTGGTGACCTTGCACAGCCCTCTCTCCCTCAAGTCAAAGTCAACTGCAAGTCATGTCATCATCTTGATGTCATGGTCCTCTTCAAGAACAAAGGACAAACACAACACTGGATCCCTCCTCTCTGTCTCATAGATTCCTTCTCTTCCTTCAAAAAACAACTCAAAAGCCATCTTCTCCATGATGTATTTCCTATATTCCTCACATGCTAATGCCCTCCCTCTCAAATTCACTAGATTTACTTTTTATTTAAAGTTATCTCTATTTATTCTATATATCACCTCTCTTAGAATATGAGCACCTTGTGAGTAGGGATGTTTCACTCGCTGTACTTGTGTCCCATTGTCTAGCGTCACCTGACATATAAGTATTGAATAAAACATGCTGACTGATTGATTGACTGCTCAAGGTTATAGGAATTGTGGTAGTCAGAATAGAGATATTTTTCAAAGCTGCATCATCTAACTCCCAAACCTCTATACCATGCCCTTTGCACTATACCATACTGCCTGAGACCATATCCCCTGTCCCTTTCCCCCATACAATTGCATATACTGTGTGTTTGGAGTTCTTTATTTGAAAAGAAATACTTTGCCATCACAGCCCCTAGATGTTTCAGCAGATAAAGTGCCTGACCTGGAGTCAGAAAGACTCTTCTTCATGAGTTCAAATCTGGCCTCAGACACCTACTAGCAGTGTGACCTTGGGCAAGTCATATAATCCTGTTCACCTCTCAGTTTCAGTGGGGTCATGAAGAATCAGGCATAACTGAAAAACAACAAATTTTGCCAGAAAACTTTTCACTGAGGAGCAGATTACATTACATATTCCATGGCCCGGTATCCTCCCAGTTTATGGAGTACCATGGAAAGTATCCAATCTTAACATATGACTGTAGGGGTTCATTTTCTCTCTAGCTTATTACCTTCACCTCAAGTTGCTTCAAGAAAATCTCTTAATATAATCATGATATAACTCACATTTAAGATTTCCCAGATGTGGGTAATAGAGTCTCCAGCTCCAATATAGCCCTCAAAGTGTTAAACACATATCAGGTATGAAATAGCCTTTTTGTTACCACACAGAAAATAGAAAAGGCACAAAGAATTCATGGGAATCTAGGAGCAGATAAATAAATCCACCAAGTGCCCAAATAGACAATTAGCTTTTAGCTGGATAGTAAATCCTTTTGAGGGTGCTACCAGTCCAGCAATCCCTTTTTTACTGGTTTGTGTTCTCCTAGTAACACAGTGAAAGCAGGGTTGGCAAGGTATATATACATAGACATACACACACACACACACACACACACACACACACACAATGGCATCATCCTTGTTCTTCTGTTGCAGGATGATGCTTTGTTAGTGATCTTCCTTCTCAAAAAAGCACACTGTTGGAGGTCTGTGACCAAACTCTCAAACTGGAACTACTCACAAAGGTACATCCAAACTGGGAATGTCAATTCTCAGGCTGCAGACAAGCACACATTCTCCCCTTCTGTCTGCTTCTGCAGGGATTCTATTAGTGCTCACCTGCTTAGATAGGGGAAGTTTATTCTCAGGATATCCAGCTTTTGACCTATTTTCAGGAAAAGATACAAGGTACAGTAAACCAGAAATTTAAGGTCCTGGAATCTCATGGTACCTGGGCAAGCCTGTACCACTTGTCATGTACTTTGACAAGTCTCTATTAACTCCTCCTTTGAAGAAGAGGGTAACTTTCCCCCTAAACACACACACACACATACACACACACATGCATGCACGCACACGTGTGCACTCACAGAAATCCATTCTGATTAATTCAGTTCTAGAAGTCTAACATGTATATATATGTGCCTCTATGTGTTGTATGCATGTATATGATAAAGAGGGAAAAAAATCAGAAAAAGAAAAAAAAAGTGGAGGGAGTAGACACACAGACACATAAACAGATCTTAAAAGAGACTCATACTTTTATTAGCTATGAAGGGGCAATTCTTTGGTAAGAATAATCCTCTTAGTCAACAATCATCTTAGAGGCTGCCCCCATCACTGGGACTAATCAAACACATTTCTTGTGTCCTCTCAGCAAGGTACCAATGTGCAAGCCCACCTGCATGGGAGATACCCTTCATATGCTCCTAGACCAAGGTCACAAGCTATAATCTCATCAAAATGATTAGGTAATTCATCAAATTGATAAGGAATTCCCTTGATCCCCTTCATGGAACCTTTTGTTACTGTAGTGAATTATTAAATAACTTTTCATAAACTCACTATATCACCAAATACATTTACATCACCTAACTTTCTTGCTTTTTACCATGCATTGCTGAAACTGTTTTCAGTTTTCAGTGTGTTTAATTAGTTGATTCTTTTCATATGATTATTCTTTGTCCTTTTTAATCTATATTAGTGAAAGAAAAGTTTCCAAATAATTTGTAAAACAGATTTTAAAGCATGTAAACTAGTTACATGATTTTAACATTGGAAGGAAATCAACATGATGATGAAGAGGCCACAGATATATAGGCTGTTTTTCTCTAGTTTCCCTATGCCATGGTTAGTATTCAGGCTATGTAAATTACATAGAGTTGTAAGAATCAATGTGTGTCACTAGCGGCAACTAGATGGTGCAATGGATAGAAAGCACTGGGCTTGGAATCAGGAAGACATCTTCTTGAGTTCAAATCTGACCCCAGACACTTCCTAGCTGTGTGACTCTGAGCAAATCACTTAACCCTGTTTGCCTCAGAAATGTAGCTTGAACCTAAAAATTGTTTCCCCAGACTAACCATATTTAGGAGGGTGGACATTATAATTCTAGTCTGGTACTCTGTCTCTGAGGAAAGCAGAGTAAATGACTTCTGATTCCAACATCCTACTTCCTCTCCTATCACAAATCAAAGTTCTTTTGAACCTTATCTAGAAAAAGAGCTGAAGAAGGGAATGACAAACCACTCCAGTATCTTAGCCAAGAAAACTCCAAATGGTGTCATAAAGTGCTGGACATGAATGAAAAGTGATTAAACTAATGTGTTACTAGTAAAGACCAAATCTTGGTGAATATGGTGATTAGCTGGCTATTGTAGTAGTGCTGAAAAAGAAAGTGTTATTTTTCATGTGAAAGCCTGAAAAATTCTTCAGAGAGAGGCAGAAACCCAAAATACAAACTAGAATTCCATTTGGGATGAAGTGTAAGGTAAGTTTTTTAAGAAATCACTAAGAATGTAGAAACGGAAAAGAGGGTGGAGGGAATGCCATAGGCAATGAAGAAGCATGAGAAGAAGAGGTCTGAGAGAAGTTTGTTTTTAACTATCCTATTTTGTGTTTCCTCCACCTAATTTCTTCTCAATACACCTATTAAAAATAAAAAGGAGCTTCTTTTTTCTATTTGTGAGAGATGGCCCCCTCATAATCTAGAGAGGCCTGAGGACAAAGTATTTATTAAGATTTTATTATGTCCAAGTATTGTGCTGGGTTGCTAATATAGGGTGTGTGTATGTGTATGTGTGTGTGTGTGTATGTGTATTGCCCATGTAGATCATATGTATCCACCTGATTCTCTCTGTATGAGCCAAACCTTCTAGAGAGTCTCCTCTGACCACCATTTTCCAAAGGAACTTTGATTTGTGACAGGAGAGGAAGTAGGATGTTGGAACCAGAAGTCATTTACTCTGCTTTCCTTAGAGACAGAGTACTAGACTAGAATTATAATGTCCACCCTCCTAAATATGGTTAGTCTGGGGAAACAATTTTTAGGTTCAAGCTATATTCCTTATTGACATGCCCTTTATCCAGGAAGGAGTACTTTAGGCTATATAATCAAGCATGGGACTCCCTTCCTACCAAATGCCAATTTCACAAAAATTTCTCACAGCAAATTGCAAATAAACTCATTTATCTAAGCCAATAGCAAGCAGAAATCAGAGAAGGTTACATATGACAATATGTAAGATGATGTACAGAGTAAATGTGCTTTCCCTTTGAGAGTGAGATATCTCAGCTCAATCAAGAATGGCAATCCTAGCTTCACCCTAGGGTGTAAAAACTGGGATGATAGGGACATGGCCAAGGTGCCAACTTGACTCGATGTTGGCTTCTTCCCATAGTCTTACTCTCCCTTCAGGAACCTTTCCTTGAAAAGAATTTGGAACTGAGTGTCTTCCCTCTTGAAACTGAAAGCCAGAAGATAAAAATCTATTCTCTTTTAAACTCACAACTTTCCCTCTTACTGGTGCAGGGAGTATAGCATAATCAATCTCCAACAGTGAGGAGAAGCTTATGCAAATGAGCTTTGAGCCCCTGGCTTGTACAGTAGGGTATATGAAACAAAATTAAAGCAGGTTTTATCTTTAAATGATAGGGAGAGAGGAGGGTGGAGCTACAACAAGTAAACAGAGTGAACTTTAAGTATAATCCACATGCTATGAGATTTAAATGTTTCTCTTGTAGTAAATAGAGGTCTACTGGGGCAGATGAACTCTGGAAAAGGCCAGGTCCCAAGCTTTCCCATCTCTGGCTTTCTCCTTTTGGTCCTTGCTACAGAACATTTGACAATGGGTTCATGTTGCATCTAGGGGTGAATGCAATTAGATTATAACATTTTCTTAGGTCTGTATTCACCTCTCCTGTTTTTTACCTTAAGGCGATTTAGAACACAGTATGAGGGCTTCAGTTTTCCCCAGGCAGCTTTAGTCCTAGAGGTTGACCCTGGACCAGAAATGAGAGATTTTGTTCATTCCTCTATTATGTTCCTATCTGTTGCTCCCCAGTTCCCAAATGATTACATTGCCAGAATTCAAAATGGTTTTATCCATGATGGAGAGGAGTTGTGTGAATCATGAATAAAGTAAAACAGGGTGGGATGAAACAGAACCCTTCAGTGTTTGTGGAGATGATCAATACAATGAAAATGGAACAGCCAGAGACGCAAAAGACTTCAGGGAACAGTAAAAGCTTCCTGTTTGAGATACTGGAGTGAGGAATCTCATTCTGAGCACCTTCCCCTTGATACAGTAACTAGGGAATGAGGAGTAGGGAGGGGGAATGTGTCAGCAGCTGTGAGGGGTTGTCTCACTCAATTGGATGGGGATACAACTCTGTATCTCCACCAGGAATAGCCTATCAAGTCAATGGCCATCCTAATACCTCTAGGTTATGGGTTCTTACCTTTTTTTTTCATTGGTATCATGGATTATTTCGGTAGCCTAATAAAGCCTATGGACCCCTTCTAAGAAAAATGTTTTCAAATAATTGAAAGGAGTGCTAAATTTCACTTAGAAGCCAGTATGTGTGTATACATTTAAATGTTGTTGTACATTCATGTCTTACTCTTCATGATCCTCATGGACTTGTTCAAGCAGCTTTCTTGGCAAAGATACTGGAGTGGTTTGCCAGTTCCTTCTCTATTGTGTCCTCATTTTACATAAAGGAAATGGGGGTTAAATGACTTGCCCAGGGACACATAGCTAATAAGTGTGAGAGGCTGGACTTAAACTTGGATCTTCCTGATTCCAGACTTAGTGTTCTGTTCTCTGTACCACCTGGCTGCCCCCATACATTTAAATGCTACCTATTAAAATAAAGATGTAATTTTTTTCCATCCAAGCTGATGGACCTTCTGAAAGCTATGAATATGATACTCAGTACTTAACACAGTGTCTAGCATGAGTAGCACTTAATAAATGCTATCTATATATCTAAAAGCATTTGTATTTGCCTGCTTAAGTTTATAAGCAATAGACATTTATAAGACATACACTTAGCTAATGACATTCTCTTTAATGTTTATTCACCATAGCCAAGGATAGATGCATACTCCCTTTTCTTCCCATGCCCAAGTACTTATGCATTTAGGAAGGCATATTAGTTGTCTAAATTATCTCCAGCCAACAAGATGCAATAAATTGCCTACTAGCAGCCTGAGAGAATTAAGGTGTCTCCCTAAATACCTTATTAGTTTCACTACCAATGAGCTAGTTAAGCTCTGAAGAAAACCTGGTTCATTAAAAACACTGAAAATAGAAACGAAAAAAATGAGCCAACAACCATATTCCATTGCTGCCTTTACCCTTCAGCAACTATTCAAGATATATTGAGCCAATCTATCTTTTATGATTGGAGTTGACTCCAATATAAAGTATGACCTGGATAGAGGCAAGTAGCAGGGGCCAGGGAAGAAGGCAGGGCTATTGTTAATGGGGAAGGATATAAGAATGGTAGTCATAGAGGAGATGTGCCAATGCCATGGCTTGTCAGTCAGAAACAGAGATGTAGTAGCATGTGACGGATACATGGATATTTTTGGATCATTTTGGCTATAGCCGTAATCTCCACCTTTTCTTATTTCTCTTCTGTCTGGTAGCCAAGTAAATACGTGTGTGTGTGTGTGTGTGTGTGTGTGTGTGTGTGTGTGTGTTTTCCTCCTTGGGCCAAACTCCTGTATTTTTAACTCAGGGACCATATTTATCTTGCCATATGGCCCTGTTGGATCTGCCTTCTCAGCTGGTCATAGTTTGGCCTCTCTTGTCATAACCAGTGTGAAAATGATGTGTCCCAGAGGGTGATGCTTATTTTCACAAATTCCCCTATGACAGCCACATAGATCAGGCATTCAGTAAATTATCTAGCATTTCTCTTTGGCATTCAAATGCCCTTTTCCCAAGGTTAATGAAGCAGATACTCTTATGAATGTTGCAGGGAAGGTTTTGTATTCATTCTGAGGCTATGACGCAGGCCCTGTGTAAAGTCAAGTTGACTGTTAACATTTAATGGATCCTGGCTCTTGAGGCATCTCAGACTGTAAACCTAGGCAGTGACAGTGCGACGAGTCAGATGACAATTTGAACATGTTTCACTTTAACATCCAGTTGTGTTTTGGATTGACTTAAGTGATGCCACTCGAAATAGAGGGAATAAGGAGGAAGAAAAGGCGTGTTCAGACCATGTAGACTTTTGTCTCTTAAAAGGAAGTGCCAGTGGGTTAGGAAAATAAGGATTTATTTTATATCATGTAGATGGGGGAGGTCATAGTAGTAACGATGTGTTTACTAGCATGAAAATTTTGCCTTTCCCAGGCAATCCCTGCTCAAAATCAGTGAGTTTAGATAAATTCACTGAATAGCTATAGCAAATGGTGTGTTGGCTGGCCTATCCTTCTAACTAGACATAATATAGAATGATAGGAGCAGCAATATTCATTTATGGCCCTGGAATCAAATTCTTGGTATAAAGTGCCAGCGTTTTATATGAAAAGATTAGAGAAGAAATTCATTCACAGGCAGAACTACCTGCCACATACTCAGTAAACTTAGCCATCCATTTTTCTCTTACAACCTGACAGAGGATGAATTTTAAAAGTAGCCTGAAACTGGGAGATGTTGGTCCTGAAGCTTCAAGGCATAGACAGGAGGGAATAACTAATAGCAGGCCGGTGAGGTCATTAGCTACCTCTTCCTTTAGGGAATAGAAGGAATGAAATGATCAAGAGAGTTGGAGATAAAAAAAATGATAGGCTCTGGCATCATTCCCAGAAAGAATTGGTTATTTTTGTTTAGTCATTTCAATCCTGTCCAACTCTTTGTGACCCCATTGGGGTTTTCTTGACAATTCTCCAGCTCATTTTACAGTTGAGGCAGCGGGGACAAACAGGGTTAAGTGACTTGCCCAGGGTCCCACAGCTAGTAATTGTCCGACGTCAGATTTGAACTTGGATCTTCCTAGCTCTGAGGCCAGTGCTCTATCTAGCCTCCCTTTAAAAAGTGCTTATTTCTCTGACTCCCTAAAGTGGGTAGAGATGGTTGTTGTTGTTTTTTTTAATGTATAAGCTACTACCTGCAATACAGATAAATATAATTTTTTTTAAAAACTACTCAAAATGGATTAAAACTAATATCTTACAAACTGAAAGGACATTCCAAGAAAAATCATATATTTGGGAGGCTTTTGTTTCAGCTTTTTCTCTTGAATTCTTTGGCAAACTTGAAATGAAGAGAATACAACGTAAAAGAAGTATCTGGCTAGTCCTAGAAACAATACTGGGTGGGGAGAAGAGGACGCCCCTCTGTTCAAAACCCTGCCCAACCCCTTACTAAGTGTTCTGATGTCGATCGTAGTACTTCATCACGTTTGCCCTGTTGATTCCACAAGGTTTTCTAGAGGAAAGGGTTTTGTAGAGTCAGAGGTGTCCAGGTTACCATGCTCCCCTGACATGGCAATGGCCCCTTAGTTCTGAACAGTTTGGAAAGAAGGCAAAGTGATAAATTAAGCTTTAAGGAAGTAGGTACAATGGGAAAAATTTTGCATTTGTCATCTGAGGCCCTCAGTTGGTTTAAATTCCATCTCTGCCACTTATGACCTGTGTAACATCGTACAAATCACTTAATTTCCCTGGACATTAGCTCCTCATCTGTCAAATAAGGAGGGTGTACTCAGTCATCTCTAAGCCAGTTGCCTTCTGGTTCTGTGATCCTTTTCCATTAAATGTAGCGGCGAGCTGTTATTGTTATTAACCCTTGCATCTTTCTTCCCAACCAGATACTAAGCTCTTTGATGATAGGGGCCAAGCCCTTATATGTCCTTCAGTGCCTAAGATAGTGGATTGCACAGAGTAGATGCTCAGTCATTACTGATGAATGAATAAATAGAAGTACAAGCGAGTAGGAGGGCCTTGTTCTGAGTTGTGTGTTTATCAGAAGAATTCAGGCACAAATAGGAAGTTTGCCTTTATGCCAATATTGTGGAACAGTGGAAAGAAAGAGCGATAGATTTCCTAGGGTCATAGATTTAGATCTGGAAGGGACATGAGAAATCACTTAGTCCAGAGCTTTCACTCCCGGGGACAATAGCCTGCATAATTCCAGAGTGTGGTCCAAACCAGATTAAAATATAAATGGGAAATGACTTCATAAAAAATACAATGCAACAGAGATGATGCTAATTTGTGCTTTTGAAGTCAATTTACAGCATTTTCTATTTGAGTTTAACACTATACATCTAGTCCAACTTTCTGTTTTTACGGAAGAGGGAACCTAGGCCCAGAGGTGACTCACTGACTCTAGGTCACACAAATGGGTAAGTGTATAAGGCAGGATTTAAACCAAGGTCTTCCAGACTCCACGTCTATTTCCCTATTCACTATAGCTGTCATTCTCTGTCTGTCTGTCTCTGTCTCTTTCTGTCTCTCTGTCTCATCTCTCTCTGTCTCTGGCTCTGTCTGTCTGTCTGTCTGTCTCTCTCTCTCTCTCTCTCTCTTTCTCTGTCTCTCCTTGTCTCTCTCTCTCTCCCTCCCTCTCCACAGACACTGTGTGACCCTGGGCAAATCACTTAACCCTGTTTGCCTCAGTCTCCTCTAATCTGTAAAATGAGCTAGAAAAAAAAATGCCAAACCACTCCAGTATTTTTACTAAGAAAACCTCAAATGGGGTCAGGAATTGTCAGACATGACTGAAAAGTGACTGAACAACAAAGCATGCTGTACCTCAGCCCCCAGGAGAATGTAAACTGCCTGAGATCATAGGTTGTTCTTTGTCTCCGTAGCCCTACTGCCTAAAACAGTGTGTAATAGGTGCTTTCAAAATGTCACTTTAATTGAACCGAGTGTTTTCCAAATCTCCATCTATAGCTTTAATTTGCATTACTAATTTGTAAATGCAAGAGACCTCTGATATCACCAAATAAACCCCCTTATCTTACAGATAAAGAAACTGGAACTGAGAAAGGGGAAGTGACTGGTACAAGGTCACAAATCTGATGAAGAGCAGTACTGCAACTTGACCCTCACTTTTCACACTCCTGATCTAGTTCTCTTGCCACTACGGCACAGCAGTCACCAGAGCTTGTCTTTCCATGGCTTATTTGTACTTAGATCTCCTTTAGGGCTTATCACAGTGCTTTGAACCAAGTCTACATTCAGTAAATGTTTATTGTATTGCATGAAAGTAAATTGAATTGAACTGAACTGAATCAAAGACAGCTGGAATCCAGGGACTACCAGGGGTGGAGAACCTGCAACCTCGACACCACATGCAGCCCTCTAGGTCCTCAAATGCATCCCTTTGACTGAATCCAAACTTCACAGAACAAATCCCCTTAAGTAAAGGATTTGTTTTGTAAAACTTGGACTCAGTCAAAAGCCCTCCCCCAAGGACCAAGAAGGTCACATGTGGTCTCAGGATTCCTCACCCCTGGACTAGACATATCTACCAAGGCAATCTGAGAAGGCTGCACCAAGGAGAATCAGGACAGGTTACTGTAGCACCAGAGAAGTAGGTCAACAGGCAGTAAACTTGAATATGGTAGACATTATCAGAGAGAAGCCTCATAGAGGTATCTCAGCAGGTGAGTGGATTGCAGAATCATCTTAGTCCCAAGGCAAGGCATTAGCAATTACAGAGGTCTGGAAGAAGGGAGCAGGGATCCATCCATAGGAGCTAGGATGTGGAATAGATTTCCAATCTGTGGAAGGATCTACAAGCGAAAAACAAGAGCCCCATTCCTTCCCTGAACTTCAGTCCCTCCTATAAGAATCTTGTATTTTGCTTCCTTCATCTTCCTCCCCAATGGTAAAGGGCTCATTTGAAGTTGGGCCTCATCCAGACTCCCTGGTTGAGAAACATGCTTCAGTAACTGACATACTTGGGCTTCAGTCATTCCACACTGGCCTGGCTGGTTGGCCCCAGGCACTGGAATTCCTACCCCATCTTTAGCTTCTTCCTCTTTGTCCTAACTAGCTTTCCTGGGGCAAAAATCACTAGTCTGTTATTATAGCTGATTCAAGTTTGACTTCTTCAACTGCTGCCTTCACCTCGCATTTGAGCCCTAGGAAAGTCAGTACACATTTAGTAAGTGCTTACTTTGTACCAGATGCTATGCTAAGAGCTGTGATACATATGAGAAAAAGAAGCCCAGGCTTTGCCCTCAGGAATCTCACAATCTAATGTGGAAAATCAAGAAACAAAAGAAAGGTGAAAAGTGATTGGGGCTTTTGGAGGTCCAGGGATTTAATGCTTAGACTACTATGACTTAGACTACTATGCATATAGATTTCAAAGTTATCTGTCTCTACAGTGTTATCATTATATAAATTCTTATTCTACTCTTTTCTCTATATCACTCTGTGTCATCCCAAGTTTTGCTGAAACTATCCCTTTTGTCATTTCTTGCATAATATTCCATTACATTCCTATATCATAATTTTTTCAGCCAATCCCCAAATGATGGTCAGCTCCTGAGTTTGCAGTTCTTTACTACTACACAAAAAAGCTATCATACATATTTTTTTTCCATAGAGGTCTTTCTTCTTTTTCTTTAGTCTCCTTGGTGGAATAGGTCTAATTGTGATATTACCATTACATACATTTTTTTTTAATTTATCACTCCCTTCTTCTGTTACTCATCAAATTTCCTTTGTAACAAAAATATAAAATGTCAAAAAAAAGTTGCACTAAACCAAGTCTTGGAAAGCATATGAAAAATTCCATACCCATATTTCCCTTTAATGAAGGGATTGAGTTACAGTTTCTCAAATCTCCTTTGGGGCCAAGATTGGTCATATCATAATTACATTGTATCCAGTTTTGAGTGTTTATTTTGTTTACACTGTTGTAGCCATCACATGCACAAATCTGTGTGTGTATGTTTGTATATATCCATATATAATGTTTTTCCTGACAATTACTTCATTCTATATCAGTTCGTATATGTCGTCCATTGTTTTTCCGAATTCTTTGTATTTATCATATTTTACATTGAAGTAAAAATCTTGTACGTTCATATGCCTCCCCCCCTTTTTTTACATTCCTCAATTAATAGGCAGCTGCCTTTTTTTTCCAGTTCTTTGATATAAAAAAAAGTGCTTCTATGAATATTTTAGTTTGTAGAGGACTTTTCCTTCAGACTTTGATTTGTAGTTCATTGCCTAGGAGAGGGATGTTTGGGTCAAAGAATATGGACATTTTAATAACTTTTCAACATCGTTCCCCACTACTTTCTAAAAGGACTAGATCTTTTCACAGTCCTATCAATTAATGTATCTGTCTTACCACAGTCCCTCTAATATCTTTTATTATCTTTGCCGATTTTCTATGCCTGTTTTCTCCAAGGGGGTAACATCAGATTGTGTTCCTTTTCCTGTTCAAAATCAGTGACACATTCAGGAATAATTCTCCTGAGACTAATATACACATCATACCTCTCCTCACCTTGCTATGAGTTGATTCTGCTTTCCTGGTGTACTCAGAAGGATACTATTCTTTGGATGCCAATGGGATGGTCTTTTAAAGCCCTGTAATGTAGACAATACTTCCTGTCCTCCATTATGCCACAGGTTGTAAAAGTACTGTGTGTATTTTTCAGCATAAGCTTTTCAAGAAGGGTTAGTTTATATTAATTGAGTATTCCCCATAGACATTACTAAGTGTTTTTTTCCCCCTCTCTCTCCTGGATTCTCTGCTATTTTCCCGGTACCCAGGAAGTTCCCTTTCCTGGCAATGGCATTAATGAAGTAAAATAAATACACTACATTAGGCCAGGAGGTTAGTTTTCTGTTACTCTCTGATGGGTTTCTAAATGCATTTTCATCCTTATCTCAGGGCTCGTCAAAAGCAAAAGAAAGCATTTGGTCCCATGGAATTAAATGGCTACCTCTAATGTCCACATCAGAATTACCTGATAAAATTCTGCTGTTCCTTGTCAAAAATAAATTAATTTGACTTACAGAACCAGCTCTGTATCCACACAAACAAGAAAAGACTGCCATATTTTCTGTCATGCCTGTTTTCTCACAATGAGTGTGCTGGCTACCAATGAGCTGAAGCCACTAACCTTCCCCCACCCCAGGTCTCAGGACCTCTGCAGCCTCCCATATCTCTTTCTTTCTCTAGAAAGATGGCAAGGGTATTTCCCTGCAGGAAGACATTCATGTTGCCTAAAAGATAAAGACTTCTGCAACAAGGAGCTCAAAACCAGCTTGTTGTTTGGGCTTCTAAAATAATGAAACTCAGCAGTTGTTAAGTATATCACCCCACCTGCATTTAGCTATTTACACTTCTCTTAATGAACAGGTATTATTTTTGTGGATGGTATTTGATGAACATATTTCAATCCTAAAGTATTTATTATGTATCTCATATTCCAAATGCTGTCCTAGGCACAAAGACAAAAAATAAAAAGCCTACTCTCAGGAAGATTACATTCTATCAGTGAAAATAATACATATACATAGAAGTAAAGACAAAATTATACAAAGGAAATACCTGGTATTTTTTTTTTTTAGGAAAAGCACTAGAAATTGCAGAGATTGAGCAGAGCTTTGGAGGAACCTAGAGAATCTAATAGGCAGAAGCGAAGGAGTAAATTCTTTGCATGAGGGGTAATGAGGTTGGGGGGTGAGGAAGAGGGGCAGCCTGTACAAAGACATGTATGAGGAGCAGCACGGAGGTCATTTTAGCTGGAATAGCAAATGTGTGCTTAGAGAACTGTATATTAAAGCTGACTATATAGACTGAAGTAAAATTGTGAAAAGCTACGAAGTCAAACAGAGGAGTTTTCATTTAATATAAAGCAGCAGGGACCCCTGAGGCTTTTCTAAGTAGGGGAGAGGCATGGGTCTGCCTTGGGATTTAAGCAGAGCTCTTAGACAACTGTGTGAAGGATGAAATGCAGTGGAGAGAGATTTGTGGTAGGCAGGTCAATTAGACCATTCTAATCATCTAAGAAAGAAGTGATGAAGGCCCAAATGAGGACAGTTGTGGGGTGGTGGTCATCTTTCTTTGTACTAAAGAGATTTTTCATTTTCTTTTTCTGTTCCACACAGACTCCCTTTACTGCGCATCCTTCTCTAGGCAAGTGAGTCTTGAAAGTGACATTCTACCTCAAATTGATTTTAAGTTGCTTTCTTACTCACAAGGAGGTACTTGAATACCATTTCACCAGGGAAAGGACCTTATCAAAAATAGGGAACAGTTTAGAGAGGCTATTTAATCTAGACTTGCTTTTCAAAATAGGGTTGTCCCAATTTCAGTTAAAAAAAAAAATAGAACACGAGGAATGTATGGTTTTTTCAAAAGATACTATTCATTTTTGCATGGAAAAGAACAAAAAGAAAGTTTAGAGTTCATCTAATCAATCCCTGCCCATTTTATAGGGAAAGAAACTAGGCCCAGAGAAATGAAGCGACCCATCCAGAGTAATACAGAGAATACTACAGCCAGGATTAAAACTCAGGTCCTTTGACTCCAAAGAGAGAGGCAGGATGTTCTAGCAGAGATGTAACTGGATTTGTCCTCAGGAAGACTTAGGTTCATATTTTGCCTCATACTATTTTGTATGACCATGAGGTAGTATACAGGTTGGGCAGGATGACCTCTAACTTCCCTTTGACCTCTAAATGTATGAGCCTACTATGTACATCAGGTACTGTGCTAAGTAAGTGCTATATATCTATTATCTCATTTGATCCCCCCAGCAACCATGTGAGGTAAGTACTCTTATTATTATGGCTGAGGAAACTGAAGTAGACTGAGGGTAAGGGACTTGCCCAAGATCAAACGGCTAGGAGGTTTCTAAGGCTAGATTTGAACTCGGGTCCTGCTAGCTCCAGGCTCTATCTGTTATACTTTGTAGCTGTCTCTACTATTTGCAATACACAAATGGTGATTTGTTTTTTTGTACTGTTCTCCTTTGATATAAGGGAAGGTTCATTGGAAAATAACAAAGATTTTTTTTTAAAAAAGCATAAATAAAATTATTTTTAAGTCAAAAAAATAAGCTTCTCCCAATGAATAACAAATTTTTGAGTATCTCCCCCTGAGAAGATGCTCTATCCTGTGATAGAATGGAATAGATAGTAGTAGGGAACAGTGAGAAGAAGGCAGAGCAGGTGCAGTTCACATATGACCAGTTTCCTGACAAAACTAAAAGTTTTTCAGGGTTTGATGACTTGCCCAGGGTCACACAGCTAGTAAGTGCCTGAGATTGGATTTGAACTTAAGATGTCCTGGCTTCAGGTCTAGCACTCAGATGGCCTGAGTTGATGTCTTGATTCTGCTACTTCTCTGTGTGATCTTAGGCAAGTACTTTTAATCTGTCTGGGCATCTGTTTCCTCATCTATAAAATGAGGAAGTTAAGCAGCTTAGCTAGAGAACCACCCTCATTTCTAACCCTGAATTTCAAATTTCACCTATTCTATATAGACTGTGTGACCTTGGGCAAGTTTTCTAAATCTTAAGTGTCCATAGCCAACTTTCTTTGGGAGGATGGAAGGAAATGACCCTTCTCCAGTGAAATCACAAATCTGGACCAAAAGGAAATAAAAGAGTATGGTACTAAATGAATTTTGAGGCTTCTTTCAATCAATCAGTAAATATTTAACTTCCTGCTATGTGCCAGGCATTATGGAAAAAGACAGTCCCTGTCCTCAAGAAGATAACAATCTAATGGGAGAGGAAACATTCAAAGATAATATGCAGACAGACTTATGCAAGGCAAGCTATATACAGGGTAAACAGGAAATAATTAACAGAGAAAAGGCATTAGAATCATTCATGCTCTAAAATCTCATAGAAGATAAAGGAGAAGAGTCTTGTAATTTTTAGAGGAAGAAGAAGAAGGAAAACCGTGCTAGGCCCCTGGAAGGGAAGGAATTAGGGGATTCTCCCCCTGGCCCAGTAGAGTTTGTGCCCAGCCTTAGCTCAGTCCCAGGTCAATGTGCGACCAGTACCTTTTGCACCTGAAATGTTTCAGCCTGCTTTGTTTTTCTGTTACGCTTTTACAAAGAACTCTTTTTTGTCATGGATGAGCTAGCTGTAAGTTGCCAGATGTTTCTGTCAAAACAAGTTATGGGGCATGAAGTACTGCTTTGGGCTTCTTTGGAGCAACTCAGGTAGCTCTCTAGATAATTATGATGTGATTTCTGTGGAACTAATTATATTTTTTTTCCTTGAGCTTAATGATGAAGGCGAAAAGTTAATTCTTTGAACCAATAGCTCTTTTGAAAAGAATCACATTCATTAAATGACTTTCTCTGGCTAGAAAAACATTGCATAAGACTTTTTAAAAGGGGAGCAAAAAGCAGTGATGCAATATACACACCAGCAAACCATCCCTCTTCTTTGGCCGGTGATTTTCTCATTTGTATAATGGGCAGGTCAGACTAGCTGACTGCCAAGGTCCTTGCCAGCTCTAAAGCTATATGGTAAATGATGTATCTAGTGAACAACTTCTTTAAAATATCACTGTCTTCCATTGTTCATCCCTAGTTCTCAAAGAACACCAATGACAACAAGCCTTCCATTGTAAGGATTTATGAGGTTGGGAAGGTTCTGATTCAATTAGCAATTAAGTTCTTAAGGCTTCCCAGTGCCATGCTCACCAAGTTCATTTCACCCAGGAAGGAAGGGGCTGAAGATGTGTTTGCTAAAGAAGAATGCTATGGTTGGTAAGAGGACCTGGGTTTGAGTCAGTATTCTTTTACATACTTCCTATGTGACCTTGGGTAAGTCACTCAGTTTCTCTGGGTCTCTTTTTCTTCATATGTAAAAAAGGAGGGGATGGTCAAAATCATCCGCAAGGTCCCTTTCATACATTTAGAAATATATATCAGTAACTATTTTGATGCTTTACTCAAATTTCTCACAAATAATATTCATATGGATTTCATTAGATACATGCTGTTTTTGTATTCAAATATAATTCTTTTCTTTAGTTTTTACACAGAAATATTCATTTTAGAAGGTATAATGAAAAATATACAAATTACTCGTCCAACGCTTGAGGGGGCTCAATACCCCTCCCCCACTGCACCCTTTCAGTCTCTGGGGAGAGGAAGATTACGTTCATAATTTATTTTGGTTCCCACAGAGCATAGTCTTCATTTTATGTTCAAAACTTCTCTCGGGCTACCATCTCAGGCACTCTGGCTTCGAAGGGCTTCCATGCCAAGCTGGCTGGCTGCACCATCTTGCCTGAAATCATGGCTCCAAGGTTATTCTCTATAAATCAAGCTCCTGGTGCATTGGGGAGTCATCTCAGTCACCTGAACCTGAGTATATACAACACAGAACAGAAACATCCTCTGGCCCATTCCTCAGACCCAAAGTAAAATAGAGGGAGCAGGGGAAAGGGAGTCCTTCCTCTCTCACCAGTTCAGTTCATGGCATCTGTGCTGAGTACAGCAGATAAGAATTGGCAAAGAGAGAGAAGCAGAAAGTGGGTGGCAAAAAAAGCTCAGCTGAAAAGGGTCATAGGCTCAGTCTCACCAGTTTTTAAATGTAAGCAGCCAATCAAAGGAGCCCACCCAGACTCACATGATAGAGAACATGCTAGGCAAACTGGCATACTCAAAAGTGCCCTCAAGGCATCTCCAGTTAAAACTAAGCATGCCCAGAGAAACCTAGGTTACACATGCCCTCCCCCTATACCTCTCCCCGCCCTGCCCCATTTGAAATTTGTCGTTCTGCAAATAAGTAGAGATGCCTTTCTTTTTTCTTTCTCTTTCTTTCTTCCTTTCTTCCTTCCTTCCTTCCTTTCTTCCTTTCCACAACCCTCTTCCCAAATTCAGAACAGTTCTCTGTGGTCTTTAAGGAGAACTAAGTAATGTCCTTTCACTTGCTTCCCCAGTTCCATTTTTGTGAAAGAACGACATTATAAGTAGAAGTAAAAGTAAGACTGAGTAGTAATGGAGGCTCGGAAACCATTGCTTTCCCTCCGGTTGGAGGTCATCTGGTGTATCCTCTGTATTTTGTATGGTCTTCGCATATTTTATTGTACTCAACTATTTATGAGTTGTTTCCACTAGTAGAATGTAAACTCCATGAGGGCAGGAACTATTTCATTTTTGCCTTCATACAACACCTAGTACAGTGCTGGGCACACAACAAGCATTTAATACATGCTTTTGAATTGAATTAGTTCAAGGCTTAATCATAAAATTAAGCTCAAACTCGCAGGCTTCTGGAAACTTTCTAGAAAAGCCTAGAGTCACTCAACAGCTTTCAGCCACTTAACACAAACATAGGAAAGGCTAATCATCAAAGGGACAGACATTTGTTGTTTCTTCTAGGTTGCATTTTAACCATGCTTCCTTTATGAGTGAGAACTTATTCACCGACAAAGGAAAGAGACTTTACTTCCAGGAAATCTTTATCTTTTCGTCAGATCCCAGACTGTCTGTACCATGACTGAAAGTCTCTTCCTCCTCACCTCTACCTCCTGGCTTCCTCAGTGACACCATTCAATTCACACCTTCCATAGGAAGGCTTTTATAGTGCCCCTTTCCTATAGCACCCTCCCTCTGTGACTGCTTTTCATTCACGTACATATTATATCATATGTAGCTATTTGCATCTCGACTCCCCCATTCGAATATGAACTCCCTAAAAACAGGAACTATTTTTATCTTGTTTTATATCCTCCATACTTAGAACATTGCCCAGCAGAGGGTAGGAACTCCAGAGATGTTTATTGCTAGACAGACAGACATCCAAAGAAATTTGAGGCCATGTTGCATTGATAGTTTCAATGATACTTTGGGTTACCAACATATCCTTGGTCATATTTTTCCAGACTTTTTCTTTTTCTCCTAACCTATCCTCATCAGAGAAAAATATTTTTGTTTTTGTTTTTTATTCCATCAGTCAATTCTCTAAAACCTCAAACAGGTCATTGTTTTGCTTCTCTAGCATTTCATGTCGGGTGGGTGTTTTGCTTGTTTGCTAAAACAAGGAAACTGTTCTTATGACCCAAACAGACTCTATATACCTCCCTAGCAACTTCATTTGCTGTGAAAAAGCAGCACAGGCCCTGGGGAGTTGTTGGCTCATTGTATAGATAATAACTCATCTTTGCAATTGCCTTACAGAGAGTCGTGTTTATTCTCCCCATAGTAATCCTTGGGGGGATGGCGCTATTCCTGTGGGAAACGAGTGCTTCATTCTTTTTGCACAGCACCTAGCATCCTGTCATGCATGGTTAGAGGCTAGCAATGCTGTGTGGTGATGCGGTGGAGGAGACAGCCAAGTGGCCCACTGAAGGTGAGATTTCAGCCTAGAAATCACACCCACTGTGCTCCCAGACTGCTGCTCAGACAGCAGATTGCCATTGCTCTGCAGATCTGAAAGATTATGTATACAGGGGTAGAGAGACAGGAATAACAGTGTGTCTTAACAAAAAATAGAAAGTCCTATCATTTTCTTTTTTTTTTCTCTTGTTGAAATTCTAAAATTCATTCAACAAATATTTATTTAGTGCCTACTGTTTGCAGAGCAATAGGCTAGAATAGGGGAGATAAAGATGCAGTCCTTGCTCTCCTAAATCTTATAATGAGTTACTTACTTCATTTCCAGCCACCATGCTTTTACACCAATCATTCCTGGAATGCTTTCCTTCTTCTAGGATCTTTTCTTATTGTTGTTCAGTTGCGTACCACTCTTTGTGACTCCTTTGGGGATTTTCTTGTCAAAGATATTGGAATGGTTTGCCGCTTCCTTCTTCAGTTCATTTTACAAATGAGGAAACTGAGGCACACAGGGTTAAAGGATTTGCATAGGGTCACACAGTTAGTAAATGTCTAAGGCCATATTTGAACACAGGAAGATGAGCCTTTCTGACTCCAAGCCCAGTATTCTATCCACTGCAATCCCCTAGCTGCCTCTTTCTTCCTTCACAACTCTCTCAAACATCACCCTCGAGAAGAGGACCTTTTCTGCTTTCTTCTCCCTGCTCCCTCCTTCTGCAGTTTCTACAGAGGGGCTGGAAACCTGTAGCCTTGAGACCACATGTGGCTGCAGGTTCTCCACCCCATCCTAGAGCTTTTCCCTCTAAGGTTTCCACATAGGTATCTTGAGTGTACATGTTGTATCCCCCATTAGCCTAAAAGCTCCTTAAGGGCAGGAACTGTTTTTGTCCTTACTGGTAATTCCTGAGTTTGGCACAGTATCTGGGAAATAGGAAGCATTGAATAAATGTGGGTAAAATGGCTGATGTCTTTGTTCTCTTACAGGTTAACACTGAGTCTAGGAATAGCTGGTTAGGCCAGTTAAATGAAGGATGATACTGACAAGGTCATGGATTGGATCCCGATATGTTCAGTTCATTGCAGTCTATCCTGTGTCTGTAGATTACAGTCTCTTTCCTGCCCACCCCCCACACATCCTAACCAGTAATTTTAAAAATGCACACGTTAATTTACTGAGGGTCCAAGATAGCAGCATGTACCTATTGACACAAGTGAAAGAACAAGCTGACTCACTTTCGCTGCTGCTAATGTGTCTGAATCATCATCAAATAGAGAGAACAGCAGAGAGAAATGAACAGAGGAAGCAAAAAGCTCTAGGAACATGAAGGAATGATATTATCAAATATGGGTAGGGACCATAAAATGTACATCAAATAAAATTGTTATCTGCATGATTTTTTTTTAAATGTTTGACTAAAGGGAAGAGAGGAAGGAGGACATGGTTACCATTTGGCTTAATATTCTAAATACTAAAGGGAAGACAACATCTTCTGTGGCTATTTGTAGAAAATATGTTTAAAATGTTATAATTCTGAGTCCAGTCCCATAGCAAAGATAGACCACAGTGAAAGAATATGGGAGTGAGCATCCAATACATATTCAAACAGTATTCAGTGAATACAAAGAATTTAAAAATGGTTACATTTGAGTCCAAATCAAACACAAATTAAATATCAGGCCCATCTCTATAAAGTAATTCTATCATTCAAGTCATTGCAAATTACTTAATTGTGTTACAGATCATAGAAATTGAAAATGGAAAAGAACTTGTAGGTCATTTAATCTACCAGCCTCTCATCAGGAGATCGTTCCCTGTGGTATACTTACCAAGCCGGGCTAGATTTGAGTTTCAAAAGATGAGGAAAATGTATTTATGGTCCGATTGCAAAGAGATGTTTGTTTTGAATTTGTTGGTCTGTTTGTTTCTGGAATAGAGATATATTTGTTCTCTTTTTTAACTTCATCCTGTGAATTCAATATACCCTTTGACCTCAAGAAAAAGTATTTCATGCTTTGGAGTATTTTCTATTGCATAATCAGTCAGCAGATTCTCAAAGGGAGTTGGGATAAACAATGTGCTGTGTCATCTTTAAAAGGCATCACTGGTCAGGAACCCATTAAAAGGAGACACAGAATTGAACTGGCATACATTGAGGTGTTTCAGCTGCAGTATTGGTGGAGTGGTCCTGTTTTGTGTTAACCTGGTGTATTTGTTAGGAATAGGGACTAAATCTGTGTGGTTCATAGCGCAAGTGGACCCTTCTGGAAATTATAAATCTTGAGATATCCTAGGTCACCGAGAGGCCCTGCCTTACCCAGGGTCACCAAGTCAGGATGGGGAAGTGACAATTCTTAACCCCAGGTCCTACTGGCTCTTTGAACTGGCTCCATGCATTATGGGGTACTTTTACTCCTGTATGTCATTTTATTCTTTCCTGTAGATAAGATCATTTTTCTTCCCTCTTGATTCATGTTCCAGGGGAAAACATACTTCACTAGAGCTAAAACACAGCTCACAAAATGTACAACTCTCACACTCTCTAGCACAACAATAACAACAACTTTATGTAATAATGTCTGACTCATGATCCTCACAACAACCCTGAAAGGTAGGTGCTGTCATTGTCATCATTTTACAGATGAGGAAACTGTGGCAAATAGGGATTACTCAAGGTCATAACTTGTAAGTATCGAAGGTAAAATTTGAACTCAGGCCTTCCTGACTCCAGGTCCAGAGCTCTAGCCACTCTGTCACCTAGCTACTCTTAAGTATTCTCCTAAATAACTGCCAAAGTTAATTAATTACACAGAGGGGAACCCAGAATGCACATTTTTTTTCAATTTTATCTTGCATGTAACCAAATCATTTTGCATATCATGTATGATTATTGCCAAGTCAAAAGAGGAATGTGTAGGGAAAAATATATACAAGGTGGGGATATTCTTAGTATGGGGTATTGATGGCGGTTTTTTGTTTTTTCTTCTAAAAGAAAAAAAGAAGAATTGGGACTTTATATCAGAAACTAAAGAAGTCCTTATGGTGTAAAACCTCCAGATACTTTGTGGTTGTTGTTTTTCATTAGAAAGTAATTTGATTGGAATATAATTATATGGTATATTGAGTAGAAAGATGACTGGACTGAGTCCCAAGACCAAAACGTTTGATGAGCTATGTTTTTTTTTTTATACTTGTAGAAGCGATAATATAATTCAGTGGATTGAGAATTTATTGAGTGGCCAGACTGAAAGAGTTGTCATTAATGATTCTACATTGTCTTAAGAGGTCTCCGAGAGACCTGGATATATACTAAATCTTAAATTGAACAGTTTAATATTTTTATCAGTGACTTGGATGAAGTGCTGTGTATGTATATGTGTGTGTATATATACATATATATATGTATATACCATACCATACCATATATAACCTATATATACCTATATATGTGTGTGTGTACCACACCATGCATATCTATAGATATACTTACATAGATACCTATGTACATGTGCCTATATTATACATATATGTTTGTATGTATATATACAAATGTGCGCATATAGAAATAATAAAGATATAAATATATAATATAGTTATTAAATTATATATTTAGTATAAATAATAGATATATAAATGTACAATATATGCCCATATGTATATATACATATACGTAAATACAAAATATTTTATACATACCTAAATATGCAATGCATATAGACATGTATGTATTGTGTATGTAAGTATTATATGTATATAGGTATATATAATATATACATCATATCTTTATATATAAAGGACTGTATGCATACATGTGTGTATAATATGTGTAAATGTGTATATTTGTGTGTATGTATATATGTATATATATAGTGTGTCTATATATGTGTGTATATATATATATATATATATATATATATATATATACATAGGGTGTCTATATATATAATATGTAAAGGTATATTTGTATGTGTGTGTGTACAATTCTTACCAAATTTGCAGATGGCACAAAGCTAGTAGGAGTGGCTAATACCCTAGATTACAGAGTTAATTTCCAAGTCTTGGCTCTGGAAGCAACACCTCTCAGGGGAGGAAAGTAAATTACTAATTATCCAAAGAGAAACAATCTCATAGGAGGTATAGAACATATCATTAGTACCAGAACTGGGACTGGAACCCAGGTAAAAGAATCATACGATTTCAGAGTTGATAGAGACTTTGCCAGTCATCTAGTCTATCCCTTTCTCAAAATCATGACAACAAGGTGAAGTCACATATGCAGACTGGCAAAGGGAAAGTAGGAAGAAAAATCACACTAGCTAGTTATCCAATAGTGGAATGCGTTGCCTCGGGAAGTGACTATGGTAGGGTTTCCCCCTTACTGAAGGTCTTGAAGCAAAGAAATCATCCTCACCAAAATGGTGCAGCTGTGGTCCCTTCTGCTCTCCCCTCAGTTCAGTACGAACTCAAATCTGTCTCTCATGACATGTGAACAGGACTTGGGCTCATCATCGAAATTCATGCATTCTTAATCTAGGGATTCATTAACTGATTTCAAAAATATATTTTCATAACTATTTCAATATATTTGGTTTCTTTTGTAATCTCCTTTTTGTTGCACATTTGGAAACATTATTCTGACACAAGGTGACTAGGTTAAACCAGGCTGCCAAAGGGTCCAAACGCACCAAAAGGGTAAAAATCAACCCCTGATCTAAGTTCAATCTCCAAAACATTCCATTAAGAAAGTGCTATGGTTTATTTGCACACAACTCACTGGCCTTGATCTTACTGGAAGGCACTTTATTTGGAGGGCTCTACAGGAATGAAGAACAATTATTTCTGCAATCAAGGGCAGGTATCAGATGTTCAGCTCAGCCTTTTCATGTTTCTTACTTTTCTGGGGCCAGAGTTCTTTGCAGAGACAAAATGGCTTTGCTGTGGTTCGTGTGAAAGATACTGTCATTTTAAATGTCACATTTGCAAGATGAGGTGAGGGGAGAAGTGATTTTCTGGACAAACCAGCAAAAGCAATTAATAAGAAAATGGATGGAAAGCTAAGTGTATTGTTAAGCTTTACTCTCTATCCGAGTTCTCATTTATATAATTACGTTCATCATCTCATTTGTCCCCACAGCAATACTGTGGCGTTCACGGTAGCAGGCTCATTATCCTTGTTTTACCAATCAGGAAAACTGAGGCTCAGTGGGGCAGCATCTCACCCAGGATTCCACAGTTAAGTGACTGGAAGACAAGCTCAATTTACATACACTTTACAAAGTGCTTTCATTACAACCTCCCTAGGAGGTAGGTAGTTTAAAAATTATCCCCATTTTAGAGAGGCAGAAACTGAAACAGAGATCAAGAGACTAAACTAGGGCTACGTGGCTTGTGAATGAGGAGGACGGGACTTGAACCTCATTCAAGTCCTCTGCTCCTCCTGTTGAAGTTATCCTGAGACGCTCAGCTAGACACTGAGAGCATCCTAAAGTGTTCCCCATGCCACAAGTTTCATTATTGTCGGTCTTGAGCTATTGAATATTTTATTAGGATTTGGCTCTCTGAATATTTATTCCTTGCCTCCCCAACTAGATTGGGAGTTCCTTGAGTTTGGGACCTCCTGGCATTCATGCCTGGGTCTGCCATAGTGCCTGGCATATAGCAAGCATACCATAAACACTTTGGTGGATTTGGCTGAATTTACTCCCAGGGCTCTGTACAGGGGAGTTTGAAGTTTCCCCCTGAATATTTCAAAAAATGTTGAGACTTTTTGTTGTTGCCTTTGTATTTGCCTTATTATTTGCTAAACAAAGAGGAAAACATGTTTGATGAAAAGTCACAAAAGATTCCATTGTTTTTAAATATTAAAAAAAATCAAAGCCCACAATGATGACTAAAATTGCCAGTTTATTGTGATTCACATTTAAAGTTCAAAGATCCTTGACAAGCCCTTGATAATTACAGAGTACTTTGAAGTCTGCAAAATGTTTTACATGATGACAATTTGTTTGTATGATGAGGATAAAATGACATAACACTTGTAAAGCACTTTACAAACTTTAAACCTCTACACAAATGTTGGTGACAATGACGGTAATCGTGATGGTGTTGATAACGATGGTCCGTGGTTGTGATGGTGGTGGTGATGAAATTATAGCAGAAAAAGCCCAAGACTTGGAGTCGGAACATGTGCCATTTACTCATTGTATTTCCTTTGATAAGTTTCTTTCCCTCTGTCCACCTCAATTTCATCATAACTAAAATGAGATGATTAAATTAGATCTCAGGTGTCAAACACACAGCCCGTAATTTTCCCTCGTTCAGGTGGAACCTGATTAAAAGGTATTTGGGAAATGTTTAACAAAATATATAAGACATAATAGAACATAGACATATAGTTTTCCAAGTTAATACGTAACCTGCCCAGATCTTGAAGTGTGGTTTAATGGCACTCTTTCTATTGCAGTTTAATATCATTGAATTAAATATTTAGCTTGCATCTTGAAAAAATCCATCGTTCTATGGCATGATCTGGGGGGCAGCCAGGAGGCTCAGTGGGTAGAGTGTCTGGCTTGGAATCAGAAAGACTCCTCTTCCTGAGTTCAAATCCATCTTCAGACACTTACTAGCTGTGTGAACCTGGGCAAGTCACTCAACTCCGTTTGCCTCAGTTCCTCATCTATAAAATGAGCTGGAGAAGGAAACGGGAAACCACTCTAGTGTTTTAGCTAAGAAAATCCAAAATTGGGTCACCAAGACTTAGACACGACATAAAATAACAAGAATCTTATGACTACAAGGAATCTGACTATGCAGATATTTCAATTACATCAATTGTGGCAGGTTCTATCCTAAAAGTGAAATGCTGAAAACCTGCAAAAGTAAGAATATTTCATGATACCATTTTCTTTCTTTTTCACTCAGAAAGGGAAAGTTTATTGGACCAGGTATAAATACTTTTTCCTTGTTGGTCTTGATATTATTGTAGCACTGACCACTGACAGAGGAATTTATGTTTGTGTGTTAATTCATGATACTCCTATATTTTTATTTTTAAATGTATTTTTTTACTTTTTTGAATATTTTATTTTTTCCCAATTACATATAAAAACAATTGTTAACATTTGCCTTTGAGAATTTTGAGTTCCAATTTCTCTCCCTCTCTCCTTCCCCTCCCACCTCCCTGAGATGGTAAGCAACTTGATATAGGTTATACTTGTTCAAACATGTAAAACAGATATCAGTATTCGTCATGTTGTGAAAGAAAACACAGACATGCGCGTGCGCACACACACACACACCCCTAAAAAACACACCATGAAAATAATAAAGTGAAAAGTATTATATTTCAATCTGTATTTAGACTCTATCAGTTCTTTCTCTGGAGGTAGATAGCATTTTTTATCATAAGGCTCTTGGATCAACACAGATCCAATGGATCAGGGTAGAAATACAATTATTGCTAACAATAGCTAAGTCATTCACAGTTGATTATGATACAATGTTGCTGTTACTGCATACAATGTTCTTCAGCTTCTGCTGGCTTCACTTTGCATCAGTTCCTGTTAGTCCAGGTTTTTCTGAAAACATCTTGCTCATTTCTTATAGCACAATAGTATTCCATCACAATCATATACACTCAATTATTCAATCATTCTCCAGTTGATGGGTATCCCCTCAATTTCCATTTCTTTATGACCACAAAAGGAGCTGCTTTAAATATTTTTGTGCCTATCTGTCCTTTTTCTTTTTCTTTGGTTTCTTTAAATGTATTTTACGCAGTCTTTTCTTGTTAAATTAGTTCCAGATTCTCTCTGTCCCACTCTTTCCCTACCTACCAAGAAGGCAAACAATATGATATTAATTATATATGTGAAATTATGAAAAAAATTTTCATATTAACGATAGCTCAAAACAAAGCTAAAAAAGGAGGAGTATGTGAAGGGAAGGAGGAAGGGAAGGAGAGAGAGAAAGAGAGAAGCAAGGAAGGAAAGAAGAAAAAAGAGAGAAAGAAGGAAAGAAAGAAAGAGAGAAAGGAGGGAAGAAAGGAAGGAAGAAAAGAAAGAAAGAGAGAAAGAAAGAAAAAGAAAGGAGGGAAGGAAGGAGGGAGGGAAGAGTTATACTTCAATTTGAACTCAGATTTCTTCAGTTCTGTTTCTGGAGGTGGATAGAATTTTTTGCATAGTGAATCCTTTGGAATTGCCTTGGATCACTATATTGATCAGAGTAGCCAAGTCTCTCACAGTTGATCATCATTACAAGAGTGCTGTTACTGTGCACAATGATCTCCTGGTTCTTCTCTTTGCATCTTCATTTTGTATCAGTTCACATGGATCTTGTCATTTTTTTTCCTGAACCCAATCACCTCATTATTTCCCACAACACAATAGTGTTCCATCACAATTATATGCCACAACTTGTTTAGTCATTTCCCAATTCATGAGCATCCCTTCAATTTCCAATTCTTTGCCACCACAAAAAAAGCTGTTATAAATATTTTTGTATATATAAATCCTTTTCCTTTTTCTTTGATCTCTTTGGAGTACAGACCTCATAGTGGTATTGCTGGATCAAAGGGTTTGCATAGTTTTATAGTCCTTTGGTCATAGTTCCAGATTGTTCTCCAGAATGATTGTACCAGTTCACTGCTCCACCAACAGTTCATTAATGTTCCTAATTTCCCTCATGCCCTCTGCATTTGTCATTTCTGATAGGAATGAGGTGATACCTCAGAGTAGTTTTAATTTGCCTTTCTCTAATCAATAGTGAATTAGTGCATTTTTTCCATAGGAATATAGATAGCTTTGATTTCTTCTTTTGAAAACTGCTCTTCATGTCCCTTAACCATTTATCAATTGAGGAATGATTCTTAAATAAATTTGACTCATTTCCCTATATATTTGAAAAATGAGATCTGTATCAGAGAAACTTGCTGGAAAATTTTTGATATTACTTCACTGTCCATGGTACATTTTAGCAAAATGTAATTTCCCTTATTATCTATTGTAGTTCGGGCTATTTTTGCTTTTGCTTTGTCTGAGATCATGATTGCTCCCCCTGCCTTTTTGACGTCAGCTGAAGCATAATAGATTCTGCTCCAGCCCTTTATTTTAACTCTGACTGTCTTTCTATTTCAAGTGTGTGTCTTGTACACAACATATTGTTGGATTCTGGTTTCTATTCCATTCTGCTTTCTGCTTCCCATTTTATAAGTGAGCTCATTCCATTCTTGTCACAGTTATAACTAATAACTGTATTTCCCTCTAACTCATTTTCTTCTGTTTATTCTTCTTTCTCTCTTTTTATCCTGTCCCTCCTCCAAAGTCTGTTTTGCTTTTGACCATTGCCTCTCTTATTTCACCTTCCCTTTTTAATCATCCCTCATCCCATTTATTTCTGTCTACTTGCGATAGTTTCTCCTTGACCTGGAAGCTCTGAAATTTGAGTATACCTTTCTTGGAAGTTTTCATTTTTAGCATCTCTTTTCAGAGGTGATTGGTGGATTCTTTCAATTTTTATTTTACCCTCTGGATCTAAAATATCAGCGTAGCTTTCCTTGATAATTTCTTGAAATATGATGTCTAGGCTCTTTGTTTTTAATCATGGCTTTCAGGTAGTCCATTTATTTTTGTAGTCTCTACTGGATCTATTTTTCTAGGTCAGCTGTTTCTCCAATGAGATATTTCACATTTTCTTCCATTTTTTTCATTCTTTTGACTTTGTTTTATTATTTTGTGAAGATTAATGGAGTCATTAGCTTCCATTCTAATGTTTAAGGAATTAATTTTTCCAAAAAGCTTTTGTATTTCTTTTTTTTCCTATTTGAGCAATTGTCCTTTTTAAGGAATTCTTTTCTTCACTGGATTTTTGTGCTTCTTTTTATCATTAGTCCAATTTTTTTTAAAGACATTATTTTCTTCATTATTTTTTGTGCTTCTTTTACCAAGTTTTCAATTCTCTTTTCATAATTTTCCTGTATCACTTTCATTACTTTCCCCAGTTTTCCTCTACTATTCTTATGTCAAAAGTGTGGACATATTTCTCCATTCTGCCTGACACCTTTATGAAAATAATATGCAAGGGCATAACGCATTCATGAACAAATTCGATAAAGGAAAAATATCATTTATTAAAATGCAATAAAGTTTATAATAAATGGCATTTAAAGCAAAGATTCAAAGTTAAGCAGAGGCTAAATAGTCTAATCCTGCAAAATATATGAGAAAGAGCAAATTATAGAAACACTAAATAATTTCATCAAAGAAGATGACAACTTACTGAAGCTCTTGGGATAAAGCCAAAGTTGTCATTAGGGGGGATTTATATCTTATTACTGTAAGATGATTCTCCTACTATATTACTTCTATATTGATCCTTTTACTGTCATGTATCGTTTTCATAAGAGACTCAACACATCTAAATGTATTTCTTAAATTACCCTTAAAAACAATAGAGTCACAAATACAATTTATTTTTTTTCAAGTTCAACAAATACTGCTTTGAAATGTTGATAGCTCCTCATAACTACAACAGTCATCAGGGTTTTAAAAAATTAATTTGAAATAGACATGTCAATTCAATCCAATAAATCTTTTCTGAGCACTTACTTTGCGCAAAAGAGGCTCTCCATAGAGCTAAGGGAAAACAAAGATGAGTAATTGAACTTATCTGAAGTTTCCCTAGAACTCTAGCTGCTGGTTAGAACATCTGGTTAAAGGGAGAAGAAATACCAACAGGAAAGCTGGGTGGTGGAACCTACCTAAACCCGCTAGATGGAGGAGATGGTAAGATTCACATTAGTGCTTACATTGTTTAGGTTCAATAAATAATAAATAATAAATCAGGCTCTATGGAAGAATTAACTGTTTAACAAAAAACAATTTTTTTCAAGTAACAAAGAATTGTTTTCTTTTCTTCCTACCTCCTTTTCTATTAAGAAAGAAAGAAACAAAGAAAGAAAAGAAAAGAAAGGAAGAAAAGAAGACATTTTTATAATGAATATACAGTCAAGCAAAACAATTTCCTATGTTGGCCATGTCTAAAACTATGTTTTATTCTACACTTCAATCTATCCCCTAAACTTCAGTCTCCTAATTCCAGCTGCCAAATGAGCATTTTCAACTGGATGTCTTAGATGCATTTCAATTTCAATATCCCTCAAATGATCTATTATCTTTTTGCAAAAACTCCCTCCTCTTCCAAAATTTCCAATTTCTTTAAATGGCATTAACATCTTTCCAGTTTCTCAGGTTTATAACCCTGAAATTAGCCTGAACTCCTCAAATCCATACTTTGCTAATCAGAAACCAGATTTTAATGTTTCACCCTCCAATTCTCTCACATTTGACCCTTCTCTCTGTACACTCATGCACACACACACATACACACACACACACACACACACACGCACACACACACACACACACATCTTCCACTCAGTCCCAGACACTACTAGAGAATGACTTAAGTGCCTAAGGAAATTGATGTTAATATGTTAGCATTAAAATCTTGTGTTAAAGCCTGTCATTTATTTTTTTTTTAGTTTTCAAAAAAGGTTTTACATTATAGAGCATGGAAAATTTACCACTTTTATAATAAAAGTTCTTGCAATTTTTTATTTCTTGCATCCTCTTTGGAAGTTCCCCCACTTTAATCTTTGAATAAAACTGAAATGAGGAGGGCAAAATCTGCTTTCCTTTTCTAAATGTTTTTTCTTTGCAAATGAAATTCAATTCATGACCAATGAATAATGGCATCTTTTAGTCCCTGATGGTTTGATACTGTGTGAATTCTGAGTTGACTGCCATTTCCAGAGTAACCATGGTGACCAGAGTAGCTCCAATGAAATCCATTAATCTCACTGTGATTAAGTGTAAATCCCCAAGGATCTTTTTTTTTCAAGAATCTAGCAATATCTAGTTCCTCTCCATGGGTAATAGTGTGTGATGCACCCCTCCCTACTCCCTTTAAAAATGTGCATCTCTAATCAACAAATATCCACAGCAAAGTCTCATTAGTGCACATTGTTAATTAGGATACCTGTCCCTGGCGAGGCAACATTGCAATATGGCAAATGACCTCCTGCAAAATATAAACACACGGTCTTGGAAATACCCCACGCTCATGGGTACTTTTGAAACCTGTGCAGAAATTTTCAAAAGAGGTTTTCATATGGTTAAAAGTAAGCATGGTGTTGTATAGGGTATAATGCTAAAGAAATTTTAACTGCACATGTCTATTTACAGGTCAGTTTCAGAGTCTTTTATCACTCTCATGATAAATATTTCAGAGGGTAATGCTTTTGGGGAATAATTCATAGTTAGAGACCCAGGCACTCAGAGCCTTACTGTGGGGAAATGAGACTGTAGGTTCTTAATTGATGAATCAAAATGTCTCTCCCTTGTGGGGTTGACCTTGGTGGGAATAAACAATAAACCAGGGTGAGATGGTAAAGTGTAAATAGTAACAAAAGTCACCCACCTGGACTGAGTGGGAATTAGAAACTAGCCTTCTTTCTTGCCCATTGAAGATTAGAAATGATCCTTGAAGAATGAAACATGATTTGATTGAAACTATAACCTTTCTCTCAATTTGTGAGTAGTTATTCCTGCCGACATCGAGTTTCTCTAATTAGAGACATAATCGAAGCAATTCATTTCCATCTGTATGTTCATTATCAGAGAAATACTAGGAAAACAACCAAAACACAGTTTAAAAAAATGAACATACTTCTGAATACAAATACCAGCCTAGTTTTTAATCCCCATGCAAAGTGTATTTGATTAATTGCTATTTGGTCCCCTTTCATTATTATTTTTGGACAATAGAATTAGAAGAGCCAAATTGAAGCCATCTCCAATTCTAGCTATGTGACCTTGGTTGAGTCATTTAAATTCATTGGGACTCATCTCCCTCATCTGGAAAATGGGGATCATAATATTTGCATTGTATAATCATGGAGATATTTAATTGAATAAAACAATAAACATTTATTAAACACCTACTGTATACAAAACCCTATGTTAGGTGCTGAGGATAAAAATGCAAAAGGGGAGCAATCCCTCCTGAGCAGGGAGCAGAGTCAGGATTTGACTACAAATCTACTGACTCTGAAGTCAATGCTGAGGAGAATGGTGAGGAATCCAATTATAAGCAGAGAAGCATTTAATTGCCAAATGTTTGGAGGATTTGGATGGGTAAGTGTATCCAATCTATGATTTCATTGGCACTGACAATTCCCAATGAGGAAACTCCATTTGTCTACCCAGTTTGACATCTGTTCTAAAAATTAATGTCTTAGAGAATTTCCTGGGTGTGGAGAATTAAATGACACCCAGCGGGAGACAGACAGTACATATAAGAGGGCAAACCTGAATCCAGGTACTGATTCCAAGGTGTGCTCTCTATCTACCTACCATTCCATGGCTCTCTCTAATAACAAGAAGGTAGGGGTTGGGAGGAGAAGTGAGGGACAGGTAGGAAGTGTCTCCTATAAAAGGCAGTAGCTGAGCTTTGTTCAAGCTAACAGGAGAAACACACATATTGAAAACCTTAAAGCATCATATAAATGAATTGTTATTATGCTAATAGCAATCAGAATAGTATCATCAAGATAAATAGTGTCTATAGAATTCAAAATAAAAGATTTAGCATTCATTTCCTTAGTGCTCATCATAAAAACATATTCTGGCAGCAGCAAGAGTGACTATTCTCTTCCTCCCCAATGGCATAGTTCATATTTTATTGATTTTAAAAACATAAATTATTTCCATTTGCTCTCTAAATAAAATATTTCAGGATCTTGTTAAAAATTGCAATTTGGCATTTGTCAATACATAAATCTATACAGATAGATAGAAAAATACATGGATACATAGATAGATACATAGATAGTAGGCAGATAGATAGATGATTAAATGATCCTCACTTCTTACCATGGGGTACCTGGGAGGTACAGTGGATGGATAGAGTGTTAGGTCTTGAGTCAGGAGGATTCATCTTCCTGAGTCCAAATTGCTCTATTAATGATTTCATAAAATAGAATAACTTTCTTCTTTTTTCTTCTTGCATTAGTTGTATAATTCCTCATCCCAACTCTCCAGAGAATGAGAAGTCTAGTGCAGCAGAAAGAATATTGGCTTTAGAGTCAGTGAATCTAGATTGAAATCCTGCCCCTGCTCCTTACTCCCTGTGTGGCCTTGGGTAAGCCATGCAGCTTCTTAGTATTTCAGTTTCCTGGTCTATAAAATGAGGGTGAGACTTCCTACGTCTCTTCCAGCTCTGATGTTCTATATGCTCTGCTTCTAGTCTTAACAGAGATAAATTTCACTTCTCACATGTGATGACCTATTATTGTTGTTCAGTTGTATTCGACTGTTTATTAACCCTCTTGGAGTTTTCTTGGCAGAGATCTTGGAGTGGTTTGCCATTTCCTTTTCTTGCATATTTTACAAATAAGAAAACTGAGACAACTAGGGTTAAGTGACTTGCACGGAATCACACAGCTAATAAGTATCTAAGGCCATCTTTGAACCCAGGAAGTTGAGTCTTCCTGACTCCAGGTCTGGCACTCTATCCACTGTCCCATTTAGCTGCCCCAAATTATATATATATATATGTTACTAGTATAGCTTGTATAGCAAGGGCATATATATATGTGTGTGTGTGTGTGTGTGTGTGTGTGTGTGTGTGTAATCATATGTGTACATATGCATAATATATGTATGTAAAACATACATGCATGTATATATTTATATATAAAGAGCATATTATATATGTATGTATGTGTCTATACATATGTATATTTTGTATGAATCAACATCCTGTGATTTTAATTAGCTCCCATCCAAGCAGCAAAATAAAGGGGAAAGAGTGAGAGGTGAGTTGGGGTGTGATACACTTTATCTGAGGCTATTTTTTAAATTAGATATAATGTAATTATGAGCTAAAATACCAACAAAGTGCAGCATCTTTGTTATTTTGTTACATCTACAGCATATCTTGGTTTTATTTTATATAAACTGAAAGTAATTTACTTGTCATTTCATAGTATTCATATTTTTTTTATTATCCTGGATACTCTAAGTTTAATTTGCCTTAGAAGATTAACACCCTAGTGTGATAAAAAATAAAATGAAATTTTTGTGTGGTAGGATGAAAAGGCAATAGCAAACTTTTGGGTTTTGTAAAGAAAAGGAGTCTTATTACTAGTATAGCTTGCATAGCAAGGGCATCAAGATAACACTTAACTCCTTTAGATGTTTTTTTGTGCATTCATTTACTTTTGAGCCTTTTAATGACTGAATTACAGATCAAGATAATTTAATCTAAATGTCAGAAGTTGTCTGAGGTTCATTTCCCCTGCCCTTGTAGTCTCTGGCGTTTGTTTCTTGTCTTTTTCAGTCATGCCCTCCTCTGACTTTTTTTAATTGTGTTCCTTCTCTTTTAGGTCAACTCAAATCAAAACATACTCTTGGGATAATGCCCAGGTTATCTTGGTTGGGAACAAATGTGACATGGAAGATGAGCGGGTCATCTCAACAGAGAGAGGCAAACATTTAGGAGAGCAGCTCGGTAAGAAATCAACCAATGAGAGAGCCTTATTGTTCACAGCATCTCACCCAAGGAGCATCAGCACTAATTATCAGGGTGGATTAAATGAAATTTACTACCCAGACAGTGGAAAGCTATGCATTCTCAGCAAGTGATCATTGACTTTTTTTTCAATCTTTCTTAATCTTATTCAAGCTCAATTCACAAAGAGAAAAAAATGACTAGAATGGTGCAAATGAGATCCCATATGTAAAGTACTTTATAAACCAGAAAGCTATAAAATTGTGAGCAATGCTTACAGTTATTATCTATTAAACAGTACAAGACTCAGATGAAGACCTCCAGCTTTTTGTAAGACCTCTGTGAAAGGGAACACAGATGAAAACTTGTGGATGGATTGTGCTGGAACCAGATTCTACAGGCTCAAGAGAGCTGGTAGTTAAATTTTTGGTGTATGCATTTGTTGCTGTTCATTCATTTCAGTGGTGTCTGACTCTTTGTGACCCCAATTGGGGTTTTCTTGGCAAAGATATTGGAGTGATTTGCCATTTCCTTCTCTTGCTCCTTTTACAGAGGAGGAAACAGACTAGAAAGGTTAAGTGACTTGCCCACGTTCACACAGCTAATAAGTGTCTGAGGCTGGATTTGAACTCAGAAAAGATAAGCTGTCCAGGCTTCTGGGCTTCCTGGCCTGGTTGTCTACCCAGTTCCCCACCTAGCTGCTCTGAGCGTGAGCGTTTACACCTCAGATATCTTCAAGTACTACACATCAGGACTTGATTTCTTGTTTTATAGATAGTGTAGACTTAAGAAAGTGATGAATGTTGTGTTCATAATAATGCAAATTAAATTTAAAATTATGTGAACATTTTCTTTTTGGAGAACTGGGTGTTAAATATTTACCAGAACACCACTGATTGTGATCCATGATAGAAAGGGTATTAGCCACTTTAGTGACATCACAGATTCAGTGAAGGATATTTACAGGACGGATTCTTTTCTTGTTCCTCTTTAACAAGAACTATGTCCACTTTTATTGCTGCATCCCCTGCCCACCCCTACCATGGTGTAATATCTGCCACAAATACTCTGGCTAATTAGAGTTGCTCCCAGACCACATCACAAGATATACTTTCTTGTAAAGATAAGATGAAGGGGAAGCTGCCAAAGAAGGGGAGAGAAAAAGGATTTTGGTACAAAGTGAGAATCCAGATGAATATTCATTCAGCCCATATTCATCATTTATCAAGTACCTACTATATACTCAGTGTTGTGCTAACCCTTTGTTGAGTGGAGAATACAAAAAGGCTTTATGTACTGTACATGAAACTCTACTAAGAATGCAAAGGTGCTACCTATGCCCTTCCAACATTTAAAGATATCTTCATTGCTTACAAGACTTTGGAATCTTGTATTAAATACAAAAAACAATAACAAAACAAATAACAATAACAAACCTTTGCTGAGCCTCTGGGTAATCTTTAAAAGGAGAGTCCCAAAATCATCATGAAAATCACCTATATTCTATAAGCTGCTCAGTGAAAAATTACTGAGAAGTTCCTGAAATCACAAGGCAGGAATGTTTTATGTCCCTTGCAAAGTCCCCCAATTGTTTCTAATTGATCTTTTTGCTCTGGATTCAATAAAAAAAATCAGTGGTTACCATAGCAACCATTATATGATGCTCTCCTAGAGAGAAATGTACCTCCTTTCATGTGGCTTAGTCTTTTTCCCCCCGTGACTGTACATACCTTTATTAACTGAAGTGAAAGATGAAGAGTAATGCAAAGCAGACACTGAACCTTACGGTTTCCAAAGTCAAGGTTTAAGTATTTGTCATCTTTAAAATCATACAGGTAAACCCCATGACAAAGATTGCCATTAAAAAGGAGACTGTTTAAAAGGAAAAGAAAAGTTATTTCCAAGTCTTGGCATATGACTCAAAATAACAATTCTCTGTTGATCTCCTTTTAACTCATTCTATATAAGGAATAATCCTTTATAACACATGTTTTCTTTCATTTTTGTCCATATAGCATTCATACACTATAAGGAAAGTACCTGACAGCCAAATTGCAACTGAGTGCTTTCAGATTATTTAGTCTTACCATAAAATATGCCTGAAGGAGAGATGTTGCTTTCTTTCTCCCAAGTTTTCCAAATCTCACCACTTAAGAGATTGACAGACTTAGGTTGGCATCTGTCAGTAAAGTCTAAACCTGTACCTTAAAAGATCCCTTAGGTTTCCAGTGGGACTAAGGCAGATGTTCTTATTCTATTGTGCATGGTCCCTCAGCAGGGTCATTGGATAGATTTCAGGATGTTCATGAATTTGATGGGGGAAAAGTCCATCTTTATTTCAATATAACTGGTTTCCTTTATAATCCTATGTACTTTTAAAACTGTGCATTTATAAACATGATTCTGAGAAAGCATCCATAGGCTTTACCAGACTGCCACAGTGATACATAATACAAAAAAGGTGAATAAACTCTGGGATAAGGATTTTAAAAATTATATCTTCATCACCTGGAGTACTCATCAATTCTCTTTGGTTCAGATCACCTCTAATGGTACAAAGTAACTAGTCCTTTTCTACCACCCTGAATTTATATTTCCATCCCTTGTTAGGTCATTTCCCAGAGCTCAGAACTTGACTCTTTTCTTTCTAGTCTTTCTCCCTCTGAGAATTAAATCACTTTTATAGATTTATCTCTCACTTTTTGGTGAATACTTCCCCCAAATGAGATCTCTGGTTCTTGCCTCCTGAGCTCTAGCTGAATATCTGTAGCTGCCTAGGAATACATTGCCATGTGACTGTCATTTCACCTCTGAAATTCAGCATGCCTGAAGTCAAACTTGCCATCTTCCTTCCTTCCTCCCAGACAATTTCCCCTTTTAACTCTTCCTTTCCGTGGTCCATTCAGTTTCCTACTAGCCTACACTTTAAATCTTTTTCTCCCCCATATCTATGTTGATTTTCCTCTTTTCTTCTTCCTTTGTTTCTTCCTTCCTTCCTTCTTTCCTTCCTTTTTCCTTCCCTCCCTTCCTCCCTTCCTTCCTTCCTGCCAGCGCTCTGCCCAAAGGGAATGTACATATTCATCTCTGAAACTTTTTTTTATAACCCCAAATCACTCTGGCTTTCATTGACTCTGACAAGTTATTGTCAGAATGAATGTAAATAGCAATTGTTTTCATTTGGGCCAGAAACCCTGAGAGTCTTCCCTTCCCAGATCAATTATTTTTTCCAGTAGGTAAAGAAACTATTCTCTGCCTCATTTCATATAAAACCTCAGCTACTGAATGGGCATTGTTTCAGTCAAACTGAGACCTGTTGAAGACCTTAGCTTGAAAGGGCCAAGGTCTCCCACCGCATCCTGGGCCATCTCTAGCCCTCCTGATCTGTATCTCACCACTGGACCCAGATGGCTCCAGAGGAGAAGATGAGGCTGGTGACTTTGCATATCCCTGTCTCACTTAAATCAAATTCACTTGTATGTCATGGCATCCCCTCACTGATGTCACGGTTCTCTTCAAGAATGAAGGACAATCAACAACACAGAGCACCATTTCTTAACTATTTTTCTTCCATAATATTTTCCATTTTCAGATTGGAGCAAGGTTCTAGCTTCCCCTTGGCCTTTAGTTTAGTTATGCCACAGCCTGACTCTGTAAGAGTGGAAAGGTGAAGAGGGCAGCAGCAGGTGGAGACAACTTAGGGTCAGACTACATCAGACCTTTGTGGTGCTTCTTCTCTAGTCAGAGACTAAGTAATTTATTTCAGAAAAATTTTCCCTGAGGAAATAACAGAGCCTTCTGATAGCATCTCTTCTGGTCTATAAATTATGACTTTAGTTACCACACCCTTGGGTCCTTGTTTGGGGTTAACGATTTTTCCTGTCCTATGCATCATTAGACAGGTAACACCTACCATGCCAGTTGTTAGAGGAGAGGTGGCTGGGGAGGCACCAGAGAGGGAGCAAGTGTCTAGCAGGTTCACTTATGATCTGGGCAGCCAGAACAGAAGCATTGGAGTCATAATAAGGGGTTAAATAAGCTTACTTTATTCTAGTCTTCTCAAGAGGGTTGCTGACAATGGAAGAACCAACTCCTACAGCATCCCCTCTTCTAACAGGAACAGGCAAAAATGTAGTAGAAGCTACAACTCCTAAAGGTCCGCTTAGTTGCTTTGGGGGCTGGTCAAGAGTAACACACATTAACAAATCCCCCCAAACCTTGATGGGGGCCAATCAAGGCATTCATATCATTCCAGCTTATGCATTCCCCACTAAGCCTCAGGGGGAGCCAGTTGGGGCAAGCACACATGCACATTCCCCTTGTGCATTCCTATTCTCCACTTACTGACCAGTGCCCACTTGATTTTTAGGGCAACAGACAAAGAAGGCAATTTGCCAGCAATAGACCCAAATGTTTACATTATCTCTTCATTAAATCTCACTGTGCAGTCACAGTGGATATTTACAGTTGTAAGCACAAGTGTTTACATTATTTATCACTATATAATGCTGCACAAGTGTGATGGAGATGTTTACACACCATGAGTCTGGAAACTAGAGACTATTATGGCCATGGCGCTAGGACTAGTATCTGTGATCCTGGGAACTATTATCTAAAAAGGAATAACAAAATTCACCTTACACACACTAAAATCCACCTTACATACACTCATTTGGAGAAATTAAAAGTATAGCTCTTACCAATCTAGTTCAACATTACATATGTGACTTTAGGTGACTCCCATTCCCTAACTAGACCTCAGTTTTCTCATTTGTGAATTGAGAGGATTAGACTTATCAATCCTATAAATTGTGCTTTTTGCTCCAGAATAAGAAAAGTCACTAGAAAGTGATGAGATCACCATTAAGGATGCTAAATCTTCACATTCAGTCTTATTCGCATATATAAGTTCTTTCAAAATAGGCATCCTAGCAACTCCCAACAACCAACCAACCATTATTTATGAAACACCTATTATGTGAAAGGGATTTGTTAGGGCCTGGAGATGCAAGTACAAAGAATGAAGCAATCTCTACTCTCAAGAAGCTTACTTTCTGATGGGGGGGACAAGTGTAAGTACATGCTATATATAGCATAAATATCAAGGGAATAAATTCAACAGAACTCTTTACAAATAGGAAAGGAAGGGGCTAACATTTTTGACCCTTAGGAAAGGTTTCATGTAGAAGATGATGCTTGAGCTTTAACAGGAGTCTACAAGTGATACAGAGTGCCGGTGTTCCCTATCAGGTTGTTTACATGCAATTCATTAATACAGTCATTCTCTCTGGGCCTCCTCCAACCTCCCACTCCCCTCTAGTGTTCTTTCCTCTATTCTGTTAATGCTACATCTTCAGTTGTTACTGCTATCCATAAACGAGGAAGTCTCTATGGTCATTCAGATTGACATTCCGTGAATGCAGCATTAAGAAAAAAATTTTTTTTAATGTAAATTTATTTATTTAACTTTTTACATTCATTTTCACAAAATTTTGGGTTCGAAATTTTCTCCCCATTTGTCCCCTCCCCCCACCCCAATACACCGAGCATTCTAATTACCCATATCACCAATCTGCCCTCCCTTCTCTTGTCCCCATCTTGTCTTTTGTCCTGTAGGGCCAGATAACTTTTTATTCCCCATTACCTGTATTTCTTATTTCCTAGTAGCAAGAACAAAACTCAACAGTGGTTCCTAAAACTTTGAGTTCCAACTTCTTCCCATCTCTCCCTCCCCACGCATTCCCTTTGGGAAGGCAGGCAATTCAATATAGGCCATATCTGTGTAGTTTTGCAAATGACTTCCATAATAGTCGTGTTGTGTAAAACTAACTATATTTCCCTCCCTCCTATCCTGCCCCCCATTGTTTCTATTCTCTCTTTTGATCCTGTCCCTCCCCAAGTGTTGACTTCAAATTGCTCCCTCCTCCCATTGCCCTCCCTTCCATCATCCCCCCAACCCTGCTTATCTCCTTCTCCCCCACTTTCCTGTATTGTAAGATAGGTTTTCATACCAAAATGAGTGTGCATTTTATTCCTTCCTTTAGTCGAATGTGA
>CM053769.1:647374503-647427344 GCA_028658325.1 Potorous gilbertii | reverse complement strand
TTCCTTTGACTTCTGGAATATCCTATTCCATGCCCTTCGATCCTTTAATGGAGAAGCTGCTAGATCTTGTGTTATCCTGATTGTATTTCCACACTACTGGAATTGTTTCTTTCTAGCTGCTTCCAATATTTTCTCCTTGACCTGGGAACTCTGGAATTTGGCTACAATGTTCCTAGGAGTTTCTCTTTTTGGATCCTTTTCAGGCGGTGATCAGTGGATTCCTTGAATACTTATTTTGTCCTCTGGTTCTAGAATATCAGGGCAGTTTTCCTTGATAATTTCATGAAAGATGATGTCTGGGCTCTTTCTTTTGATCATGGCTTTCAGGTAGTCCCATAATTTTTAAATTGTCTCTCCTGGATCTCTTTTCCAGGTCAGTTGTTTTTTTCAGTGAGATATTTCACATTATCTTCCATTTTATCATTCTTTGGGTTTTGTTTTGTGATTTCTTGGTTTCTCAGAAAGTGATTAGCCTCCATCTGCTCCATTCTAATTTTGAGAGAACTATTTTCTTCAGTGAGCTTTTGCACCTCTTTTTCCACTTGGCTAATTCTGCTTTTGAAAGCATTCTTCTCCTCATTGGCTTTTTGAACCTCTTTTGTCAATTGAGTTAGCCTATTTTTCAAGGTGTTATTTTCTTCAGCATTTTTTTGGGTCTCCTTTAGCAAGGTATTGACCCATTTTTCATGCTTTTCTTGCATCTCTCTCATTTCTTTCCAGTTTTTCCTCCACCTGTCTAACTTGATTTTCAAAATCCTTTTTGAGCTCTTCCATGGCCTGAGCCCATTGGATGTTTATTTTAGATGTTTGGGATACAGAGGCCTTGATTCCTATGTCTTTACCTGATGGTAAGCATTGTTCTTCCTCATCAGAAAGGAAGGGGGGAAACACCTCGTCACTAAGAAAGTAACCTTCTATGGTCTTATTTTTTTCCCTTTTCTGGGCATTTTCCCAGCCAGTTACTTGACTTCTGAGATTCCTCTCCATTCCCACCCAGATCTGCCCAGCTAGTGCTTGGGGTCTGAGATTCAAATGCTGCTCCCCAGCCTCAGGGCTTTCAGTGGCGGGCGGGGTTGATATTCAATGTGAGCTTAAGGTCTAGTGCTCAGGTGGGGGCACAGCCGCCTCCCAAGCTCAGTTCCCTCAGGGGGTTTATGCGGAGACCATCCATAATGAAGCTCCTGCCAAGCTCCTGTCCGCTCTGGGAGCCTCTGGCCACCTGCTGCCTCTACCACTGCCTCCCGAGGGGGCCTGAGTTATGGAGACACCCTGCTCCCCTCTTGGCCAGCCCGGAAGTGTCTCTCACTGACCTGTAGTGCCTGTGGGTGGAGGGACCTTTGTGGCCGCCAGAGATTCCGTCCATGAATCCTGCTCCAGTCTACTGGAAATGCTCTTCTTGGTGCTGGGTAGCCAGGGAAGGGCTCAGCTCCACTCCTGTCCAGTGCCAGACGGATCTTTGGGATCAGTTTTTCAGGGCTCTCTGGAACGGAAATCTCCTTCACTGTGTTGCTGTACAGCTTCCACTGCTCCAGAATTTGTTGGGAGTTCTTTTTAGAGAAAATCCATGGGCTGTGGGTTTGGAGCTAGCATATGTAAATCTTTCTACTCCTCCATCTTGGCTCCTCCCTCCAAGTTTCAGCATTAAGAAAATTAAAAAAAAAAATCCATAGTCCTGATCCTACCTTGAATCCTTTCTTCATTTCTGCCTAAGACTTGAAAGGTACATAACCTAGTGAAAGATTTTATTTATTTATTTTTTTCCAAGCGAGAGAGCTAATTAGGAAATCTGAAAAGAGGAACATTACCTGGAAGCTCATTTTTACAAAGCCTAGCCCACCTTCTTCAAGTCTATAAGACTCTGGTCTCCAGCAGATTTTTATTAATATCTTTAAAATCTTAATTTTATTGCTTGTCAAAGACTAGAGATTACCAAATCCTAGAGTCCTACTAATGCAATTTAAAGGCTCCTAAAGACTTGTCTGCCAAGACGTGTTGCCCTTATTTTCACTGACTCATGCTCTAGCTAACTGAGCATTCTCAGGGGATTTTGGAAAATTAGATAGATTTTAATATCTCTGTTGGTTTAAGTATGATCCTGCCTGAGGGCAGTAGAATAGGCAAAATCACATCTTTAGGTCCTTATCAGCCCTAGGATTAGGACTGTGGCTGCTGTGGAGTATATGATCATCTGAGAATCTGCACATTTATCCCAGCAGCAAGTATGGTAGCTAGAGAGCTGGTTTCCAAACCAGTAAGGATGTGTTTCAAGTGCTGCCTGATGTTTATTGACAGTATGACCCTGGGAAAGTCGTTATCCCCTCTAGGCAACTGTCTAAGATGAATATAAGTTGCAGAGAAGGTACAAACCCACACTGGCAGGCATTTCTTCATCCAGTGACATCCTGAAATCACAGATCCCATCTCTATCCATATCCTCTCAACAACTCCAGCCAGGCTGACCTAGGATTCCTTCTAGCTTAGCCCCTCTAGCTTTATAACTGTTTTCTCACGTGTCCCCCACCTATTAACCATTTTTCCACTTCAAGATCTTCACTAACAGTACCCAAGCATCTGAAAAACCCTCCTATCTCTATAGTGATTTCCAACTTCACAGCCATCACCACCCCTCCACCTTGAAAGAGCGCTGTTTCTTTATTCCATCCCTTAAATATTCTAATTTTTCATTGATGTTCACTATTTCATAGGGTGAGACCCTATTTTTTCACTCCCCCAATGTCCCATAGACTTCTTATTTCACTAAATTTCTTCTCCTTCCTATATAGTGTTTTATCTCACATCAACCTATTATTCTGAGTTCTCACTTGCCCAAATGCTTCACTAGAATCAAAATTCTCTCTAGCACCTCTATTTACATACCTGCATCCTTTAATGGTCACCCTCTGTTCCTCCCTACAGATGTTGCCTTGTATTTTTATTTGTCTTTAATTGACTCCCTATTATAATTCCAGATCTTTTGTTACTTTCCTCAAATCCTCCAAATTCACATCACTCCCTTTCCCTCTCCCACCCAACAGATAACTTTATCTCCTACTTTTCTGAGATGATGAAGATTTATCAAAAGTTACTTTATCCATTTTCTTCATCCTTGTTTCAGATAAGTTAACCAATATTCTTGTCCCTCCACTTGGGCCCTTTTCCCAAAGTAGATCTATACTTTCTCCTTTGAAAAGCACCTATTCTCATTGGTTATTCAATCAGTCAATTAAACACCAACTATATGACAGGTAAGCATTGGAAATACAAAGAATGGCAAAGATGTCCCTGCATTCAAAACCTAATGGGGGATACAGCATGTAAACAACTATGTACAAGTAAGGTATAAGAATACGCTAGAATTAAGAGTGATTGGAAAGGTTTCCTGTAGAAGGTTGAATTTAAGCTAGGACTTGAGGGAAGTCAGGAGATAGAAATGGGGAGGGAGAGCATTCCAACTAACAAAAATGCCCAGAACCCAGAGATTGAATGTCATGTTGAAGGAAGAACAAGGAGGTTGGTGTTACTGTATGGAAGAATACAGTCAGAACAAAAGGTGTAAGAAGATTTGAAAGGCAAGATGGGGTTGGAGTAGATTATGAAAAGCATTGAATGCCAAACAATTCAAAAATCAGTCTATGCAGGTGACTTCCAAGTATACAGATCCTGACCTAGCCTCTCTCCTGAACTCTAGACCTCTATCTGCAAATGTCTGCTGGGCATCCCCTACCTGTATATTTCATCCATACCTTAAGTTCAGCATATTCAAAACTGAATGCATCATCCCTCCTTGCAGCTGTCCAATTTCTATTAATGGCACAAAATCTTAGAATTATCTTGGACTCCCCCACGTCTAATAAGTTGCCAAGTTTTATTATTCAATCTCTAAAATATCTCTTCTCTCCACAGGCACTGTCATCATTCTAATTTAGATTCCCCTCACTTTTCTACTAGATTATTCAAATAACTTCTTATTCAGTCATCCTTTTTCTGATCTCTCCTATCTCCAAACCATCCTTCACATAGCTGTTAAATTAATTTTTCCTGATGAACAAATCTTATCCTTTAATTTGCCTACTGTAGAAACTTTAGTGATTTTCAGTTGTATACAAGGAGAAAAAAAACAAACTCCATAACCTGGCATATAAAAGTCTCCATAAGCTGGTTCTATACTACCTCTCTGACTTTATTGTACCCCACTGTCTTAAAAATATTCTGTGTTTCAGTCAAACCAGGCAATAAACTGTTCCTTAATCTTATCCAACACTCTCTAACACTGTATATTTATACAGACTATATCCCATAACTAGAATGTACTCTGTCCTCATCTCTGCCTCTTGACAGCCTCCCCTTCTTTCATTACCCAGTTCAGGTACCTCCTCCTGAAAACCTCTCTTATCACTTGAAAATCTGTCACTCTGTCTCTGTCTCTCCCTGTCTCCCTCTCCTTCCTTGTCTCCCTCTCCCTCTCTCCCTCCCTCCCTCCTTCTCTCTCTCTGTCTCTCTGTCTCTGTCTCTGCCTCCCTCCCTCCTTCCCCCTCCCTCTCTCCCTCTCCCTCCTTCCTCCTCTTTCTCTCTCTCCCTCCCTCCCTCCCTCCTTCCTGCTCTCTCTCTCTCTCTCTGTCTCTTCCTTTCTCTCTTTCTCCCCTCTCCCCCTCAGATTTTTCCTTCATCCCATCACATTTGACTGTATATCATTCAGTTTTCGGTCATATCTTGCTGTGGGCTCCTTGAGGGCAGGAGATATGTCAGTTTTCACCTTTGTATACTCATCACTCAGCACAGTGTACACTATAGGTGATTAGTAAAAGTTATAAGATGCATTTGTTAAATTGATCCATCTCCATCCTCTGCTGACTGACACCTTGGATATCAACACTCTAATATCTGTCACTACTTAAGAATCCATCTGCCTACCCACTCTTCTCTTACTCAGTGCTAATTCCCACACTCATCCTTTCCAGTGACTCACTTACTGAACCTCAACCTCTAAAGGGCCCCTCATTCTAAACCTTCACTTGTTCCCTTGCCCTTTTCACCAAACTGTCTCAGTGTTTCCTTCATTTTGATTTGTTTTAAGCCCCTCCCCATTCCTAGCCCACTTATCCTATCTACTCCTTTTCCTTCAGTTCCTTTAGCCCAGTCGGACCCTAGTTTTCCCTCTATCCTTTAAATACCTCTCTCTTCAGAATCAGACAGGGCAATACCACATTTTCTTCTTTTCTCAGCCTGAATGTTCCCTTATTCTTAGCTCTTGATTCCTAAATCACTTTCCTCTTTGACTGGCACCTGGATTTCAGGCTTCCTCTTCACCTCTCTCTTGCCTTCATTCCTTAGATTTCATCATCCACCTTGGTCCTACTTCTAATGTCCTGCCCTTTTGGGGGCTCTTCAAAACCATGACCTAAAATTCTTCCACTTGGACAATCACATCTTAGACTTCACCATCATTCACCTTGCTTTCAATAATCTGAACTCTGAAAGTCTTCTCTATCTAGTCTCCTATCCTTCCACACCTATTCTTTGCCCCATCATAACCCTTGGTTTTCCTGTTTGTCAACAATGTTCCAGTCTTCCTTTCCTCCCTAGATCTGACCCTTTTGTAAGTCAATGAAATCATTCCCTCTCTTCCAGCTCTTTCCTAATCTCTGGCATCCTTTCCTTTTTTTTTTGCTAGTTATCCCTGATATTACTCAACCATAGGTCAGCCCTAATATCTGGATCCTCTCCTCCTACTCCCAGGATGATTGAGTCTTCTATACATTCATGTCGTCTCATCTTAACTGGGCCCTCACTTGCTATACAAAAATCCTTTTGTCCCTGTGTTATTGGCTACCATATTCTGTACAGTATCTGTTCCAAATTTTCTTCCTTTCTCACAACCTCTCCCCTAATTCTATCTCTTCTCTATTCACTTTCAGCAGATGACTTCATGTCCTATTTACTGAGAAGTTGAGATAGTCTGATATAAATTCCTTTACTTCCCTAAATCTTTCAATATTTCTATTCATTCCATCTTTCATCCTTCCATTACTTTCACAGAAAAGGATATTCCTCATCCTTGTCAAAAACTATCCCTTCCACCTAAACCTTTGATCTCATTTCCTTCCCATATCCATGAATCATCCTGCATGGATTTCCAATCTTCTTCTATGCATTTCCTATCTCTCCTCTTCTAGTACTTTCCTTTACTTTGCCTATTAATAGACTCAGATCTTTCCTAGCCTAAAAATACTTTCTCTTGACCCTACAGTCCCCTAGAGCTATCATCCTACTCTAAACTTGGAGAAAAAGAATCGTCTATTCATTGCCTCTCCATCCTCAGTCCCTTGCCATCTAATTTTCACTCCTACCACTTTAACAGAAACAACTTTAACAGAAATAACTTTCTCCAAGGTCACCCAGCAACCCTGTCCTTAATAAAATAAAAAAAAAATAAAAATGACAGAAAATAAAAATGACAAAAAAAAGAAAATAGAGATAGATCGATTGAACTAGACCACCTATATGGATATGGTCTGCACTGGAGTAACAATATTTTGAGTGCATTGAGGTATTGATTCTCAAAGTATCTGAAAGAGTCAGGAAAAAATAATATATGATATTTCTACCCAAAAAAAGTAAGAGAAAAAATGTCATTAACTAACAACACATATGCCGACTACAAGATATTTATGAGATTAATCAATACATGTATCAAGAGTATTCATTCACAAATGACATTCTAAAAAAAAGCTCTATCTTTGAGGTCATACATTTGACTGAAAGGTACAGAGAATAAAGCATCCCAATGTGCCTGTTATTTTTTTAATCTTAAAAAAGCATTTGATTTAGTAAAGAAAATATTGTCTTAAAAGTTCTTTCATGAGGAGTTCCCTGTGCAGGAGATAAAATAATTCTTTGATAATAGAAAATATTTTTACCAACATTTCTCTCAACAATAATGTCAGCCAGGTATAAAACAGAAGATGTATGCTCAACAAGATATTGACTAGTATCATGGAGAATGTCCAGTACAGAGTCCCTATAGAAAGTGAGGTCCTCTAGATCAGTGATGTCAAATTCAAATACAAAGAGGAAGCACTAAACTGTACATCCCTGCAGATCACATATTGACTTAAAAAAAACACATAGTTACATTATCTATGATCTATTCTATTTTGATTTTTTATTATGCAGTTGAATGAACAGTGGAGAGAGCAGTTCTATTAATACCTATCTTTTAGAGAGACACTGCAAATGAGTACAGAACTGAATAGGAGAGGGGATTGGATTGAATTTGGGAAACTGCATTGCTTTTAATGACCACAACTCCTTTTCCTGAGAAAATGGTTCATCTCTTTAAGTCCAATATTAGATGCTATATGACTGTGAATAATGGGACATCAGAGACATATATGATAAGTATAAATATGCATCAATATATTATCAGTGAAGAATCCCATGCCAGAAAGTACGTGAGAGATACGATCAGAGTTATAGAACTATGCTAGGAAGTGAGTTGGTCATACATTGAGAATGGATGAAAACACATTTCATAAGCACTAACTATATACCAAGCACTGTGCTAAGTGATGTGGCTATGAATAATAAAAATAATAAATAGCCCTTGCCCTTAAGGAGTTTATAGCCTAAAGTGGAGACAATATACACAGGGCAGCAGTGGCCAGGAGAATAATTCTGCCCTGAAACATCACAGAGAAGGCGAGCACGATCATACAGGAATAGATTGGCACATCCCATCCAGGAACAATGGCAGAGCTAATTGACTGATCATAGTTCATCGTTCTTGAACTGGAGGGAGGTGGAGTAAGGAAAAGCTCAGTAACAAGGTGGTAAGCAAGGTTGTAAAAGAGAAGTCTGAAGAGTGACAAATGAAGTGAAGCATGAAAACTGAAGTTCCTGAAGGAGTAGTCTGGGAAATTCACTAACCAAGCTGGTCAGCAGGGTCCCAGAAGGTAAATTTCTCCAAGTTAGTCAGTTCATGGCCAAGAGACACCCAGAGAGTGGGGAATAAAAGGATACTTTTATATCTATATTCCCAGTGGGCAGCTAGGTGATGCAATGGATAGAGCATCAGTGCAGGAGTCAGGAGGACCTGAGTTCAAATCTTACCTCAGACACTTGACGCTCACTAGCTATGTTACCTAGGGCAAGTCACTTAGCCCCAGTTGCCTCATCCTGGGTCATCTCCAGTCATCCTGGTGAATATCTGGTCACTGGATTCAGATGGTTCTGGAGGAGAAGTGAGACTGGTGACCTGCACAGCCCTCCCTCACTCAAAACAAAGTCAAGTACAAATCATGTCATTATTTGTCTGATGGCATTTCTTCACCAACGAAGGATGAACACACACATATATTCCTAGTACCTAACACAATTCCTGGTACATATTAGGCACTTCATAAATGCTTATTGTTTGATTGCTAAATCACGTGATACAATTGTACCCAGGTCTAGAGGACAGAACTCTCGTATGTTAGATAAATACATCCCCTCTCCTCTCTTCTGTAGGATTTATAGGGTAATATGGTCAAAAGTCATACTGAAATAAAAAGACATGAACAAGCTGAAATCAGTACCATTTGAGGGGAGTGCCCATATACATGTAATTGATTACAGATATCAAGATAGAGACAGGGACTAAAGCTGTGATTTTGCTGATATAGAGAACTCCCAAATGAGTAAATTCCTTCTACTGAGGCAGGGGGATACTTATCCTGGGATTTATATGCCCAGAGTGTTACCTAGAGCACTGAAGACTAAATGACTTGTCTGGGGTCACATACTAGCATGTGTCAGAGGTGAAAATTAAACTCAGGTCCTCCTGGGTCCAAGGGTAGTTCTCTATCTGCTACATTGCCTCTCACAGTATCAAAGTATTCCTAAACCCAGTGTCCTTTTTTTATCTTTATTCACTGACATCTCAGTGGTCTTTGACAATATGGACTCCTTCTTGATACCCTTTCCTCCCTTGGATTCTGTGACATTGCCCTAATCTTTTCCTGACTCTTCTGCTCCCTCTTCTTCTTCAAAGCTCTTAAGATGTGAATGTCCCCCAAGGGTCTATCTTTGGTCTTCTATCTCACCACTATACTCTCAACTCTGGAAATCTTATCCATTCCCTTAGGTTCAGTTATTGATCTATGTAGATCCCAGAGCTATGTATCTCTACTCTTAGCCCCTTCCCAGCATTTTGGTCCCGTATATTCAGATGTCTACTGAACACTTCCACCTAAATATTTCAGCATCTCCAAACTGAATTCACCCAGTGTCATTGACAACATTACCATCCCCAGAGTCATCTAGGCTTTTTAAACTGTATTCATGTTGAAGTCTTTCTTTTCCCTCATCCCAGACATCCAACCAGTTGCCAAGACTCGCTGATCATGCCACCTCAATAACTCTCATACTCAGTCACTCCATTCGACCTACATGCTGTCACCATTCTAATCCAGGCCCTTATCTCTTCTCTCTTAGACTGTTCTAAGAAGCCCGATAAGTATTCTCACTGTCTCAGTTTTTCCCCTCCCCATTTCTCTACACTACTGCCAGAGTCACCTTTCTAGTACACTATTGACATCATCAGTGACCTACATAGTTCTGCCTACCACATAAAGTGTAAACTCCAGGTAACAGTTGTTTTCAACTCTTTGCAGGTGTAGGATGCAAGAAAAGGGTTATCTTTATTCTTTTAAGCCCCATGGCACAGAAGTAGGAGCAATGAGTAGGAAAAAGAAAGGGGAGAGGGGTCCGCTATTTACTCTGTGAAGGAATGATTTCCTCCCAGCTAGAGCTATCCAAAAGGGAAATTAGCTACCTGACTGCTCACCAATCACATTCAGACCAAGACAGGATGACCACCAGGTTTGCATATTAAAGAGTATTTTTTTGTTCAGACATGGGTTATACTAAATGGCCTCTAAGGAGCCCCTTTCAACCCTGAAATTCAGTGATTCCACTTCAACCCACCCTTTCAGTCTCATTTTAGGTTGCTTCCCTTCACATTCTCTACCTTCTATCACATAGTTTGCCTTGCCCATTCCTGTTTTCACGATATCTCTAATATTGTTCTTCATGCCTAGGGTGGACTCTTTTCCTGCTTCCCCCTCTTCCCCTGCTCATTCTCCATCTATTGAAGCCACTTCCTAAAAGTCAAATTTTATTCCATAGCACCTTGCTTGGACCTCTCCTCTTTACTTAACCCACATTCCCTTTTACTCTAGAATAGAGCAGAGCAGCATGAAAATATGCAAAAGTTATTGGTTTGGGAATCAGAGGACCTGGGTCCAAATTCTAGCTCTTCAGTCTACTCTGTGACCTGGGGGAGGTCACTGAACCTCTCTGAGACTCAGTTTCCCCATTTGTGAATGAGACAGACAGAGTACCTCTAAGGCCCCTTCCACCTCTAGATCTGGGACCCTAGGACTCTCTTCCAACTATGATCCTATTTATTTCCATGTCTTTTTTCCCTTTAAATTCTAAGTGATTTAAGAACAAGGTTTGTGTCATATTAATTTCTATATATTCAGGACCTAATATAATGCCACATAATTATAGAATTTGAAAGTTGTAAAGGACCTAAGAGGGGATCTCATCTAATCCATGGACAAAGAAAGCCCCCCATAACCCGTCTGACAAGTGATCCTTCAGCTTCTACTTGATTACCTCAAAGGAAGGGCTCCCACTACCTCTTCAGGCAGCCCATGCTACTTGAGAACAGCTCTGGTTATTAGGAAGGAGTTCCTGACATAAAGCTAAAATCGACCTCTTTGCAGCTCCTTCCATCATGTTTTTACTTCTTGTTTTGTCATCTGGGCCCAGACAAAGCAATTCTAATTCCTCCTTTAAATGTTAATTCTTCAAAAACATAGTGTAGCTTTCATCTCGCCCCGAGCCACATTGAACAAATGTTGGAATTATTAGAAAGCCTTACATGCTCATTGTCAGCTAGAGGTGTGTGTGTGTGCATGTGTGTGTGCATGTGTGTGTGTGTATGTGTATGTTGGTGGGGGAGGAGGTAAAGATTAGACTTTAAGAGCACAAATAGTAATAATACAATAAAAGTGAAAGAAGGAACCAGTCAGAATAAAAACAGTATAAAAAATAAATTAAAAAAAAAAACCTGAGCTAAGACAGTTAAGTCTGACAAGTGCTGCAGTTAGGAGATGGCAGATTGGTGTCCAAGTTGAGTCCGCTGGTACATCAGTGCTGCTGAGCATTTTGGGTATGACCATCCAGTTTTGTCAGCACACCCAAGAGATTTCTGGACCTGAGGGACTGATTTACTCTAAACAAATTCACCAGAGATTGAATTACAAAACAAAGAGCCAATGAATTAATTTACATTAAGTATTTCAACCTCCAGTTGAGATGGAACACTCATGTCAGCTGGTCAGCATGCTCTCTACTGAGAGAGGAAATCCACAGCTCAGTCGATGTAAGAAGACCATTTGGTAGGCTGGAAACAGAGGCAGGAGATACCCTAGTAAGTAAAGGCACCCCAGTAAAGAAGCACCATAGTAGGGTCATCTTGTAAGATAGTGAGGCTAACATTTCATTTCCATCCCATGGTCTACTCTTTATTCCCTTAAATAGAATAAATGACTATCCCAGGATCTTCTTTCACTCCACTAAATCAAAGACAAGAATGCTTTAGCATCAGCTATAAAGCAGTAAGGGAGACAAAGAGGAGAGAGAAGGAGAAAGGAAAGGAAGGAGGGAGAGAGAAAGAGGAAGGGAGAAGGAAAGGAGAGAAGAAAAGATGTATTAGGAGAGATAGAAGCATGGGAAGGATGGAAAGAAAAAGAAGGGGAGAAAATGACAGAAAAGCAAAGAAAATGGGGGAGGAGGGAGGGAAAGAAGAAGAGAATGAGAAGGAAAAATAAGAGAAAGAGAAAGGGGGCAGAGCAGGAGGCTAAGGTTAATTTCTTAGTCATTTAGATTGGACCTCTCAGGACTGTCTGTGCCTTTGTAGAACTCTCATAGTTTTTGTAACGTCTTTTCCTAAACCTTCAATGTCATTAGCTCACTTATGTTTTTGTTTTGCTGTTTATGCAAGATGACTGGATCGATAGGTTTGATTCTGGCTCAAATCCATAAAAAAGTAATTTACAAAACAAAATATTATACTGTGGGACATACATAGTGATCTAAATATTCACATCCATTATTGTGGAGGACCTGGAATGCCAGATGAAGGATTTGACTTTATTTGATAGGCCATTGTGAAGTCATTTAAAGTTTATGAGAAATGGAATGAAATGATTAGACCTGGTATTATTTTTAGGATCATATCCTTAGAGCTAGAAGGGACCTCAAAGGTCAGAGAGTCTAATTCTTTTGTTTTATAGTTGAGGAAATAGAGGTCCAATGAGACTGGCAGACTGAACCCACATCCTGTGACTCCAACTTTGGCTTATACAGAACTATACAATAGTATATAGGGTAAACTGAAACAGGTTAAAATTGAAAGAAATAAAGAGGAGAATTAATTGGAAGTCTGTGACAGTAGTCTAAGAGGGAGTTAATAGGCTTGAACAGCAGTCTGAGAGAAAATGGATTGGCGGTGGGAAAATAATGGAGACCAATTTAAGATATATTATATAGAAGCAGAATCAATAGTTCTTGGCAGCTAATAGAATGTCAGGGTTGAAAGAGAGGGGGTAGTCAAAGATTACTCCAAAGAGTAGATGCTAAGTGACTGGGAGATTATGGTGTCATTGACAAAAATAAGGAAGTTAGGAGGCAAGACACGCTTTAGGGGAAACATGAAGAATTTTTGTTTGGTTATAACAAGCTTGGAATGCTGACAGTCTGCTTTGTGCTATAGTGTAAAGAAAACCAATAAAAATCACTTTATAAATTTGTGTTTTCTAAATTTTTGGTAACATCATCATCATTAATTATTGTTGGAGTGAGAGAATTTTGGTCCAAATTCTGGTTCTCTTGCTGCTATCTATCTTTGACAAATCAATTCAACAAGCCTTTATCAAGTACCTACTGTATGCCAGGTGCTGTGTTTAACCTCTCTTGTTCTGCCTTTTTTCTACAAAATGACAAGGTTAAACTTAATGATTTATGATCCCTTCAAAAAACCGACAAATTTTTGGAGATGCTTGAGAGTCGGATGACAGTTGTGAATATACAGACTTGAGAATTAGCTACCCAAAGGTGTAGCTGAAAGCTGATTAGCTAAGATCACCAAGGCAGAGTATATAAAGAGAAAAAAAATGGCCAAAGGACAGTGTCTTAGAGATGTGAACACTTAGGAAATGTGAGAGAGAAAAGAAAGGAGTGAAGGAGAAAGTGAAGGTGGAAGAGAGACCTTCAGAGAGGTGGAAAGAGACCTGTCTGACATTTAAAAAGTTCGGAGACATTAATTTCTGGGTAATTTAATCATTTTTACTAATAATGCCAACATTTTCAATAAAAAAGTGACATTCTCAAATGCCAAAGACCCTCAGTGGGCTCACGGCTTATATGCCATTGGAAGAAGGGTGTTCCTGAGAGGAGTGATCGACTCGGCTTGGTTAACAATTAATAAGAGATGGGTTTTACAAAGAGAAGTGAGCTCACTCCAATAAGGGGCTGACAGCGACATCATGTCACTCAAGCACACAGAGACCCCCAGCCTTGGGCAATCTAGACAAAGAATCTATATCCCAGACTAAAACCTGAGCTAGCAGGGTAGAGTAGAAATATCCAGGATGAGGAGAATATTAATCCTATCTTCCATCAGCCTGGCCCTTGAGAGACTGGACAAGGAAATAAGACCTAGATCAAAAGCTAGAGGCTCCCCAATTTTACTAATTGGCTATTAATATGAGAAAGAAATAATTATTTCTCTCATGTCCACGTACAGTGTCAGGAAGTCAAAGGAGGAGTGTACAGAAGAAAGGGAGAAGTCAAAAGTGTCATGTTCCCAAAAGCTGACACATGATAAAGATTGGATTCAGGAAGTAAGAGATTATTGTTTACCTCTGAGAGAATAGTTTCAGTGGGATAGTGGAGATGGGATCTAGATTGTAAGGGACTGAGGAATGAGTAAGTGCATCACAATTCTTTATTCAGGAAACTCTTTGTAATGTCCTAGGTCCTTAGGTTCTATTAGATTTAGCACCATTCCCTCTTGTGCTTTCCTCAGCTGGAACTATAAATACTGCTCAGCATCAGTCAGACCTGTTTATGTGGTGGTATTGGCTGTCTGCTATTGAGGCCTCCCTCTGACATGCATGCTTCTTTGTCTAACCTGATACCAACTCCTAGATTATGGATTTGAAAAAAGAATTCAGCTCTCCTGGAGACATGGCTTTCTCTCACTGAGCTTTTAGAATCAAGCAAAAAAATATTATGAATCCTAAAATCTTTAAAGCTCTTCCCTAGCATGGCCACTTTTTAATCAAAGAAAACCAAGGCATGCTGTTTCAAGTTAATGAATGTTGACAGTGAAGGAGAGAGAGAATTGTGATTTAGCAACTATAGCTTGTAATGCAAGGTTCTTCCGTCTCTCCTTTTCAGTACTAGCAATTCTCACAGATTCAGGATAACATTGAAGTATTTAGTAGATACAGATAGTGAATCACAGGTAAGGTAAACCCAAGAAGGACAGAAAATGTTGCCATCTGAAATAAAATTGATAATTGAAAGAAACTTTCTTCAGGGAAGGTTTGTAAATGCATCGATGGGACATGTGTATCTACCAAGTAAGTCTTCATCAAGGTCAGATTCCCATAGATTTAGGGAACCTGAGAAGGACGAGAAGTCAGTATGTATCGCTCCCATCATTTCTCCAGGTTTTAATGGAGTCTCAAGCCTCATGATTTCCCCTGCTGCAGATTCATCATCCATGATCTCAGCTGCGTCCTTGCTGCTGCTTCATCATTCCCATGTCTGACCCTTATCCACACCCCACCCCGGTCCCCCAACAAGTAATCTTAACTTTTTCAATCATTGGATGTACCAGCTATTCAGCTCTCCTCCCAACTGTCTTGTGACTTCCACCTGTGATATGTAAGGGAGATCATAGGATCATAGATAAAGGGATATATGGGAACTTAGGAGCCCTCTCATCCAACACATTCATTTTATAGCTATAGAAACTATAGACCCAGAGAAATAAAATGACTGGCCCAAGAACACACAGGTAATAAATGATAGAGGCAGGATTAAAATTCAGGATATCTGGTTCCAAATTCAATATTCTTTTACATTATATATAATATATATTATACAATATATAACTATATAATAATATTTATTAATAATATTAACTAAATACAATATTATATAATATATAACTGTCAAGTCCTATCAGTTTCACTTGTGCAACACCCACTTCTGACTTCACTTTCATTCCTCTCCAATCCATGCTTCAAGTTGTTATCATTAAAATTTTTCTTCTACCTTGATCTAGTCATGTCACTTCTCTGCTTAAAATCTTTTCTTGTCTCAGGTTCATTTATCTGGCATTCAAAGCCCTCCACAATCTGTCACCACCTTACCTTTTACGGTTTTGTCTCTTTAAGATATTATAAATATTTTACATGACAAAGAAGATGACTCTTCCTACTTCACACCCCAACATGCCCTGTGATCTCTATGTCTTTGCTCCTACCAAGACCCATTCCTGTGATGTCTTCCTCTCCTCTACTATAGTCAAATTCTAACCCCTTAGAGTCTAATCTAAATACCACTTCTCCATGAAGTCTTCCTTAATCTCCCCCAGCTGAATTTCATGAATCACTTTGTCTTATAACTCATTAATGCACAGATCATGTAATCTGTCTATATAAGTTGTAAATTGTAAGTCACACAAGAACTGTTGTCTTACCTAAACTTTCTGCCTACTTCAGTGCCTAACACAATGCTTTGCTCAGAGTAGAGGTTTAATAAATATTTGATGAATGGTCAAGTAAAGTGTAACCATGTGTAAGATAATCTAGAATCTAATTAATTATAGCCTTTAATGAATTAACCAGTATGAATTAAATGTTGGCTCTGTGCCAGACACTGTACTTTCCAGGGCAGGGTTACAACAGAAAGACAGTGGTTTGCGCAATCAAGAACAGGAGAGACAATAAGAACTTGCCTGTGTTTTTGCAGTATTTTCCAGGGGCCACAGACAATGTATTTACCACCTATAAGATCCCATTCACTAATGAGTTTTTTATAATTGAACAGATTTTCCAGACTGCCCACCACCACCAAGAGAACATGATCACAAAAAAACTATGCATGTCCCTTTGTTTTGATTGCAGGCTAACCAAACAACCTTTTGATTGCCAATTTAGATTCAGAGTTCTCTAAAATATGTCATAAGGCATGCCATAGTTGAGATTTTAGCGTTGGTCCAAACTGACAATATTTCATGGTATCAGAAGACATAAAATGTCTTGAAGGGCTATCTGGCAAATAACTATCAAATTCTGGTAAAAACAAATAAATCCTTAATGACAGACTCCATTTTTTGCCCCTCCATGTGAATCAAATGGGTATAATAAATACACAATTGCCAAGTCACATATGGCTACACGGAGAATGGTGGCTATACAAATTCAAATCTTTGACTGGGGTGGTAGTTCAAGAAAGAATTGGTTTGAATCTGGCCTTATATCAGCAGGACTAAGTTTTCAGAGAAGGAACTTGCCCATGTAGTTACACTCAACTTCTCTCAGGATCCTAGGGAGAACCCTGTTGTAAGAAAAATACACTACCCCTACTCACCGCCATACCTCTCAAGCCCCCACCAGTAGGCGTCCATGTAAATGAACCGAGGCATTCACAATGATGTTACATTTAGGTCTTAAACTCAACCTTTACTTGACAATAAGGCAAAAGAAAAGATAATAATGCCACATTTGCTCCTATATTAAGACAAATGCAGGAATAATAAATGTATAATTATAATAAATAGTAAACATATCAAAATAATAAATGTATCAAAACGTATGAAAAAAACATGGATCACATTGTCTCACCAATGCATTCAGTATCTATAGAAGAGAGTGAGTACACATGTATAGAAATCTGCCAGAGAATTGTATTAGTGAGGAAACTCATTTGCTCAGGGTGACTCAAAATTCTGCCTTGCAGACTTTGATGTCATTGATCCATTCAAAGAACATTTGTGCCATATCAAGGAATTCCTCTGCTCATTGCCACCCTTTTGATTCTCACTACTTCTCAGCTGGGCAAATCTTCTACTCGCAAATTGGCAAAGCATTTATAAGCTCTTTCAACTAACAATCACTCTTAAATGTAAGCTAAGAAAATGTTGCACCTTTAATTTGTCTAGAAATACCCTTCAGGTCAGAGAACGGCAAAGCTCATCAAGCTGGCTCTTTTGAGACAATACGGACAAACCTAACTAGCTATTCACTCACCAGAATGCTTTGCTGTCAGCATTGGCAACCAGAGCTCATAGAAAAATAGCTCCATGTACTTCTGAGAGGCTTTACCTCTCTAAAATTCTAAGCAATACAAAATGGTACTATCTGACACTGACATTATTATTTATCGGAGTTGAGCTTCTCTCCAAACAATTTGGAATCTCATAACTAGAGCCTTCTGTCAGTTCACTGATCAGTCTACCAGGTCCTTCACGTAGTTCCAAAAGAGTTGCCCTATTTACCCCTTGCCTTTTTTTCAGTCGTTGTTTGCCAGATTCTCCACCTTCATTGCTGCCAGTGACTTAAAAGAGCATTCTGGTGCTCAGTGACCCATCATTCACTTAGTGGGTAAAAAATGACCAGATCTTTCCTATTAAATATAAATATCCTTATTGAATCATATCCACAAGTTCTTTGATTTTTTTGTTTTATGAGTTTCAATCTCTTAAGCCTTAAAACAGTTCCATGCAGACAAGCTGAGAAATCATAATTGCTTATACCTCACTAGCCTATATTTTGAAGACTCCTTTCCTTTTTTGAAAATTAGAGTCATTTACCCTTTCCCAGTTTTCAGGAAATTCTTCAATTCCCCATGATTTTTTTCCCAAAGAAACCACTAATAACTAATCTAATAATCGGTAGACATCACTAGCACCTCAGTAGTCAGGCTCTTTCAGTTTTCAGATGTTCAGACATATAGAATTAGAAGGGATGTCAAAGGCTATCAAATCCAACTTCCTTACTGTACAGTTAAAGAGACTGAAACCCAGGGAAATAACATAACTTGTCCAAAGTCATACAAGGATTAAGGATATGAAGCAAGAATTGAATCCAATTCTCTGACTCCAGTGCAAGAGCTCTTTCCACTGTACCATGATTCCTCCAGAACACACCCTGATCAGAGCAGCTGGGTAACCTCTTACTACTGTTTTCTTACTCTTGATTTCAAGCCTCCATCAACCATTTTTTTTGTTTTCTTCCTAATAGTCCAAAAAAACATTCTCTCTGAGAGAGAAAATAGAAATCAAATAAGAGTTAGAAAGTCAGAGAAGGGGAAAGATGCCATCACATGCCAGAAGAGCAGGGTGAGCAGATTCACAAAGGCAGGAATAAGCAGGCAATTTTCTAGGGACAGTAAGTAAACAAAATTGTCTGGAGCAGAAGACTCATTGGCCAAGTGGTGGCAGATAAGGCCAGAAGAGTCATTTGAAACAAGACAGTGAGCACCTTGAGGGCCAGACATTGTCATGTGGAGACTTGGAAGTTTTTTTTTTTTAATAGTCATGAATTGGCATAATGAAAATGATATTTTAGGAAGATTAATCTGGAAGCATTTGCACAGAATATATCGTATATTAGGGAAAGATTGAAGTCAGGAATTCTTAGGAGATTATTGTAATAGACTTGGAATGAGTTGCTATGAACTTAAACTAAGGAACTAAGAGGGGAGAAGATAAGAATGGAAAGGAAACAAGACAAGAAACATGACAAAGGAAGTACGAAGGAATCATAGGAGAAAACTAAATGTTGGCTGTAAGGTTTAGAGCATGAGTTTCTAAGAAAATGATGGTGCAATTGAGAGAAATAGAAATATCAGGAGAAGGAAATGGGCAAGAAATGATGCCAAGGTTGGAGCAGGCAGGAGCAAAGTGGGAAAAAAACAGTAAAGACACCCTAGTAGCATATGGGATTCACTTTCCACTTCTACTTTTCTCCATCAGTTACCCCACTACAAGTAAAGAGTGACAATTCTCCAGTGCATCCAACTAAAATAACAGGAAGTATCAGAGGCCCTTCATCCATTCTATATCCAAAAGAAGATGAACTTCCCAGACATGAAGTTCACTGCAATGATGATGCTGACCCTAAAAATCTCCTGTCAATATTGTTGAGGACATGTCAGGTTCCCATAATGACCCAATTCAGACCAGTGACAGAAAGGAGGACAGAAAGATGCTGCCAGGTCAAGTCAGACTTGGTCCTTCCAATGGATGAAAGGCTTTGATCTTCTGGGTAGCTCTAGGCCTACTGCCAAGATCCTGCCCTTTCCTCTCTTACAGAGCAGTTTCTTGGCTCTCCTCCAGTCAGTGAGGATAAAACGCTTGCTATTCTATGCATTTAAGTGTCTGTCTCTGGGCAGCCATCCCAGCCTTGGACACACTGAGCTAGAGCCTGTCCTGCTGCTTGGTATCTCTAGGCACTGACCCAAATGTCACTCAGAAGAGTAAAGACTCTTTTCCTACTCTACATATTTAATGGATAACAATAGCAGCCTAAGAAACTAAACTAGAATCTAAAAATATTGTACACTGCATATATTTTGGGGAGCTTGGGGATACACATTCAAGGTTGTTTAATAGATTTTTGTTCTGTATGGGTATGTTTTTAATATATTAAAAAGCATTATCAATCACACCATAACTTTTGTTAGTTCTTTTCATCTAACAGAAAAAGATGACATTTGTACAATCTCTTTCAAGGTCAAGTTGGGTCAGTTATAGTGTCATGTCCTGAAATAGGAGGTGAATTGCATGAACTTACATTGGCATTTACGATTTCTCTCCATCAGCAACAGAAAAGATGTAATTTTTTAAAAGGTCTTTGGGGAGTGAAATGGTATTTCCTATCAGGAAATACCTATTAAACTAAATGTGAGAGTGAACTGAGCGATGACTATAAAAATATAAATATGTTTTGAGTTCTCTGGAGAAAGATATTAAGGAAACAGTCATCAGATGTTTCATGTTGCTATTGGGATTATTATGGTGATTATAGCACAAAATCAAGTAAATGAAAGGCTTTGGGAGAATAGTGTGACATGGCAGCACTTTTAACAAGCCAAGACAACTCTCTGGATTATGCCAGCCCAGTGGTAAGAACACTTATTGAGCTAAAAGGTACTATATACCAATTCTGTGGGAACCAGTTTGAAAAAGTTCCAGGCTGCAGAAGGAAACATCAATGGGCATGAACTTCAGGGTACAAACTGGAAATGAAGGTCTACCTAGAGACATACAGCTATATAGGCTCCCACATACCAAGGCTTCTTCAGGGAATGCTAGAGTGCTTAATAGAAAGAAAAGGGGAGGGAGGAAGAGAAGGAAGGAAGGAAGGACAAAAGGGAAGAGAAGGAAGGGAAGGAGGGAGAGAAAGAAGGAAAATAGAGAAGGCAGAAAGAAGAAAGGAAGTGAGGAGGGAAGAGGGAAGCATTTTTTAAGGCACTTCTACGTGCTAGGCATTATGCTCAGTTCTTTATAAATATTATCTCATTTAATTCTCACAATAACCTTGATAGGTAGGTGCTACTTTACCGTTTGAGGAAACTGAGGAAGTCTAAGATCACATGGCCTGTCAGTGTCTGAGGCCAAATTTGAATTCAGGTGTTCCTAACTCCAGGTCAGCACCGTATCTAGTATGTTACCAAGGCTCCTCCCTAATCTTCTTAAACACAGTGTCTGCCTTATTCAAAGGGCAGCTAGATAGTGAAGTGGTTAGGGTGCCTGGCTTAGCGTTAGGAAGACTCATCTTCAAATCCAGCCTCAGACACTAGCTGTGTGACCCTGAGCAAGTCACTTAATTTCTCCTGTGTCTCAGTTTCCTAACCTGTAAAATGAACGGGAAAAGGAAATAGCAAACCACTTCAGTATTTCGCCAAGAAAACCCCAAATGGGGTCATTGAAAATCAGACATGACTGAAAAATGGTTTAAAAGCAAAACTATCTTCTTCATATTAACTCCTCTCCAGCACAAAAACAGTGATCTACCCCTAGTAAGTGCTCAGCAAATGCTTGTTGAATAAATTGGATGATGAGCTATTTTTCTTCTCCATTAAGACTGAATAAGATGAACTGGACTTATGCTAGTCAATCAATTAATAAATCTTTATTAAGCACCTATTATATGCCAAGTACTAAATTAAATTTTGGGATACAAAAAGGCAAAAGACAGTCTTTTCCCTCAAGGATCTCAATAATCTAGTCTTATGTTGAATTATGAGAAGTTATAGGATTGTGGATTTAGACCCTGCAGCTTAGGAAGGTACAATGAGTTGTCCAGGGCCATGCAGCTAATATGCATCTGTGGCAGGATTTGAATTTAAGACTTCCTTTCCCCAAGCCCAGCATTCTATCTATCATGCCATTAGGTTGCCTGCGAAATCATAGATATGAAAAGTATTAACTAATGGAGTCTCAGAAAAAGTCTGGACTCATCTTCTTTGAGATCTTGAAAGACAACACAAGTTATTATCTGCTTAGGAGGTTTAGGTATATGTAGGCCTTCCTAAAGACAGGGGGATGAGCTGGATTCTTTCTCATGATCCTTTCTACCCCTATAAATTCAGGAGTTTTGGACATATGTCATTCTTTATGCTCACATAACCTCAGCTTTTATCATGCATCATGGTTAGATCCAACCTGTCTTACCTCTCCAGACCCTGATGAATTGCACTGGTGGTTTGAAAAGGATAAAGGGTTGCCTTTATGATTCTGTCCTTTGATCCCTGGGGCAGCTGACACATTTTTACCTGGAGATTGCATTCTGTTACCGTGTTGAGAGCCAAACATTCAGTGAAAGTGAAGCCAGAGACCAATGACAGAGCCCTCTCCAGCAGACCACCCAGAGTCATTTTGGGAAGTGCAAGAGTTCCAAGCCCAGCTACTGGAATGCTCTGACCATGGAGGGGTGGGAAGGAGACTATCTTAGGGGAACTAGAATAAAATCACAGAGGGTCTAGGAAGGAAACTGAGAAAGAATGGTCTCATGTGTTCCTACTGACTGGAGAGTGTTCCTATACTTAATGGAAAGCACAACTATTTATGCTAAAACTGTTCCTAGCAAAGGACACATTACAAGAAACATCTGGTGTAGGCTGGGGTCCAGTCAAGCGAACTCATCAACAGCAGTTCTAATTTAGATCTACTCTGAGTTTTCTGGGTTTGATGGATATTTATGGCCTGGAGCTACTTGCTTGACCTTGCTGAGACCAATAACAGCTAACATTTATACAGAGCTTTAAGTTTTCAAAGCACTTTACAAATATTATGTAATTTTGTCCTCCCAACAAACCTAGGAGGTAGATGCTATAATTTTTCCCTATTTTACAAATAAGGAAACTGAGGCAGTTAGATGTTATTTGACTTACTGACTTAAAAGTCTTTTCATTTGCTGATTTTTGCCACTCTGTGTGTGTGCATTGTGAAGGGTAGGGAGTCTCAGAATTATTAAATATTCTTCACAAGTCCTGATAAAATGCTAGGGACAGATTGGTATGGGGGAACCTGGGGTTGGATACCATATAAGCCATCTTTAGACCTATGTGACTTTAGCAACATTTAACCTCAAATGACCTCAGTTTCTTTGTGTGTAGAATGAGGGAATTAAAATAGAGAAGCTCTTAGGGCCCTTTGAGTTCTAAATCTATGATTTTATGAAATAACTTCCAAGTCCCTCTCCACTTTATAAATGAGGAAGCTGCCCTAAGATCCTACAGTTGAAAGACTAATACTGTGAGGATATATTGTTTTTTCAATAAGTTCCTAAATGTTTATGAAGAAGAAAAGATGTTGGTGTATATTTTAGATGGCTTCATAAAGCTCGTCATTTTCTAGATCAAAGATGTCAAATTCAAATACAAATGGGTCACATATTGACTTAGAAAACCACAAATTAATATTATTAATGCTGTATTGTATTCTACTTACTTTGTTTAAAATTTCCCAATTATATTTTAATCTGATTAATGATATTTCATTATATAACAGTTATATAATTAATTATATCTGATTCCACTCAGGAGTTTTTCACTCAGAGTTTGATATCTCTGCTCCAGATGGAAATGTTCTGTGGGCATGGAATTGAACTGTGCCCATGTTGATGCTGACATTATAATGGGAGAGGTCATCATACTCCTACCCAAGATGTAAACAAAAGCTGGATTCATTTTTTTCACATTCTGTTCCTTACTTTCATGAGAGAGACCAAGGAGAACTAAACAAACTGATATCTATGAATTATTACTATTAAAAAGTGGAGTAGGACACTAGTGTCTGCCTGAGCTCCTACTACACTTTGCACATCTTCAGCAGTGGGGATTGACTGTGCACTAGCTAGGATGCTGAAATCTGTGCTCTGCCCAAGGTGCTGAATTTTCCTGAATTCGGAGGATATTGGCAGTATTTGTCTTTCAGCAATATAGAAACAAAAGACAATATTTAGATATTTTTTAAAAGATTGAATCAGGAAGCTTCAAATATGTAAAATGTCCTTTAAAAAGAGTTAAAATAATTTAAATGGTGCACTGGTGCACTAGGTAAGTTCTTCCCCTTCCTACACTGCTCCTTTCTCCAAGGTAGTCTCATGCTGATCTCCCAAGGCATGTGTCTCCTATACTGGGTGAAATCTGGCCTTTTTGTCCCACATCTGGACAACATAAGATGTTGCTAGCCCCAGGTACAACAGTTCCTAGTTTTAGCTATGTTGATTGGTGCTCATATTAATCTTATACTGCCTTCCAAATCAGATGATTAAATTGTGCCCTCTATTATTTTAGTGCCATATATTTTACTGCAATTGAATTATTTGAAATCTATGGTATTTAGTAGCTTAGAATATTCTGTAAAACAAAATATCCTATTTCTCTATCATTCTGGATAAATAGCATTTTCCTACAATATATTTGAAATTCACTGCAACCAAAACAGACACTCAGAGAAGAAAAGGTAGACTGTGGGTGTCTGTCTTGTTAGTGACTTTTGACATTTAGGTCAACTGAAATCATTTTCTCTGAGGCTTATATCTTGGCCACTGCGGTTCAGAAATTCTCACTGCAAAACATCCTATGTGGGTGTATCTGCTGTACTTAGAAATGTCATTTATCTGAACCTAGTGATTAAAAAAAAACCTACCTCTTTTGACAGTTGTTGCAGAACAGTTTCTACCAACATTTACTTGGACCCTGCTAATAAAGTGCATTCATGACTCATGAAATACAGAATAAGAATACTTGCTTGATTAAATATGGAGCTTCTGAAATGAGTTGTTCAGTGAATATGACAACTCTTGAGAAATGCTTTCCTCTGTTTTGCAATACCATTTCAAAAAATAATACAACTTTCATTTATATAACTCCTCACAAGGGTCTTTCACATACTTCTCATTTGATTCTCAGTGACCCTTTGCTGTCAGTAGAGAAGACATTATTGTAGATTTTGCAGATTAAAAATAATTTGAGCATCAAAGATAGTCTTACAGATAATAAGCAATGGCAGAGTTCAGGCTCAAATCTAGGTGTTCCTTGATGGAATGGAAACAACCTTGCATTCAGAGATAGAGAGCCTGGCGTTGGGTCTCAGCTTTTCCACTTAAAGCCTGTTCAACTTGAAGCAATCTCTTGGAGTTTCTATCACTAATTCTAGTACTCTCTTTACTATACCACATTGCCTCTCATACCTGTCTTATAAAAAGGGTTTTATTCTGAAAGCAAAACTGAATATACTTCTGCTTAGTGGTTTTGGCCTCCAGATGGAGAAATATGGTCACAAGAGTTAATCATTTTGAATCTCAGCTTCTCTGAGATAGGCCAGATGTGACTAGACAGATTTATAGAGTGTGAAATCCAGAACAGATTAGAATAGCAGTTTTGTGTTCATTCCCAAACATCCTAAATCAGCACCCCCTGACCGGACCAGAGCAATCTCTGACTGTTCTAGTGAGAAGGTTGCCATGGCAACTGAATTGTAAGCTTAGCCAACAGATGCTGAATCCAAACACAATAGACTAGGACAGTTGCATACAGGGCAACTTGCCAACTCTGTTTCTACACAGGTACAGTGAAGCATCAGAGCTGTGAGATTATCAGCTGCAGCTCCAGAAAAATCTCCGTCAAGCCTCTTCCCCATGAATATGCAAAACATCACTCATTGTTGAACTTCAGTAACTGGAAAAATAAGCACTCCCGATAGGTACACATATCAGGACTGATGCCCCATTGCTCCTAGACAATTCACTGGAGTTCAAACTCCAGAAGTCAATTCAATGGTGGGTAGTGCCACCTGGTGTCCATTTAGCTCTTGGTTTACCTATTATATGGATTGTGAAGAAGATAGTAGGTACTCTGTCACTAAGACATAGTAGACACAGGTTCCACTTATTCTATGATTCTCATCCTTGGGTAACAGAGTTAACAGTCTATCAGAATGGATAGAATGCTGAAGATCTGCTCCCAGGAACTTAATAGCTGTGCGATTCTGGGCAAGTCATTTAACCCTTCATTTCCTCTTCTGTAAAATGGGGATACTGAATAACATCTCCCTTTCAGGGATGTTGTAAGAATCAAATGAATTAACATGGGTAAAACACTTTGTAAACTTAAAGCCTGGTAGAAATCCTAGCTCTTATTGAGGATCTGTGATTCTCCATTTTGTCCTCAATAAAATGGTCATGATAACATTCAGTGTTTACCTCACAGAGGTATTGTAAGATACAAAGGAGATAATGTATATGAAACTCTTGCAAACTATATGAACGCCCTATTAAAATGGGCATCTGCTGGATATGTGAGCTGAGAGAACAACATAGAACAAACACTTAGAATTAGGTCAGGAGAATTCCCATAATTTGATGGTACCAGAGAAAAACCAAGAGCAAGATATTCTGAGTCAAAGCCAATGAAGATTGTCAAAGACAAGATGAGAAAAATAAAAAATGCCTAGGAACCCATCCCTGGAAACGGGTCCAAGATGTGGAAGAAGAGAGGGAAGACAAGGGGAGTCTAAAAATCAGTTAGAGTTGAAGGAAATTCATTTTTTTAAAAAATAAAACATTGCAAAGAAATAGCAACAGAGCTCTAATTGTCATTCATCACCATTAGCATAAGTGGTTATGTAAAGCCGAAAAGGGCTTGAGATGTTTCACTTAGGATTTTACTTTGCACTGGCAGTCTGAAGGCACTCAGACTTTTGGCACATCCTGATCAGCCTAGAAAAGCCAGCTAATCAAGTTCAGTTTAGCCTGGGGGGTGCAGGGTGGGAGGTGGAAAGGAGAAGCCAGGTGAAAGAACCTGAATTGTGGTCCAGTCCAGACATGTGCAATGATCATGTGTTTCTGTATTTCTCCTCCAGGGTTTGAATTTTTTGAAACAAGTGCCAAGGACAACATAAATGTCAAGCAGACATTTGAGCGCCTCGTGGATATCATCTGTGACAAAATGTCAGAGAGTTTGGAGACAGATCCTGCTACTGCTGCTGGGAAACAGAATACAAGACTCAAAGAATCCCCGCCACCACAGCAGCCCAACTGCGGCTGTTAATGGAGCCGCTGGCCAAGGCAGTCTTGTGCGTTCTATTGCCAAAAAAAAAGAGCATCCATAAATGGCCTATTAGCCTTTATTTATACTGTCTATTAATTTATTTAAGGGAAGTCTTTGATGTCAATGGGTGATATGTGCATACGGCTCTTTGGAAATTTCCTGTGTCAATATATGGCAAATATGTGATCTTAAATTTGTAAGGATTATCCATTTATCAACCTCTGATATCTGCATGTGAATAGCTGTTTGTTCGTCTTCTGAGTTTTCACTTTTTTTTTTTTAAGATTACTCTAAATTCATCTGGTGCCATGACCTCAGACTATAATTTTACTGCTATTTCTGATTGCTTCTTCAAATTCAAATTATCTTGCTTGTGATCACTCTGTGGGGCAATGATAGGGCATCCTTGGTGGGGGTGAGGAAGGGAGGGTAGAGAAGAAGGCAGCAAAGCTTCTGTGTTGTGTTTGCTTTCATCTTGACTTAAAATCAATTCTGAAATATTACTGGTAATTAAGGAGACAGTCATTGGGACTGGTTAGCTTACAAATTAAGCCATGAGTCCATTTTTCACTGGTATTAAAACTAAGGGGAATATTGATTCTAAAGAAATACAAATATTATTTCCATAACCTTCAGGTGTTGTATGTGGTTTGATGGTTAACCTGGCAGAAAACTGGATTTAAACATCTGTTTATTTCTTGCTCCTGTTAAAACAACAACTATTACTGCACAAAATGAAACATACCACCTTTGCTTAAAATGAGGCTAAACTTTGGCAGCTGTTTCTACTGTTTTTAGGCATTAATCTGAATGTTTGGGTCACTGGATAAATGGATTTATAATCATAGAATTCCATAGCTCTGCAGAAAGCATTTTGACTGAGACCTATAATGGGTTAAACAAACCGCCCTTCCCTTCCCTCTCCCTTCCCATCACCCCTTGCCCAATCTGGAACAAAACCATTCACCTGGGCCTGGGTCACTCAGTCAGCTTTCAAGTCAAGCTGTTCCGATGGTAGGACCAGTGAGAGCTTGAGGGCACAAAAATTAAGATAAGAGTTTTGTCTTTTGCTCTGGGAAAACCTTTGCTCTCTCTTCTTTCAGTGTCTTTTTGTGGTTGTCTCAGAAGTCTTTATGCTTTGGGAGGATTCCTTTAGGTAGTTTCTAAAACCAATCCAGGCCTTCCCTTCAAGATTATTTAGGTGATGCAAATACTGCTTCCAAGAGGGGAAAGCAGCTCTTACCTCTGCCTTCAAGGCCTGGATGTTTGGAATTCTGGCACCCCACCTTACTTCCACCCTCATACGGTGTGGCTTCACAAACAAAAAAAAATGTGTTAATTAACTGAAAGACTTTGAAGACACTCCCTAGAGCTCAGCTTTGTTCACAGTCTTCGTTTCACAAATATTTGGAAGGAAGGAGAGAAGTCAAATGGCTACATCCCTACTCCCACCTACCCTGGATTTTTTGAAGACATAGATGTTAATGGTCTACTACCCCTGTGTTAAGTATAGTAATTCCATATCTCATTGCTCTCACTTATTGATGACTGGGATCTACAAAGGATACAAGAAGGCAGGAGGCTTATTAAGGATTTGGAAGATAGGCCTGTTAGGGGAGCTTGCAATATGTTCAGTTTTGCCGCCTGAGGAGGTGATTATTAACGTAGGATATGTGGGATTGTTTGCAAAGTGAAAGGATTCTTTGCTTTTTCTGCTGAATTATACCCAGCAAATGAATTTCAAAATCAGAGACCCTTCCTCTGCCATGGTTTCAAGTGTGTGTGTGGAAAGGAAGGAGGGGAAGGGGGATGGTCCAGAAAAGCTATAGATAAAAGAAAAACTAGAGACAGTTTTGTTTGTTTTTTGAAAGGGCTCAGAAAACATAAAATGCATCATCTAGAATTGGGTCTTACAATTCAGTTGAAAATCAGAGGTTATGAAAAACTGGAGTGGAAATTTAGAATTTTTTTATTTCACTAATTTTTGCATTGGCAGTTTAGTTTTCCCCTAATTGAAGGTAATATCTCCATTTGACAACCTACAAGGTATTCCTGTACCATGGAGAAACATTTGCTTTTCACTGGTTTTATATAGCATTGATTGTTTTTAAACCCTTCAAAACTCAAGGTGAAGAGAAAGCTAGCTTGGGAATATGACAGGTAGTTTTGTAATTGCATGAAGAGGTTTCTCAGCATCAGAATTGGGAATATTTATTAACACCTGCAGTTGTGTGTGACGTACTTGATATTGCTGGACAGTTGAAAAACAAATAGTTTCTGGCCTTGAATTACTTTTTCAATCTACGAAATAACAAAAATAAGACCTGCTCTTTTTTTAACCCTTAAGTGTAAAAGAATTATAGATGGTATTTTAGATAGACATTTTGGAGGGGTCATTTCCTCTGCATTAAAATGAAAGGGTAAAGGGCACAGTATCAGACTTATAGTAGATACCTTATAAATGTTTGCTAAGTGCCTGACATTACAAAGGAAAGTGGTCCAGTTTTCCCATCTTGGGTATCCTCTTCCCTGCAAACAAAATGCCAGATATCAATGGAAACAGATACACTCTTGGAGCAGGTAGTCAAGCGTGAGATGCCCTGGGTCTATATCATGACAGACATCACATGTATGAGTTTAGAGATATGGGGTAGCCACACTCTGTCTCCTTACTAAGGAGCATTTGACCTTGCTACTACAGATGCAACTGCTACTACCCACTTCCATTCAGCTGTGGATTGCCCAAACCCTGAAGGATTTTGAGCTGTTCTTTCTCACTTTCAATTATGCAATTCAAATCCCAGGGCAGATTCAGTTTTCTTTAGTTGAATAGAAAGTGTCAAGGGCTGCTTGGCACCTGCCTTCCCCCGGCCTCCAAATGAGGGATCTCCATATGCCAGCGGCAGAACATGTGAGAAATGCTGGGTATGGTTGTGTGTTTTTTTTTTTCTTTTATTCCTAACTTTATCCAGAGGTCCTGGCTTTAAAACCAAACAAGACATGAAGAAACTGACAAAGTGAACTGAGTGAGTTTCTATAAGCAATGTCCTACATTTTATGTAATGTATGTTTTTTTTATCCTCATGGTTTTGTAACCTAATTCTCGTCTTTTTACCCCAGAGAGTGTTAACTGCCCACTTCACTGGATTTGTTTGGGGAGAGAACTTGATGTGTGTGTATATATGTGTTCCTTAGCTGCCAGAAAGTTGGGTGACTTCAGCTAGAGAACTGTGGGGAAGTCGTATCTCGGAGACTATTAAAGGATAGTCACTGGGGAGGTGTAGTATAATTGGGGGCTATGGACAGCTACTGACTCAACCTCAGGTCACATCCCTTCCTGTAATATGTCTTGATGTTACCATGTCATAGCAGTCCTCATGTTGGCGAGTAGAAGACCTGAGTTCAAATCTTGCCTCTTGACATGTACTGCTTAAGCGACCTAGTAAATCATTTAACTCCTCAGCATCCTAGGCAACTGACAGTTGCAGAGAAGATGACAGTATGCATTGAAAGAGGCAGTTTCCTTTTACCAAATTCTCTTTACCAATGAAATCATTCATCTAGTCCCTATGCCTATGTAAATGCATTAGACAGATATTTATGACTTTATCCCAAGCATCAATTGTTTACCTGTAAGGGAGAGAATGAGGATGAGAACATGTATGCAAAATAACTTAAATTTTTATTGGAAAAGACTCTACAGTAACTTCAGAAAAGTTTTCTGTTGCACTGTTGGTAGAGGTATTTTTTAGACCTCTTCTCCTTCTTCTCCAGCCCCAAAGTAAAATAAAACAAAATAGATATGACCCAACTGTGAGAGAGCAATGCTGCCAAATAGTAATATTTTTTTTTTAAAGAATGCTATCCTTGCTTTTATGTACTTCAATCCTGGCTTTCATTCTCTGGTCATCAGCATTGGAATGAGTCAGACCACATTTCACAAGTGAATCTCCCTAGAGAGATTCCCCCTCCAAAAGAGAGGCAGAAACAGAGACAGACAGACAAAGCTCAACTATTTCAGAAAGATATTTCCAAGAGCTTAGATGCTGATCTAGTGAATATATAAAATTGGACATCCACCTAATCAAATAACCACATGTATGGAGGTATCAGCACTGCTGTGTTCAAGCCTGGATGGGTCTGAAGATGCATGAGATACTTTTTCAAGTACGTTTTAAGACAATAACGAAGCTTCTCTTCTGTAGACATTAAACAAGATTTGCTTTGAGCCAGCTCAGCTGATATCTCCCTAATCTACCGAAAAGACATCTTGCTTCTCTTGTTCTGAACAACCTCTACCTCCCTGATGGATTTTTAAGGCATCAGGAAGAAGGGGTTTTCAGAAAACTGGTCCACTTCCTGTGAATTTCTTTCTGCTACAGCATCATTAGGTATATGTATCAGTGTTGAGGTTTTATTTTTAAAGGAAATTGAATGTGCCTTCATTTGTGAACAAATGATGACATGAACATGTGGTAAATGTGGAATACAACAGCACTAAAATTACCACCTAATTACATGGGAGAACAATAAGTTGAATACACCAATATATATTTTTATGCTTTAACTTTATGCAGATAATTAGTAGACCATTTACTTGGGAGTGTGTGTGTGTGTATGTGTGTGTGTGTGTGTGTGTGTGTGTGTGTGTGTGTGTGGTGTATACATGTGTGTTATGGGGGTACCTATTTAAATCTCTGGAACTTGTTGCATAACTTTGTAAATGGAGTACGTTTCTCATGCTCATTCCACTCACTCAACTTGAACCCCATGCTTCAAGTTGCACTTTCATAAAGTGCATCTCCTGGAGACAATCATCCATAAACCCAGGATCATTCATTACCTCGTGCTTTGTCGCAGGGTAGGTATCTTAGTGCATGATCATAATCTAGTATGAAGTCATTGGATGCTAGATACAAATGCTGCCACAGTAGCTTAATCAAGCCAGTAGCATTTGTTTGACTCTTTAGTACCCATTTGTTAGATTTCTGAGCCCTAACCAACTAAGGTAGTAACTGCATGCATAGAACCATGATACAAGTTGCATTTTAAATCATTGTAAAAGTCCTCATAGAACCAAAAGTCCTTTTGTGTGTGTGCATGTTGATATTTCTGCATCTGAAAAGGTCTTTCCCTGTGTGTGTGACTATTGATTGCAGCTCTGCTCCAAATAGAGTATAGAATATGATACTGCTTGAACAACCAGGTCTTGAAAGCTTTTTCAATCAGGCATCAGAAGGATCAAGTTTTTGTTCAGCTCTGCCTACCCAGAAACAACCCCTGCACCTTATTTAGCTTAAAGATAAAGCAGTGTGGAGTTTATGGTGAGCAGAGGCTTTTGGTATTGTTTCCAGCATTGAGACTGAATTTGATTTCAGGTTGACTTCTGAGTGGCCAAGTCTAAATCGTAGTTCAGGATTGGATTAGGGCAGTGAAAAGGTGAAGAAACAGATGGTCTTAACATTCCACACTAGGCACCACTGGGCTTCTTTCCCCCACCTAGGAAAAAATTTATGCTTTTCTATCTGGTGGGCTCATCCAGTGATGGTTCTCCCTGGAAAACTTTGAAAGAAATGTTTCAAGGGAAAGACAAAAGACCTGTTCCTTGACGAAAGTTAAAAATTTTCTCTTCAACCACCTTCCTCCCTTTAAAAATGGAAACAATTCTATAAAGGGCAATCAAAGTGAAAAAGAAAGAAGAACTTCAGGTTCTTCTCAATCCATAAAAAAGTCCCTAATATTTCCACTATGATTTCGTCTTTAAGCAAACCAGACAAATGTGGCTTGTGTTAATTCTAATGGGGAGGGGAGAGCAGGACAGCTTTAGCTTCCGTATTAAACTATGCAAAGAATTGTCTGAGTAAAGAACCTTGATCTGGGTCTGCAGCAATGGTTCTCAATTCTGGGGTGATTTGATGTGATTATACATAGTGTTCACATATGTATAACCAATTCCCACTAAGCACAGAAGGTGGAAGGAAGACAAGGAATGCTAATAACATTCTTGAGAATGCAAAGGGATTTTTTTTCCGGCTCTCCAATTTATGTTTTAAGAGATGAACATTTTTTCAGGGCACAAAACTCAAATTACATTTACATCTTATTAGCACCTATTCATTTCCAGAAAACATGTAAATTTATTGTTAAATGAATTTGTGAGATTATCTGTGCATTTAATTTAGTCTGTGCAATTCTTATTTTCCATTATTGTTGATAATTCAGAGTTCATTGTAGTGCTCTTTCCTCCCTTCCCAAATTTCTCAATTTCTGATTTTTTTTCAAGCTAGGATCGTCTTGGGTCAAGTCTACAGGCCCTAGGAATGCTGCTCTTAGAGACAGCATGAACAGATGGTCTATGGCTTGTACAGATACCTGGCATTTCAGAGAAGAGAATGTGTTCTAATGTTGTCTAGCAGTTTTCATGTCATGAAAACAAAATCTGGTAATCACTTGCCGTTTCACTGAATGACTTGCCACAGGTAGTCCCCCGTTCCCGTGAATGAATGTGGAATGAAAACTGTTTGTTCTATAATTCCCGTTAATATCTTGTTGTCAGATGTGATGTGCTACTTTTTGGATTGTCAGAATGTGCAACTATTTACTGGTGTTTGTGGAACTGAAGTGTCTTAAATGTTGCATGAAATATGTTATAAAAATAAATTTGTTTTCTATTTTTCAACACCTCTAAATTGAGGGTTCATGGGCCAATAAGTGCAATATTTAATGACTTACTCAGTGTATATAAACTAGTGTGAAAGGATGATTTCTGATGAATGAATGAGATGTGATTGCTGGTTGTGTGACTGATTCAGAAAATTTATTGTAGTTGTATACGTCTAGTGGTATGTTTTATACAGAAAATACTTTTATTGGTGTTGCTTGAGACTCTTCCATGCCTAACCTTAACTATTTTTCCTATAGAAGGCAAAACTTTCCCATGTGCACATCAGTTTTATCTTTTACCTTTGTGGGAGATCTTTTCCAAACAGAATTACAATAGGATGCTGTTTTTGTTGAGTAGGGTTGGGTTTTTTTTGGGGGGGGGCGCAGGAGAAGGATAGTAATTGTGAAGGTATTTTCCCCCAAGTGCAAAGTTCTCCTTTAGTTTCCGGTTGGATGATGCCAATTATTGATAAATACTAAATCCAGTGATCCAGGAAAAATTAAATATTGCTCTTCAGGGAGGGAGAAACTTGGTCTCTTGAATGACTGATGACATAGTTTGTCTCTTAAGAATTTTTAGTTACAATTATTCAGTAATGCCAAGTATTCCTTGCCCCATATACAGAAACCCTAGGAACCTTGGGCAGAGCACTTTCTTAGATGGTATGGGGTATAATTACCATCAGTTTTTCATTGTCCACACTAGTGAAAATTGAAACTCAAAGAATCTTTAGATCATTTTGGAAGGTAGTCAATAACTACTGTCCCTCCTCAAACATTCACCTTCTATTCTCCATATCTTAGCTAATTTCTCAGATTTTGGTCTGGAGTTTTATTAAAGAGCAGAAAAGACCATTCTGTTTACAAATAATATACTTACAGAATAATAAATTGACTATAATTTAGCTGTGTGGAGTATAGATTCAAAGTAGACCAACCCTTAAACTCTTATTTCCCCATGCTACTTCAGTCCTAAAAAATAAATAAGTCATTAGAACTTTATGCAATACATAGAAAGTCCCATTAAAGGCAGTTTGGTGTAGATAGAAGATAGAGTAGTCTCAGGGTCAAGAAGACCTGAGTTCAAATGCTATTTCTGATACACACTAACTGGGTGGCCCTGGGCAAGTCACTGCATCTCAGTGGTCCAGTAAACTTTCTAAGACTAGGTGAATGGCTATTCTGTACCCATGGAGTGCGTTTCCACACTGGGAGTTTCTCACATGGATAAAATTGCAGATCTAGACTCTCCCTCCCCCCAAAATGTTATCCTATATGCTTCAGAGCAACAGGAAATTTTCTGTGATACACTAAAACTATTGCAGGCTAAGTTGTTTCTGCTTTGATCCATAGGCATCTCTAAACAATTACACCTTGTGTTTCCCCTGACATGTCATAAAATGGGAATCTAAAGGCACCAAATCACATTAAACCATGTTGGTCAATCCTAAGGATTACCCAAAGCAATGTGAAATGGTTCCTTGTATTTTGAGACTAGTCTTCAACTTCACTGCATAAAGTAGATGTATACAAAGCAAGGGATAATAGGAAACTTGTACCCCACCCCCTGCAAACAAAAGGAGCCGGAAAGTGGAGAATCTTAGGACTAGAGAAGGTATTATTTTAAAGATGCAGACAAGGAACTTAATAGGCTACATAAATTTATTCAGCACCCAATACTTGTTCAGCATTGTACTTGTAGGGAGAAGCAAAATATAGAATAAAGTCTGGCACATCAAATTTACAATCAAGTTGGAAAGGTGAGAATTGTGGTTACATGACACTTAGCACACAATACAAAATAGTAACTAGGATAAACCATGAGTGCTTTAGGCAGTGGGGATTTGTTAGAGATAGACTAGTCAGGGAAGGCTTCATGAAGATAGCAGGGTGATCCAAGTTTTGAATGAGTGGAAGTAGTTAGGGAGATAGAAGGGAGAAGTGAGAAAAGTCTTACAGTCATAGCAGAAGTGATCCAGTTGACTTTCTAGAGTCCCTGAATTATCTATCCACTTTAGCTGTCTCTGTTGACCCGGTAAATTCAATAGGAAGGAAATCTTGTCATTTGAGTGTACATGATAGACCCAATATCTGGCAGAAAATGCAGATTACTGCCAAACACATCTTTAAGCATGAACACAAATGACTTTCCTCTCTTGCTAATGTAATTATCTAAGAAATCCAAGGTAATATCACTAAGACAAGCAGATTATAGTATCTATTATTTGACTATAATGCTGTATGACTATGAAATGGGGAAATGGAATAGGCTAAGACCAAATGGATCCTTTTGCAGATCTTTCAGTTTCTTGTCAAAGATGGATTTTTCTGAATTGTTTTTAAGAATATTATACTACTCACTTCTAATATGTGTGGTGGTTGTGATCCAACTCTTACTACTGCCATATAGTGATTGTGATTTTAAATTGTGAGTTTAAACACACTGCTGAGTAGCAGATGTCATGGCTCTTCTTATGTCCACAGGAATTCTTGTCTGGATGTAAATCAATGAGATTTCTTCACATGTGGAGTTTTAATTCTTTGTTGAAATTAGTTCTGTAAAAAACCGTGTGTGCTACATTGGATATTCAGTTTGTTTGTGAATTCTGTAGAACAAAATGTCTTGTTCATTGGATTTATTTTATTTTTTGGAGATGACAATAAATATTCAAGAGACTATATTCCTGAACTTTCTAGTCTTGGTCAATTGCTTTTTTTTCCTGCATGTGGCCATTTTTATAGGTTTCAGCCCTAGAAAGAAAGTGATGCTTCCTATCATCATCTTCTGCAGCCCTTCACACACCATTGAAATTCAAAATGTCAGAGGTAAAATAAAGAATTTTTTGGGTGATGAATATAGGGAAAATGGAAGAAGGAAAGTAGGCAGAATGGCAAATCTCACCATTATCTTGACATAACCGTCATAACAGCAACTTTGCATGGCCAATTCACTTGCTCAACCCTATATTTCAGAGCTGCCAAGTCTCCAGCTGATGAGAGCCTCAAGTCAGGGCTGCCATTGTGAGATTTGTCTCTATATAAGGCTATGGAACTCGAAGATTGGTTCTGATGCCTCATCTTAACACACCTTTATGCAACAATACTCCCAACCATCTCTTCTGCCATGACCAGCCTTACACACACACACACACACACACACACACACACACACACACACACACACACATTCCATTAGGCAAAAGTTGTTGTATGGGTGGCCTTGTTTAAGATGACACACTGGTTGATTCTCTGATAAGTAGAAGGACAAGTTCTCCCTGAGCTCTTATGTCGGTGCTTTATTGAGCACTAGCCAAAAAGCTCCTACAATGACGAGACCAAGTTAGAAGACACCTGCCTCTCAAGAGGTAGTCTGACCCTTATATTTTGCAGATGAGAAAACTGAGTCTTGGAAAGGTGAAATGACTTGCCCAGAGTTACATGGTAGGAGCAAAAGCTATGATTTGAACTCAGATCCTCTGACTAAAGACCCAGCAATCTTTTCATTGTACCTTCTAGCTGCAAGTTGCTTAGGTTCTTTAAGCCTCAGTTTCCTCCTCTGTAAAATATGGAAATTAATACCTGTAGTTTCCTACCTTGTAGAGTTGATGTGAGGATCAATTGAGATAATTTATGTAAAACTGTCTTTAAATCTTAAAAGCATGGTGTCATTTTGCTCCCAGCTCAAATTGTCCCCCTGACCTCCAAGTGCTTCATCTCAGAATCATCCTGCTATAAATTATCTTAGTGAGGTTAAAAGACCTCTATGAATGCTGATTGAATTAAACTACAGGAGCCATGTCAGTAGGCTGTCAACAGTCTTGGTTTCGGAGTTCACCATTCAAGTAATATGCAACCAACTAGGGCAACTAACATAGTAGCCACAATGCTGGGCCTGGAGTTAGGAATACCTGAATTCAAATTCAGCCTCAGCCTTCCTAGCTGTATGAACCTGGGCAAGTCACTTAACTTCTGTCTTCCTCAGTATCCTCTACTATAAAATGGGGAGGATAATAGCTCCAGCTTCCCAGAGTTGTTGTGAGGATCAACTGGCATAATATTTGCAAAGTGCTTAACACAGTCCCTGATACATAGGAGGTACCATATAAATGTTTATTTTCCTCTTCCTTTCCTATCCAAGGAAGAAAAAGCCCCAAGAGAAAACACTTAAACTACTTTGAATTGAGTGGGAGGAGGATGGTAGATTCAGTTAGATTGGTGCTGATTAAAATTAATATATTGGTTTAATCTTAAAGACTGACTCCTTTGACCATTTCTGGTTTTTGCACTTTACATTGATCTATCATGAAGAACACAGTCTTAAGAACAACATTTCTTCTTGTGTTGTAGAACTTGTATTCCTTTCCCTGAATGACTTAGGATGGGACTCATTAATGGCTAACAATTATCTAGAGGTAAGAGTAGCTCAAATTCTCATGTATCTGCAATTGAGTAAAAAAGTGATTACCCAATGCCCAAATCCAGAGTTGTAATGAAGGTGCAGTGATTGAAAGTTTGTCTCAAGGAACTACCATCCAGAGAAGTGCTCCCCACCTCCACTTCCTACCACCATCCAGGGACCCCTTTACCATGACATCCCTCTGAAAGTTCTACTTTTCTGATCCTGCAGCCAAAAGACTTTTTGGGATATGGAAACCCCCCCCACCTCCTAGCATTAATTGTATCTATAATTGGATTGTCCTCTGTATTGTTACCCTCTTCCCCATTCTCATCTCTGCTTTTGCTCTGAGTGAAAATATCACTCTAAATCTAATCAATATGGACAAACAGCACAAATATGAAGAACCAGTAAATGTTTGTGTTTCATTTTTAATGAATACTTTGAGAATTAATTATTTCAATATCATGTTATTCCCTCTGGGAACATATTACAGCTGATATAATGTATACCTTAGTAGATGATCTTCAGAGGTGGCTATGTTCTCCTCCCTCCCAAAGTAGCACCTACTAGTGATGAGCCATTCTGAAATTAGATGGAACAGTTCCCTGATTATCCAATGACACAGAGTCAAATGGTAAACCCCTACCTGAAGTCTCGTCTAACTTGACAGAATCTCTAAGTGTTCTTTGTGGCATAACCTTTGAGAAACAAACTCCTCTCCAGACCACGGCTTCAGAGTAAGACTTTACTGTGGAGTTTCACTTTGAATTAGTCTCCAAAAATTGCTTCCTGAAAACTCCATTAAAAATTGAATGGCTTAAGAAATTCATTTTCCCTTGAAACCTTGACCTAAACTTCACATTGAATGAATGACATTCCTAGAGCTGAGATGAGGGGAACAGAAAATAGAAATGAGAAGAGAGGTCAGCACCAAGAGCAATGGCTGGAGATGGGCTTGGCATGCATCTGGGCTCTTTCTTGAAGGATTCTCTGCCTTGGCATAAGGTTGCCTGGTGTGTGCCTCATCAAAAGTCCCCAGGAGTGTTTAACTGATAGCCTGACATTCAGGAAGCAAATGAAAGAACTAAAAAGGAAAAGAAAAACAGATTTCTATAATTGTGCAATAGCTACTCATATGGATGACTGAGAAATCCTGGGAAGTTTCAGCACCTTGTGTAGAAGATGACTGAATAGGGCATGTCAGTGGTTTCTGTGGTCCAATTTTTCTGGAGCCAGAGGTCTTAAGATTCAGATATCTTATGGATATCTGTTAGCAGAATGATTTGTTCATTCTCTCAGTGTTCCCAGATTAATGTTACTGTTTAATAGAAAAATCTGTGTTTAAATTTAATTTTAATACCTTCATTAGGAGAAAGTTGTAGCTCAAATTAATGATAATTTCTTTCTTATATTGAAGGACTGCTTACAGTTAAACTTTTTATAAATCTGGAATGTTCATACCTCCAATTTTGCTGTCTCCAGTACTTTGCTGTACAAGTTAGACATGTTTTTATTTTTTTTAATTTTTAATATTATCTTATCTTTCCAATTATATGTAAAGATAATTTTTAGCATTCATTTTACATAATTTTGAATGCCACATTTTTCTCCCTCTCTCTCTTCTTCCTAAAATGGTAAGCAATTTGATATAGGTTATATATATGCAATCATAAAAACATATTTCTGTATTAACTGTAGTGGTGAAAGAAGAAACAGACCGAAAGGAAAAGAAAAACACAAAAAATTAGGTGAAAATAGTAGTCAGACATGGTTTTAGCAGACACAGGGGGATTTTTACCTCTTTGAACTTATTTCCATCAGACCCCTTTGAAACCATCAAAAAGACAAAGTGGTGCAGCTGAGTCACAAGACCCAAATTTGAATTATAGCTGTGCCATTTACTATCTTGTGACAGGGAACTTGATCAAATCACTCATCTTTTGGGGGTCTTAGTTTCCCCAGTCTGTAGAATGGGAAGACTGTATTAGACAATCCCTTGTAGCTCTAAGTCTATGTCCCTAAAGTCAAGTTTTGGAAGGGCTGATAACCTTATTTAAGTTAATGCAAATCAGTTGAATCTCCATGTTCCAGGCTTATACTTCCATAACTCTATTTGGAACACTTCTGAATTGCTTCCTACATTAACATTTTTGCTAGCTTTGGAGGGAGCTGAGCTTCCAGTAAATCCTATTGGTGAAATCAGCTATAAACACATCCTTTTGAGAACTGAGATGATAGGAATTGTTTGAAGATGATTATTGATTTTTTTTAACTTACCACTTCCTGGTACTGTATAGAAGGGGAGGTTAGAAATAGGGCAGAGGATAAGAGAGTCAATTTCCCAAGACAACAAAAGACATAAAAGCCAGTCTAGTTTTGATAAAAGAAAAAGTAGGTAAATTTTAAGTAAGAGAGTGATAAGCCCCTCTCAAGGACACTGGCTCACACTGGGGTATTATATTGTGGCAACGACTCCCATCAAACTAGAAAATTGTTTCCAAGGAGAAAGGAAGAAGGGAGGCATGCTTCTGAAAGGATGGCAGCTGCTTCTTCATAATTTTGACTGTGAGATTCCAAGTACGATGCTTTTCCAGTGGTCACAATAACCTCCAAGTCACTGCCAATGAATACATTCACCAGCCTTCTCTCTTTTGCCTCTGCTCCTAGACCATAGACGTTGAAAGTGACAAATCATAGATTATGTGTCAGACTGAAGTGAAAAGGACATTCATTGCAGGTTCTAAAAGAGAATTTTAGGATGTTTTAATGTGGAGACAGGAAGTCATTACCTAACCAAAGATTAGGGAGGGAAAAAAAGTTCTCATTCTCCTAAGAACACCTGTTGGCACATTGGCAAACAGGAAGGCTGTCAGTTCTGAGTTGGGAGTACTTCTGGGTTTTTTTGACAGGTCAAGTGCCTGCAAGTAAGAACTCCAAAGCTGATGCCATATGAGTTTGGAAAGCCAATTAAAATCCCTGGGGCTGTGAGTTCTAAACTTGGCAAAGCAAGTCAAAAGACTTTTAACATTTCTGTACCTTCTGCTGGATTGAAAAGGGCTTTGAAAAGTCTTCCAGACAAATCTTTTCATTCTTTTTCTCCCAATTCAGGCACCCCATATATTTTCCTGACTTTTCATTTTAAAAAATCATATAGAAATCTATAATCTCTCACGCTGCCAAATTTAAGAATAATAACTCGTTTTTGTAGCATTTTAATGTTTGCAAAGCACTTTCTTAAAAAAACCCTATAGGTAAATAATATCTCCATTTTAGAGACAAAGAAATTAAGGCTTATCAATATGTGTTGATAAATTGAGGTTTATCAGTATAAGATCATGTATCTACTAAGGTTCTTGGGGTTTTGAATACAGGTCTTTCCTGAAGCCAAACCCAGGGCTCTCTTCACTATACCAATCTCCATTAAACTCCCTGATAGAAGTGAAGGACAAATTCTGTTTTTTCTTCACCTTAAAAACATTAGCAAGTATCAGAAAGACCTAATGGTTGTTGTTAAACATCTTTCATAGGTACAAAAATATAGAAATAATGTTTAGTAGTAACTTAACCAGGGTAAAAGCAAAACATCTCAGCAGTCATTTGGCCTTTTCGACTAGCTCTCTAAATGCATTTCTACTGATCTAAAAGCACCTTCTACTAAATATATAATAACTTGTCCTGGTCACCCTCAATGATTTACTCCAGGATGTGAACTTTAAACAAAATCTAACTTTGTAAGTTCTCTGATTAAGTGCCTTTCAGCCCTCCTCAATGGAATAGAGACTGGGGTGGGAGTGGGAAGCTGGAAGGGAGGTTGGTAGGTGGAGGATACTGCCTGAGGGGTACAATTTATTAAGTTCCTTTCCATGAAAACTCATCAGGAGCTAGGACAAAGTGATGGGGTTGAATCTCCATGATATGTTTTCCAAAGATCAAGATCTAACAAAATACCAAGGTATGGAATCTTAGAACTGAAATATTCCAATCCAACATTAAGCCATTACTATTTGCCAGGCACTGTGCTAAGTACTAGGGAGACAAACCAAAAATGAGACTATCCTAGCATTCAACAGGCTTATGTTTGATAGGAATGTTGTCAACATTCACATTGACAGAGTATCATCCAAATAAAATATAAGTAACCAGAAACTTATTTCTCATTCCTTCCTTCAACAATCTCATCCAGTAGGATGGATACCACCCACTGATGTCTTTTATTTCCATAATTTTATCCAGCTCTGCCAATAAGCAGCTTTCTCTTTAGAGGTGACAGGTACTACACAGATATAAGAATTAGACATTTACAGAATGCTAAGGCTAGAAGGAACATTATTAATGATGTAGTCCAACTCCCCTCATTTTATAGATGAGGAAACTGAAACCCAGAGAAGCTAATTGGGCAGGAAGGATCCCAGAGGATAAGTTGTTCCAATTGTATCCCACATTACCCTTCTATAGATATCTCCACTGCCTAAAAATCAAATCAGATAGTTTTGCCAGAAGTCTCCAGGTTGTGTTCCTTGTGTTCATGTTTGTTCTATGTGTGTGTGTCTCTCTCTCTTTCTGTGTCTGTCTCTCTATCTCCCTCCCTCCCTCTCTCACCCTGTTTCCCTCCCCTTCTCCCTTCTCCCTTTCCTCTTTCCTTTCTTTTCCTTCTCCCTCCTATCTCTTCTCCCCCACCCCCATCTCTTTCTCGGTCTTCCTCCCTCCTTCCTCGTCTCTCTCCTCCTCTCTCCTCCCTGCTCCTTGTACTTCCCACCTGTTTCTCGTTCTTCATTAACCACTGGCAGAAGCAACATCTGCCTCTTTTTAAGCTGGCAAGTTTCTGGGATTGTTTGTAGAGAGAGCACAAGAATAAAACTGTTAAGCCATGTCAACAGCATTTGGGGAAGGGGGAACCCACCCACCCACAGGGGAAGAAAATTGAAACCCTCCACCCTGGTCCAGTTGGCCTTGTAGATCACCTTTCATTCTAAATCCCCACTCCAGTGTTGGGCAGGAATTGACTGTGTTTATAGATAAGGACAAAATAATAATATAGAATTGTGATTCTATCCCAGGTCACAGTCTCATCAAATTCAGAAAACCCTGGCCTGGAGCAGATGGTGATAAAAATGACTTAGAGAAAGGCACCCAAGCAGTAATCACTGTGTCTGCCTGGGCAATATCCCTGGGGGTCATTCCTGAAGTCAGGATTAAATCATTTTATAAATAAGCTGACTTCCCTCCCTAAAGCAGGGAAGGACCGGACATCCAGATCCTCTTATCTTCAGGGGACGATGCCCTTCCACAAGAAAGGAAGGAATGGATCTCTGTCCAAAGCCAGGAGTGGGTTGCCTAAGCTTTGTAGAAACACAGACAAGGAAGGGGAGAGCCACGGGAATGCAGAGTCTCTGCTGTTCTGTCAGGGTTTTTCTTACTTTCTGATCCCTGATATTCTATTTCTGCACACAAAACATCTCTTCATACTGAAGACCTATTTTCCCAATTGCAGCTAGGACAATCACCTCTGCTGCAGCAGAACAACTGACTCCCCAGGAAAGCTAAGAACCAAACCATGATAATTCATAGCACTGGGAAAGGGCCACTTTCCAGTCACTTCCCCTTTGAACCCCGGGTTCCTCATCTGTGAAATATGGATGATAGTATTCGAACATGTTGCCTTGCCTCACAGCCTTTTCTGTAAACATTAAAGTGTTATAGGAATGTGAAGTGGTTAGTATCACTACCATGATTTCCAAATTCAAAAGTAAAAATCCATCTTGCATAATAAACAAATCTGCCTTTAATACTTTTTTTAAATATGAGGTTCCTAACAGATAACAAATAATCCTGACAAATTAGAAAAAAATGAATCTACCAAAAAAAAAACAGTTTGAAATTATTGGCACGAATCTCAGAGTAGACAGGAAAGTCAAGTCATATTGGTTCAATACAAGATAGGACACTTCAACACCCACCCATTCAACAGCTGCCACAGAAAGAGTGAAGACAGCTGGAGACTTCTGGGATCTCATTTTTCTTTCAAGAGTGTTGAAGTGTTAGGGCCAACTGTTTATATTACTCTTTGGAGAATCTCAAGAAGAAACAGAGTGCGTTGATTCACCTTAACTCTTACCCCTTCTCTAACGATCTTGGGCAATTCCCAGAATTGTTTTTTATCTCCTATTACAAAGAACAGAGAGGGACCATCCTGTTCCTGAGAGCCAAAAACATTAAAGCAAGGATTTACTACAGCAGCAATACCCTTTACCTTATAATTAATGAATGAAAAGAACATTTATTAAGCACTTAACCATGGACTTAATATATGTTCTAGCTTCAACTGCCCTAAGTGTTGGTAATCCAAATACAAGTAAAACAATCTTTGTTTGCAAAGAACTTACATTCTAATGGACGAAGACATAAATAGAAACTAAAAATGTTGGGGGGCTGGGGATTTCTGCACACAATGATGTGGTTTAGAAATGTCCAGGAATGGTCATTTGGAATGATGGCCTGATTCCAGGCAAGATAAGACGAAAGTTCAGCTTTCAAAGTCCAAGATCCAGGGGGGCAGTCTGAGTTCTGATAGAAGAGGAATAATGAGCAAATCCAAAGTGAAGGCAACATGGTTTAGAAATTGCTGAGATTTGATGTGGTAGGTAGCCTGGTCACAAGCAAAATGAGCCACATACTCATCTGTAAGAGTCCAGGGTCCTGGAGGTAGAGTCCAAATTCTGGTGGGAAGGGGATGAGGAGAAAGTAGTAGTAGAAATATCCAGGAAGACATTAGATTCACAGATTCAGAAAAAGTTGGCAACTGCAAAAAATAGTCTCCTTTTTTCATTTCATAGATAAGGAAATGAGATCATATGAGGTTAAAGAACTTGACGAGGTATCTCAGTGTTCTATCCCAAAAATGAAATTGACTAATTGCTACTGATACCCTTCAGGTTAATTCTGTTCCAGAACTGGGAACATTTTTTCCATTGATCATTCTCTGTGGCCAGAGGTCCCCAGAGTTTTGGCAGGAAAAGAGCAATGAATTGTATTTTCACGGGGACATAGAATGAATAAAACCAAAGGAGATATTCAATGGCAGGTATGTATTAAATCATCCTCAAACAGTCTGAAGTTCAATGTTTTCAACGTGATATAAAAAAAGTTGAAGTCAGAAGAGAGAAACCTAAATGATTTCAAGTTTTAAACCTTGAAAAGAAGGTCCCCAAGGACTAAATTAAATAATCATAGAACACTGAAAAGTGTGATATGGGTAAGCACTTTTATACCTCCCTAATCAGTTTATTATTCCACTTACCATAGCAGTCATTTCAAATATTTTCATCCCTCTCCAAGCCCCCAAAGTACACACTCCTCTCTCTGCTCAACGTAGAGGACCTCAATTCATAGTTTACCAAAAAAAAAAAAAAAAAAGGTCGAGTTCCCATTCATCCCTTCCTTCCATCTCATCCAGCCATCTTTGCACATTATCTGCCTATCTCACAAGAACAAGTAGACTTTCTGCTTGCTAAAGAAAACCCTGTCTATCTGAACCCTTGATACCACCATTCTTCTCCAGAAGATTGCCCCCTCTTTCATCCCTACTCCCTCTCTGATCTTTAATCTCTCCACACTTTGATTGCTTTCTTGCCACCTACAAATATGCACATGAAAAATATTAAAATCATTTCTCCTTTAATCCAACTTTCTCTGCTGGCTGGCATCCTATCTCTATCCTCCTCTTCATGGCTCAACTCCTTGAGAAATCCATCTACAGTGGGTATATCCATCTCTTCTCCTGTTGCTCTTTTGTAATCCCTCTGAAATCTAGCTTCTAACTTCACCATTCAAATGAAACCATTTGATCCAATTTATCAATTATCTCTTCTTAAAAATACTTATTGAAATCTTTTGTTTTATACATGACCAAAAATTCTTCCCAATATCTTTCCTCCTACCCTGTCCTGGAGAACCATCCATATAACAAATAATATTTTCCAAAGAAAGAAAAAGAGGGAGAAGAGAAAAATCAGCAAAACTGATCAATGCATCCAAAAATTCTAAAAGGTGTGCAATGTATCACATCTGTATACCTCCCACCTCTGCAAAGGAGGGAGGAGGGGAATTCTTCTCTTCTCTCTTCTTTGAAGCCAGATTTGTTCTTTGTAATTTTTATAACATTCACTTTTGATTGGTTTTTACATTTACATTTTGGTTGCCAATGTGGGTATCATTTTATTCGTCGGCTGACTTTACTCTGCATCAGTTTGTATAAATCTTTTTATCCTTCTCTGTATTCATAGTTTCTTTTAGCACAGTAATATTACATTCATTACCACAATTTGTTTAATCATTCCTGAGTTGATGGGCATCTACTTTGCTTTCAATTCTTCGCTACTACAAAAAGTATTGCTATAAATATTTTGGAGCCTTTCTTCTCATCAATGATCTTTTTGGTGACATAAACCTAATAGTAGAAATTCTGGGTCAAAAGATATAAACATTTGGGTACCTTCATTTGCATAATTGTAAATCACTTTCCAAAATGGCTGTTCTGATTTGCAACTCCGCTGACTTACCTGCCAAATCTAATGGTTTTCTCTCAGTCTTTGTCCTTCTTGATCTACCTGTAGCCTTTGATAATGTTGATCACATTCTCTGTATTTTCTCTTCTTTCTAGGTTTTCCTGACACAATGCTATCCTGGTTCTCCTTCTACTTCTCTGACTAATCTTTCTTAGTCTTCTTTCCTGTATCTTCAGCTAGGTCTTGCTCACCATGCACAAGTATCCCCTAAGATTATGTCCTGAGCCAACTTAGCTTTCCCATAATATTCTGTCTTACTCGATGAGCTCATCAGCTCCTGTGAGTTCATCTCTATTCCGATGATTGTCAGATCTACATACTAAGTTCCAGTCTCTCCTCTGAATTCTAGTCTGGCATTACTAACTATCTTTTCAACAGCTCACATTGTGTGTCTCATAGATTTCTCAAACTCAAACATGTCCAAAGTTATCTCTCCTCCACCCTGACCCATCCTTCCCCTTTCCCAAACTTTTCTAAGATTGCCATTCTCTCAGTCAAGCCACCCAGTCTCCTTAAATCCATGTCATTCTCAACTCCACACAGACATATGTGTATGTATATATTTACAGACATATGTATGTATGCACAAACATATATATTATGCACATGTATATAATGTACATCATTATTTGCATGTAATTTCTCCATTAGACTAGAAGTTCCTTGAGGGCAGGAATTATATTTTTGTCTTTCTTTATATCCTCAGAGCTTAATGCAGTGCCTGAAACATAATATGTGCTTAATACCTACCAACTGAAAGGAAATGGTAAGGTTCTCTGCTTTGCAGTACATAGCGATTACATGGTACAGACATACTTACCTATTGGCTTATTCTTCACACACATCTCCATTTCCTCTCTCTGAGTCTTTGCACAGGCAAATTCCCACACCTGGAATTCTCTCTCTCCTCCCTTCCACCTTTTAAAATCCCTGGTTTACTCTAAGGCTCAGCTGATGCAGGAACCCTTCCCTGATCCCCCTACTTGTCATTGCTTTCCCTCTAAAGTGACGTTGGGTCTACTTTACATCCATCTTGTATATGATTGGTTGTTGAGGTCAAGGTACAGTGTGTCTGGGGCTGATCAGACCAATAAGAATTCAGAATGTTCTACCACAGGCTGGACACAAATAGTCCATGTGAATATTTGGGGTGGAGATGTCTCTAAATTTGTACATTTCACATTTCTTTTGAGCTGCTACCATTCTGCTTTGCTCATAGAGCACCTTCTTTGATGTGGCCATGCTATGAAAGGCAGTCCTTTGCCAACATCTCCCATGTCATGCAATCAATTCCAAAGTTCTTCAGAGAGACCTTGAGATTGTCCTTGTATTTATTCTTCTGACCTCTGTGTGAGTGTGTTTGCCTTGTGTGAATTCTCTGTAAAATAATCTTTTAAGTAATCACATCTTTGACATTCAAACAATGTGGCCAGTCCAGCCTCTACAGTGGAGTTTGAAAACTTGGCAATTTAGCTTGAGAAAAGAAGTCAGTGTGCAGTACCTTATTTTGCCAGGTAATCTTCAGAATCTTCCTAAGACAATTCAAATGGAAGTGGTTCAGTTTCCTGGCATGGTACTGGTATACTATATAGGTTTTATATGCATACAACGAGGTCAGCACAATGGCTCTGCAGACTTACAGTTAGGTAGATAGTGTAATACCTTGTCTTTTCTACACTTTCCTTTGGAGCCTGCTAGCTCCGGTATTGTATGTGTCAACCTCATTATCAATGTGTACATTCTTGGAAAGGATATAGCCAAAGTAAGTGAACTTATCCACAGAATTCAAAATTTCTCCATTTGACATAACAGATGGTCCTTCCTATGGATGGTACAGTGATGGCTGGTGGGGAACCTCTGTTTCCTTGGTGTTGTTAGGCTGAAATTAGCACAAGCAATAGAGAATCAGTCCATATTTCATTGTATCTCAGCTACAGAGGTTGCATTGAGTGCACGATTATATGTGAACACAAAAACCATACACCAGCTCTCCCTCCATTTTAGTGCTGGCTTGTAGCCTTTTCAAGTTAAATAATTTACCATAAGTATGGTAGCTGACCTTAATGCCTATTCATCCTCATTGAAGGAGTCTGACAACATTGCTGAAAATATCATACTAAGAAGCATGGGAGCAAGTACACAGCCTTGTTTCACTACATTGGTCACTGGGAAAGCACCAAAGTATCATGCATTATCCAGAACCTGGGCAAGCAAGACATCTTGAAATTGACATACAGTACTGATAGACTTCTCTGGGCAGCCAGATCTTGACATAATTTTTCATAAGCCCTCACAACTGAAGGTATCAAAGGCCTTGGTCAGGTTGATGAACATTGTGTACAGACCTCCTTCTACTCCTGGCATTTCTCCTGGAGTTAACAGGCAGCATATACAATGCCAACCATTCTTGGTCCTTTCTGAAGCCACACTGTATCTCAAGTAGATGTCCATATTCCAGGTGAAGAATCAGCCTTTCAAGGAAGACTCTGGCAAGAATCTTACTGGCAGTGACTAAGAGAGTCCAGCATTCTATGCCACACATCGCCTTCATCATCCTCACATCCTGTCTGTTTCTTTTCCTTAGAGTGACAATCTATTACATGCCAATGTTTGTTACAAGAGTGCATCCATGAAACTTTATTGCATTTAGGTAAACAGAAGACAATGTTGGTGATGAGATCATGAGATGCACAGGTCTTCAGTAATAAGTGACCATTGCTGTTTCTGACTGCACTCTTCCCAAAGACTCTCTGCCATATCTGGTTGTCTGTGCCTACTCTTACATTAAAGTCTACCAGAATTATAAGTTTGTCCTCTTTCAGCATATTGATGATGAGGTCTTCGTAAAATTTTTCTTTGATGTCATCAGAGTTTCACATGGTAGAAACATAGGCACTGATGATGGTGGCAAGATGCAAGTGGCAATCTTATTGTCATGAGCCCATCATTCACTGCTTCTAGGAGGCATAAAAGCTTGTTGACTAGATTAGTTTTGATTGCAAAACCCATACCAGCTTCACAGTCTGGATGCAGAATGGGAGGACTAAAAGATTTTCCTCTATCTTTCATCCTCCTGAGGTCTTGGTTGTATAGAATATATTTTAATAAATATAATGTGAATACCTAAATCATATGTATTTGGACTTCTCCTTTTCCTTTCCTTGGTGAAGATATGGATTTACTACATAATCACCCTTTTGGAGAGACTTTTGCTACTAAATATATGATTAAAAAGAGAAGAAGAAAATAACCAAGACTCCTCATTTTAATGCTCTTAAAGTGAGCTCTCAGACAAACTGCTGTAATAAATGGCCCTAATTCAAATGAATATGAGAGAATGTTAAAGGGAAATAGTTTAAATTTGTTTTTCAGGATTAAGAAGCAAAAGAGGCCAGTAGTTAGTAGACTCCTCAAAAGCCTTACCACTGTATATCATGAATACGTTATTAAAAGAAGAAAATCAGAAAGCACTGAATACAATGAGCACTGAATAGCATCAGAGAAAATTAAATTTACTTTACCCTAGCACATGGATGATAAATTACTATGGGAGTAATTTAGCAATCATTTAGCAATGTACTGTCAGAGAACCACAGATAGATCCTGATTAGTGGGAACAATGAATCCTGTGAAGTTGTAGTGTGTTTTCAAATTCATGCTATTTGAAGTTATAATTATGTAAAATATGACAATTGATTCTAGCCCATTGTGTGTATAGTTCAAATGAATGGATGGGGAGAGAGAGGGAGATTGAATTCAAATAATATAATCACTTTTTTCATTATTCACTGTAATTGACACCTAGATGTAGATAGATGATAGGGTAGAATTAACAAATTTGAGGAAAAAATAAAAGGGAAAAGATATAATTCTTTGTAATTTAAATAGCACCAACCAGACATCAGCTAAATTTCTCATACCAAAAAAATAGGAAATGGACAAAGAAAAGGACATTGACATAGGCTATTACTATTTCCTATAGAGGTATAAACAATAAAAAGCAATCACCACAAAGAAGAAACCCAAAGAACCAGAAACCCCTTCACTCAGCAAATATTTCATCTTCTTGTTAAGTAAAAAGACATGGAAGCTAATGACAAAGTAACTTCAAGCATAAAAACTCATTTCTAAAATGTTATGGAAGAGGATTGTATAAGAACAAATTCAAGATTGCCTCATAAAACTTCAAAGAACATGGGAACAGAAATCAGTGTGCTGAAAACTTGACACGACATCTAAAACATATTCATAGATAAATTGGAAGGAAGACCATAAGCAGACCAAAAAAAATGGAACATTTCTGATCCTTTTTCCTGCAATTTACTCTAACAGACTTTGCTTATCATTGATAATGGTGGAACCTTCACATTTTGTCTCTTAACATCTCAGTCCCCAGTGAGCTAGAAGAAAGTTGGAATAAAACTATAAAAGATAAGGACAGGACGAGAAGCTAGACCAGATTGAGGACATGCTGTTTACGGGAGGAATTTTAGCCACATTTTCAAAGATACATTAATGCATAAGTACTCTTAATTAATGTATAAGCACTCTTCTTGGAGAAGGTCCTGAAAAGTTGAATTTCTTCTACTAATCAAAAAAAGACTTCTGATCCCAGAAATTTTCTTTCTTTCTTCATTTGGTTAATTGTTATTCCTTCTACCAATCTCATCACCAGCTGTGAGTTTTAGGGAGATTTAATTAGCTATCCTATACTGATTTGATCCCAAATACAAGGGGATTCGAAGAGGCTAAGAATACTAAACTAAGGATAGAGCTCAACATTAATTTTTAATTTTTATTGTACAACAAATTGCTTAGTGTTATTGACTTTGATACTGTGGAAAAATGGGTCTTCCTGATATTCCTGTTTATAGATTACACTGTATTAATCAAATCAAGTCCCCAGTAATACAGAACCTCTTCAAAGAGCACTCATAAGAGACTGACTTCACAATCTGCATAAGAAAAACTAAGTTGCTGAGAAAGGGTTATTTTCCTAACTATAAGAAACAATTGAATGAGCAGTTCATTAAAATAAATCATTTGTACATGAATCTTCAACAAATATTACAGATTTACAATGATAAAGACCACAAATTGAATAGAATAAGGAGAATGTGCTATATTGCAATTGGGAAATAGAAATCCCAAAGCTATAATTCCAGCAACTCTCTACATTAGTCACCTTGATATCCCAAGGTCAAATCTCTAAGGGATGTTGATAACCTACCTGAACTACCTCCTGAATGATTAACAAAGTTCAAGGCCATACCCTCTCAATCCCAATGATTGTTAACTAATATCATTCAATTCCTATTCTATATCCCCCATATCCCACATCCATGTTCCCCTTCCCTTCAAACCCTACCCTACCCAATGTCCTATTCTAAAGCTACACACCTGTTCCATTGTGGTTTTTGGAATATCTCCTCCATAGTCAATGATTTTCTTGCTTATAAATTCTTTCCTTTTCCCACTCCTTCCTTCTTTGGCTTTCACTGAGACCTGGTTCTTCCTCAGTAAACTCAGCCTCCCTGGTAACCTTATCTCCACTGGTGTGAACCAGTATTGATTGTACTTTCACTTAACCCTCCCTTCACCCACCTCCCACACATATACGTATACATTCACTGAGCAAGATAGGAGAGTTAGAGTAGTGAGAGAGAGAGAGAGAGAGAGAGAGAGAGAGAGAGAGAGAAGGAGTAAGAGAGAGAGAGAAATAGTAGCACCAAAAAAGTCCATGGTTTTACCATGCACAAATGAGAACAGATACACAGGACAGCTTTGAAAGTAATATGTAGAATTTATCATGCTTTTTTTAAAAAAGCAAACAGTATGAAATGAAGAGTTACAGTTTCATATAGAAACTGTTTTCTTATATGTAGGGAAATGCTCTTTTTCATGGGTTTTCAGATTTTAAAAAGTAAAGAAATGCATGCTAAAAAAAAACAACAACTAAGCAGTCAAACAAAACAAATTCACAAAGTGATCATAGCCCATCTTGTAAGAGTACTTCTATACCACTCTGGTGGGACATGGATAATGTGCTTCATCATAGTTCCTCTAAAGGTTTTATTTTTCCCTCTGCTTATATACCTTTTTATGAGGTGATGTGCTGCTGTTCATAATAATTTCACCATCCATCTCTATTTTTTTTTTACTGGATCTATAATTTCACCAGTGTAGGGAGCTTCTAGGGAGGAATACTACCTTTAACCAACAATGTAGGATGACACCTTCTCTGAAACATGTAGTCTTAATGATTGACCTGGTTCATTAAGTTAAGTGATTTGCCCAGGTGACACAGTGTCTGTACAAGATGGGACTTGGGGGGCGGAGCCAAGATGGCGGAGTAGAAAGACTCACCTATGCTAGGTCCGAACCCACAGCCCATAGATTTCCTGTAAAAAGAACTCCTGACAAATTCTGGAACAGTGGAAGCCGCGCAGCAACACAGTGAAGATTTCCGTTGCAGAGAGCCCTGAAGAACCGACCGCAAAGGTACCCGGACGAGAGCGGAGTCC
>CM053769.1:647354702-647374003 GCA_028658325.1 Potorous gilbertii | reverse complement strand
ATGTCCAGTGTATTGGGGAGGGGTGAGGGGACAAATGGGGAGAAAATTTTGGAACCCAAAATCTTGTGAAAATGAATGTAAAAAGTTAAATAAATGTATTTAAAAAGAAAAATAAATAAATAAATTTATATTAAAAAAAAAAAAAAAAAAAGATGGGACTTGAACCCAGGGCTTTGTGACTCTGGAGGCTACCTCTCTATCCTCTATGCCATCTTTCCTCTGTAGACTCCTTTATAATCTCAGTGAGTGTTGTCTTTGACTGACAAATTTCTCTTTTTGGAAAAATGATGACTCAGACCAACTCTAAGATATTTTATGTATTTTATAGTTACCCTGAATATACTTTCTTTTTCCATGTTTTTCATGAATTTTCTTATTGCTGTGTAGACACACAGTTATTTTCTGGGGTTATTTTTTTTTATTCTGATATTTTGCTGTGTCTGTTCTCTAGTCCATTGCTGACTCTTTCAGATTTTGTAACAAACCATTAATTCATTAGCAAATAAAGATAGTTGGATAGTTTCATATCCTGTTTGCTTATGTTTATACCTTTAATGTCAGCTGGGGGGGGGGGTTGGTGTGAGGGAAGAAGGAATCAATAAAGGTATAGAACACATAGGTAATAGAAAGTGATGCTCGACATAAGCATTGAAATAAAATTTTTAGGGAATCTAAGGGGCAGAAGTAAAGGGAGAGTTCATTTCAAGTATGAGGATGCCAAGGAAGCTAAAAGTCATCGTGGATAGAGTGCCAGACCTGGAGTCAGGAAGACCTCAGTTCAAATCCAGCCTCAGACACAGGATAACTATGTAATCCTGGGCAAGTCACTTTGCCCTATTTGTCTCAGTTTCTTTATCTGTAAAATGAGTTGGAGAAGAAAGTGACAAACCACTACAGTATTTTTACCAAGAAAACTCCAAATGGGACCACAGAGAGTCAGACAAAACCAAAATGGTGGAACAACAACATGAGGGATGTCAATACAAAAGCATCCCTTATATAAATCTAACTTCCTGTACTTCCATTCACTCAAGTTAACCATAAGTAAATTCATCAGCCTCACCAAACACTGGAGCCAAAGTGAGGTCAGAAAAGGTAAGTAGGGATTTTGTATGAGAAAAGACAGCCCAGAAGATGACCCTCTGCCCAAGTCAATGTACTTGTTTGGTCCTACAGCCACTTTCCCAAACAATGCCGATAATGATAATTCTGATAAATTGCATTTAAACACTATTATTTAGATTATTCTGTAGCAGATCAAGGTATACAAAGCATTTTACATATGTCATCCCATTTGATTGTGACAACTATCACTATCCCCATGTTAGAGATGAGGATTTTGAGGCTAAGAAATGTCAAGTGACTTTTCCAGAATCACACAGCTAGTAAGTATAAGAGGCAGGATTTGAACTCCTAATTCCAAGACCGGAATTCTATCCTCTATACCACCTAGATGCCAGATTACACCTTAATGATGAAACTGCATGATTAAAGAGAAAGGAAAGATCTGGAAACAAAGGGAGTACCCCCTCAATTAAGAAATTGCTAAATGAACTGTGATATATGAACTCTGACCAAAGTAACAACCAATGGAATTTCTAGAGGAACTATAATGAAAGATATTCCTTACATCCTGACAGGGAAAGGAGGAGTCTTACAACATGGGCCTTGGCCACTGTGTGAAATTGTTTTGTTTTACTATGCTTATTTATTTAAAAGCTTCCTTGGTGGTTTTTCTCTGTGTTTTTAAGGGGAAGGGGAGATAGAAGGAAAGGTTTGAGGAGAACATAGTGATAGCAATGCCCCAAAATAGAAGAAACTTTTCACTTTTTAAATTTAATAGCATTTTATTTTTTCCAATTTCATGTAAAGACAATTTTCAACATTCACTTCCACAAAATTTTGAATTTGAAATTTTATCCCTGTCCTCCCCCATCTCAGAACAATGTATATGCTGATTGCCCTTTCCTCCAATCTGCCTTTCCTTCTATCACCTCCTCCCTATCCCCTTCCCTTCTATTTTCCTGCAGGACAAGATAGAATTCTATGTCCCATTGCCAATATATCTTATTTCCTGGTTGCATGCAAAAACAATTTTTAACATTCATTTTTAAAGCTATAAGTTCCACATTCTCTCCCTTTTCCCCCTCCCCATTCAACCACATTTTGAAAGCAAGCAATTTGATATAGGTTATACATGCATAGTCATGCAAAACACTTCCATAACTGTCATGTTGTGAAAGACTAACCATATTTCCCTCTATCCTGTCCCATGCTCCATTTATTCTATTCTCTCCTTTGATCTGTCCCTCTATCAAGTGTTTGCTTCCAATTACCCTTTCCCCCAATCTTCTATCTTTTCTATTATTCCTCCCTCTCTCATCACCTTCCCCCCTGCTTTCCTGTAGGGTAAGATAAACTTCCGTACCCAACTGGGTGTGTGTTATTCCCCGCTGAAGCCAAATCTGATGAAAGGAAGGCTCACTTATTCCCTCTCACCCTCCCCTTCTTCCCCTTCATTGTAAAAGATCTTTCTTGACTCTTTTATGTGAGATGATTTACTACTTTTTACCTCTCCCTTTCTCCCTGTATATTCCTCTCAACACTTAATTTTCTTTTTTAGATATCATCCCTTCATATTCAGTTCACCTTGTGCCCTTTGTCTCTGTCTCTGTCTCTCTCCATATATGTGTGTATACACACACACACACACACACACACACATACATACACACACTCATACATACACACTCGCACATACACATGTACATATTCCTTCCAACTACCCTAATACTGAGAAAGGTCTCATGAGTTACAAATATCATCGTTCCATGCAGGAATGATTCAACATTAATGGTCCCTTATGGTTTCTCTTTCCTGTTTGCCTTTTCATTTTCTATTGATTCTTGTATTTGAAAGTCAAAATTTCTATTCACTCTGATCTTTTCAACCAGAATACTTGGAAGTCCTCTATTCCATTGAAGTTTCATTTTTTTCCCCTGAAGTATGATACTCAGTTTTGCTGGGTAGGTAATTCTTGGTTTTATTCCTATCTCCTTTGACCTCAGGAATAACATATTCTAAGTCCTCTGATCCCTTAGTAAAGAAGCTTCTAAATCTTGTGTTATCCTGATTGTATTTCCACAATATTTGAATTGTTTCTTTCTGGTTGTTTGCAATATTTTCTCTTTGACCTGGGAACTCAGAAATTAGGCTAAAATATTCTGAGGAGTTTTTCTTTTGAAATCTCTTTCAGGAAGTAACCTGATTCTTGCCATTTATATTTTACCCTCTGGGTCTAGACTATCTGGGCACTTTTCCTTGATGATTTTTTGATAGAGGATGTCTAAGCTCTTTTTTTGATCATGGCTTCCAAGTAGTCCAATAATTTTTAAATTATCTCTCCTGGACCTATTTTCTACGTCATTTGTTTTTCCAATGAGATACTTCACATTGTCTTCTATTTTTTCATTCTTTTGGCTTTGTTTTATAATTTCTTGGTTTTCCATAAAGTCATTAATTTCCATTTGTTCCATTCTAGTTTTGAAGGAACTATTTTCTTAAGTGAGCTTTTGGAACTCTTTTTTCATTTGACCAATTCTGCTTTTTAAAGTACTCTTTTCCTCATTGATTTTTTTATCTCTTTTTGCCATTTGGGTTAGTCTAATATTAAAGGTGTTATTTTCTTCAGCATTTTGAGGGGTTTCCTTTAGCAAGCTATTATTAACTCATTTTTCATGATTTTCTTGCCTCACTCTCATTTGTCTTAACAATTTTTACTCCACCTCTCATACTTGATTTTCAAAATGCTTTTTGAACTCTTCCATGGTCTAAGATCAATTGATATTTTTCTTGGAGGCTTTGGATGCAGGAGCTTTGGCTTTACTGTCTTCTGGTTGTATGTTTTGATCTTCCTTATCACCATTTATGTAAGAAAATACCTCTTCACTGAGAAAGTAAGAATCTATAGTCTGTTTTTTCCCTCTTTTGCTCATTTTCCCAGCCAATTACTTGACTTTTGAGCTCTTTGTTAAGTGTAGGGCTCCAAAAGTAGCCTCCGCTTCAGCAGTAACTGGGACCAGGACTGAGGCTGGGGCCAGACCGCACTCCCCTCTCAGCCAGATAAGACCTTTGACCTTTGAAGCTATTTTTGGCATTTGTGAGTTGAGAAGTCAGGAAACCATAGCAACCACTAGTGATTCAGTCCCCTAAGGCCTGCTCCAACTCTGTCCACGCGTGGTACAGCCCACAACAAACTGTACTCTGCTCCCAGCCAAGTGCGATAGACCCTTCCTTGTTGATCTTCCAGATTGTCTTGAGCTCGAAATTTGCTTCAGTCTTACCTTTTGTGGTTTCTGCTGCTCTAGAATTTGTTTAGAGTCATTTTTACAGGGTTTTTGAGGGATTTGGGGGGAGAACTCTAGCAGGTCTCTGCTTCTATGCCACCATCTTGGCTCCACCACCACCCCTAGTGAAATATTTTTTAAAGGAGTACAGAAGGGAATTCTTAAGGAAACACAGATTGGCAAGATTGTTTTTCAAGTAATGGGTTAAATTTTTTATGTGCTTAAAAAATAAAGCAAACTGTATGGAAATGAGATTTGTGGTTTCACACACTATAGAACATGAGGAGTTCTACTTTGCATATTAAATGTTTATTTTTTGGTTGATGTTCAGGTTTAGAATGAAAAAAATCAAATAAATAGTGAAACTGCACCCTCAGGCATGGGATGATGTTGGCCCTCAGCAATTCTGGGAACACTATATTTTTCTCTTTCTATATATTATGGCTATTGGTGACTATATTCTGATCACTTCTCAGTTCCCACTTGTCCTTGAGCCTGCCCATGCCTTGCTACTGAAGTTTCTTCTAGAAAGAGACCACAAGTCAAAAGCAGCTTGTCTAATACCAACAACCATTTTGTCTGTCTTTGTTTCTTCTCCTTCAAAAACTCTCATCACTTTGGTTCTATCACTTTCCCAAAGTTTGGGGGGGGGGGGTGAAGGGAAAGTGAGTAAGCAAAGGCATAAAAATAATTTTAACATATTATTCATGAACTTGATGGAGGATTTTTCCCCCTGAAAATCCTGTTAAAATTAAAAGGCAGCCTATCCTGAAGGCTATTACAGATCACATAAACTAAATAAAATCAATATGTTGAATGTGGCTTTTTGTAGAGCAATCAGATTATAGATGAAGGTTAGCTTATAAAATGAAAGGAAGGAAGGAAGGAAGGAAGGAAGGAAGGAAGGAAGGAAAAAGAAAGAAAGAAAGAAAGAGGAAGAATGAATCCCTTCCTTTCCAAATTTCTTATTATACCTTACTCCCCACCAACAACACTTCAATCCAGTGAGACTGACCTCCTGGCTCTTCCACAGATAAGAGGCTCTATGTTTTGGCTCTGAGCATTCCTCAACATCTGCAGTGCTCTCTTTATTTCATTCTATAAGAATCCAGGACAGACTTTACAATTGCAGTAACCTTGACCCAGAGAGTTCAGAATCAGAATTCATGTTAGTGTCTCTCCAGCACACCATCCTAAGTTAACACAACTTATAGTATTGCCCTATTATTGCTAGAAGAGGAATTCTTAACCAAGAGCTTTTAAAAATATTTTATTTTTTCCCCAATTACATGTAAAGAAAATTTTTGACATTTTTTTTTAAAGAATTAAGCTTCAAAATTTCTCTCTCCCTTTCTCACCACCTCCCTCCCTGAAATGGTATAATTTGATATAAATTATATAAGTTCAATTAAACCATATACTTTAAAAAATATTTTCCTTACTGTTTCAAAATAATTGATTAATTTTTTTAATTATCTTCCTTTATGACCTGAATTGTTTTATTTTATGCCTTTAAAAACATTCTGAGAAAGGGACCATAAGGTTTCCATACTGCCGAAGGGGTCCACAACATAAAGATGTTTGAGAGCCCATGCCTAGCATCAAATATAAACTGGTTTTTTTTTTGGTATTTAAAGCATGTGTTTTAAAACATGACCTCACCCTGCCTTTCTATCCTTACTATATGTTATTCCCCTTCACACAGACTAGGTAGGTCCAGCCAACCCACCTACTTTCTGCTCTTCATACACAATATTTTATCTCTCCTCTCTCATTGTCTCAGTATGACTGTAACTCACTCCCTACTCACCTCCATGTTTCAGAATATCTAGTTGTTTTTTTTCAAGACCCAATACAAATGACACCAACCTTCAACTTGAGGCCTTCCCCAGCCCCCAATCTGCTAAGACCTTCCAGTTAAAAATTATCTTGCATCGATTTTTATGCATTTTGAATATAACTACACATATATATGTGTATTTACATACATTTGTATATGCTTTTTTAAAAAAAAAGATCTGTTATTCCAACTAGATGCAATTCTAGATATAGATTTTTTAAAAATCACTTTCCCTAACATGTAAGGGAGTTGTTTTTAAGACTGTCTACATTATGAATTGTTTAGAATTTAGATAGTGATCTAGATTGTTAATTTCTGTCCTAGAGGACAAATATTGTTTCACTTTTGTTTTTTCATCCCTAGACCGTAATGCAGTATTTTAATAAAGTACTTAATAAATGCCTGTTGATTAATTGATGTTTGTTAAATAGCACTTGGAAGACCTGATATAACATGCTACTCTGTAGAGATAGAAGACAAAACAGGATGGATGTTGAGTGAATAAAGCATTTTTTTTTTTAGCAGTAGAAATGCTCCCTTGTGGAATGACTATGTAGATTAGGGATCAAGGTCATCTATGACTTGGAAAAGAAAAGAGTTCAATTCCTTGAAGAGAAATAGGAAACCTGTTGACTTCAGTAGTGCTATTCTCCAAGCAACTAATCTAAAATATTTTAATCAGTTAACATTTCCTAGTCATAGACCCCCAAAGGGTTTATAGTCTAAATCTCCAATTGGCTTAAAATCCTCATTAAACATCCCCAGATATCACTTACACATAATGCTGAGGTAGGGGATTCCCAAGACTACTCATCTTTAGCGTTGCACCTGCGTATCCCCTTATCAAGCTGGGTGCCCAGTGTTCTCATACTTCTGCTCCACTATTTGCTCTTAAGGAATAAAGAGCCCATGATATACATTTATTATAAGACATAAATGGGAAAGGAAGGCTAAAATTATATCCTTCCTAGGGCTATTTGTCTTTTAAGAAGGTTGGCTACTCATATATATTTATAGGGAAAACACTACTCTGGAAGGAAGGTGATGTAAGGGTGTGTATGTGTGTGTGTGTGTGTATGTACGTTTTACCAGGTCTATAATTTTATTGGCATAGTGACTTCAGGGGTTAAAGCTGCCTTGACCAATGCAGACTAGCAATTAATTTGCATTTTACAGTCTTACAAAACCTGGAGGGATTGTGGCTTGTCTAGGGCCTCGCTGCTGTCACGTATCAGTCTTCTCTTTATCCTCTACTACTTCCTGCCTCAGTGTAAATATTATGATTTCCCCTTTACTTAGTTGGTGAAGTGGATAGAGAGCTGGGTTTGGAGTAAGGAAAATTCATCTTCCCTAGTTCAAATCTGACCTCAGGAACATACTAGCTGTGTCACCCTGAGAAAAGTCACTTAACCCTGTTTGCTTCTATTTCCCCATCTGTAAAATGATCTGGAGGATGAAATGGCAAGCCACTCCAGTATCTTTGCCAAGAAAACCCTGAATGGGGTCACAAAGAAATGACTGAACAACCACAAAAGTGAGGGAAATGAAGTCACCCAACATCACCCCATTAGTAGCAGAGCCAGGATTAAAATATAGTTCATAGAATTATCAGTTTAGTACTGGGACTTTAATATAGTTGAACTTTCCTATTTTACAGATGATAAAATTGAGGCCTTGAGAAATTAAATGACTTGCCTCATGCACAGGTAGGTAGGAAGTAGTACATCCATTAATACTCTCTCCAGTCTACTGTTCTACCTTACATAACACTAGGTTCTTTTTTTGGTAGTTTGCAATCCACTATGTTAAAAGACTTAATTTGCTTTTTTAAAAAAGCAATCTAAGTCTTTATTTCCCCATTTTTCTATTTAGACTCAGAACAGAAGCCAGGCTTTCATGCCTTTATTCTGACTTAGATAGCCCCCTAATGTATTTCTGCTGTAAATGCACCTTAAGACAAATTTACTATAGCATTGTAAAAGCTGTTTGCTTCTTAATGTGAATTTGAACCTGCTCAGTTAAACACTTGTAGAATAGCAGGAAGAAAAGGAAAAACCATAATACAACTTGTATCTATCCCCTGAAAACAATAGCAAACATTCTATGGAAACCTTTCTGTGAGTTTCATATGTACTCTGAGAAAGGACAGCTGACCTCTCAAGTCAACCTGTCAGTCAATGAATATTTGTTAAAACATTTAGTGTAACGCCTCTGACACAAACCAAGATGCGTTTCATATTCATCCCGTATATGGTTCCTCTGGATATGCTTGTCTGCTTGTTGTTTCCCTCCATGGGACTGCATTTCCTGATGGTGGAGACTGTCTTTCGACTCTTTTTTTCTATCTAAACTCTTCGGAGTTTAATAAATGTTTAGTGGATGAATGAAACAGAGTGCCTTTTTCAAAGAATCCCAAGGACAGTGTCAATGAATTACAGTACATGTGGAGGGTTAGAGAGTATAAGGTACAAGAAGACTGGAAAGGAAAAGGCTGGGTTGGGTTTGGAGGGCTTTGATGGTAAACGGGGCTATCAATTCATATACACTTGCACATGTATTTGTGCAGGCGATGCATTTATTCTTTCAGTTCTCTAGACACTTCTCTAAGACTATGAATCACAGAGAAGAGAGCCAGTTTTCCCCATCTGCAGGTTCTGTATACCAGTGGCTTTGGTCCCAGGAGCCCTTTACGTCCTTAAAAATTACCTTCCTCTTGTCAGATTGTGATGTCATTGTTGTTGTTTCAATGGGGTCCGACTTTGGGGGTTTTCTTGGCGAAGATACTGGAATGGTTGGCCATTTCCTTCTCCAGCTCATTTTACACATGAAGAAACTGAGGCAAACAGAATTAAGTGACTTGTCTAGGTTCACACAGCTAGTAAGTGTCTGAGGTCAGATTTGAACTCGTCTTCTTGACTCCAAGACTAGCCCTCTATCTACTGAACCATCTAATTGCCCATGTGGATTTTATCTGTTCTGTCCTGGAAGCAGAGATGACCAGACTAAGAAAAGAAGAAAAAGGTTTCTTGACTGAAAGACCTATGATATACTTAATGAACTTAGAAATTAGGCAAATTATCATACAAACTTTACAGCTGCAATTTCTTCTTATTTGTTTCTTCCATCCATCTAGTAATCTCATTTCCACTACTCCTCAAGCTTTTTCTAGTACTTTTCTATTTTAGTTATCTAAGTGAATGAATCATCTTTATCTCTGATCTCACATTTACAACTGCCTATTAGTTATTTCTCCACATTCAAATGCCATTTCGCCTGATCTACTTGCACTCCAGTATACCAATGACCTTCTCCTCCAAAACAAGCAAACAAAAAGCAGCCTTTGCTTTTGACTTCGTTAGTCGGAAACATAGTGGATAGAGCTCTAGACTTATAGTCACGAAGATCTGAGTTCAAATTCCACCTTAGACACTTACTAGCTGTGATCTTGGGCAAGTCACTTAACCTACCTTGGCAAGTTTCCTCACTTGTAATACAGGGATGATACCATTTACTTTACGGAGTAGTTGGAAGGATCAAGTAATGTGACAAATGCAAAGTGCCTTACAAGCCTTAGAGTATTAGATGAATGCTAGCTGTTGTTATTGTTTATTGCTGTTATTATTAAATGTATACTCATCCCTCCAGCCTCTGGGTAAGAAACCTCAGAATTGCCCTTGACGTTTCCCTTTACTTTGCCTGCACATCCCACCAGTTGCTAAAGGCTACCAGTTTCTTCCTTCATAACTATATTCATCCTTCCAGAGACTGCTGCCATCTGAATATAGGTCCGTGGCATTTCATGCCTCTATCTGGCATATTTGTGCCATAACAACTTCCTGTCTACTTCACACCTCTACTTTTCCCACCAATTCATCTGCACATGGACAATAAATTAATTTCATAAAGCATCATGTTGATCCTTTCACTTTCTTGCTCAGTCTTCATGGCTTGCCCATGACCTACTAAATGGAATTCATGCTTTCTAGACCAGGTCTTTACAATAAGTCCCAACTTAATTTTTCATTATTTTCCTACAAGAACAGTATGTGCCAGACTCTTCTGCTCCTTTATCCTTTCAATGTGTTTGTGAACCTTTGCTTCCATTATTCCTTCTGCCTGGAATGTTTTCCCCTGCCCCACCCCATTCCCATCTCCCAAATTAAATCTTATCCATTCTCCAGTGTTCAATTCAAATGTCATCTTTATGAAATATTTCCTGGTCATACCAGTCAGAAGGGATCTCTCCTTCTGAACTGCTATAGTACTTTAAAAAAAAATCTATAACATAGTACTTCAATTTTAGTCATTTGAAGGTATCTTATCTCTACACACCTCTAGTAAATTAAAAATTCCTTAAGGGAGTCAAGAACCAGGTATTAGATATTCTTTTATCTTCCTTGGTTTCTTGCATATAGTCAGAGCTCAATAAAGATTGATTTATATATTGACTCTTGCTTCCTTTTTATCTTCCAAAGAGAACAGTCTGTACTGGAAAAACATACAACAAAAGTAGTTAATAGGCATCGCAACCCAAGATAATTGAGGCGATGGTCAGGCAACATTTAACTTACCTCAAGTCAATAAACCCAGAGAAGATAAAACCTAGAGGACTGGGGGGAAGCAAAGAACAAACAACAAAAACCTCAACGATGCTACTGGACCTCTGTCAGTGACATATGAAAAACTATGACAAATGAGGAAAGTATCAAGTTTAATTACTAAAGAAGGGCAAATATTGAAAATCTTAAAAAAAAAATGGAAAGAAGAGAAAATAGGGTCAAACTTGAAAACTCTATGCCGCTGAGCTTGACTTCATTATTAGAATTCTAGAATACATTATGAAAGGGACAGGTCCTGAAAATTCAGAAGTGGAAAAAGTGATCACCGGAAGCAGACATGACTTCATCAAGAAGTCATGCCAAATTAACTTAATTTTCTTTTAGTTTTTCTAATTTAATTTTAGTTTATAGAAAAAAACAATAACATGGTACGATAAAAATGATGATTGTACATGAAACTAACCAATTATGTACATTTTAGAACATAGATTCTTTTCATTTTTCCTTGATCATCTTTTGAAAATAGACCAAGAAATAGTATTACTAGGTTGAAGGAAATAATTAGTTTAATAACTCTTTGGGCACACTTCCAGATTGCTTTCCAAAGTGGTTGGATCAGTTCACATTTCCTCCAACAATGAATTAGTGTCACAATGTTTCTATAACCTCTCCAACATTTGTCACTTTCCCCTTCTGTCATTTTAGTCAATCTGGTAGGTGCAAAATAATATCTCAAGGTTGTTTTAATTTGCATTTCTCTAATCCATAATGTTTTAGAATATTTCTTGTATGACTATAAATTGTTTAGATTTTTTATTGGAAACTGCCTGTTCATAACCCTTTGACCATTTATCAGTTGAGGAATGACTTGTGTTCTTACAGATTTGACAAAGTTCTAACTATTATTTGTGAATTTCCCTCTGTGTTAGTTTAACTCATTATTTTCCTTCTCAGCCTCTCTTTTTACCCTATCCCTGTTACTTTGTCCTTTCCCCTTACCCTTTTGTTACATATTTTACCTACCCCTCTAAATTCCCTCCCTTATCTTCTCCCCACCCACTCTCCTAGTCTTATTCTATATACTTTTTTAAAGTCCCTCCCCCTTTCTATCCCCCAGTTTTCTCACCTCCTTTTTTAAAAGGGTGGAATGGTATTGATTCTATACTGTAGACTGATGGAGTATGCTTAGATAACATTAAGAATTTGACAAAGTGACATGCTATGTTTGGGGAAAAGATAGGGCTAAATGTTTAGTTAATGTTTTTAGAACTTGAATGACTGGACCCAAAAAAGTAGTTATCACTGGGGCAATGTGAACTTAGAGTGGAATGCCCAAATGATTGATATTTTACTCTGTGATGTTCAACAATGTTATCAATGACTTTAGATGGACACATAGATGATGTACTTGTCAAGTCCGTAGATGACAAGAAGTTTCAAGACTTAGCTGGCACATTGAATGATGGTCAAAATTCACAAATACCCCAAAAGGATTTTCACAAGGTTCCAGTTTTTTAAAAGTGAGATTTAAATAGGCATAAGTTTAAAATTATATGCTTGGGTTAAAAAAAATACAATTTCACAAATATAGGAGGGAGGAGGCAGGACCAGACATGAGTAGATTCATGTGAAAATGAACCTTTGAAGAAAATATGCCATTTGGAGATACATGGCATTCTAGGCTACAGTGAGAATGTGGAAATTCATTGTTACGTGACATTCTGTCATGGTCAGAACATTTCAGAAATCCTGTGTTCAGTTCTGAACATCCTTTACAAAAGATATAGACAGGCTGGTGGGTGTCTAGGAGATCTACATGTTAGGGTTGGCTCAGTCACTGTCTTTGTGATGCCAGAGCAGTCAATTTCACCCTTACAAACCTTAGTTTCCTCATCTCTAAAATGAAGGTTTGCACAGAAGTCACATAGCCAAAACTTAAACCCAGATCTTCCTGACTCAAGATTAGTTACCCGTCTACTGTGTTGTACTTCTTCTCATCACAATATATACTGATTTTCTGCCCATCTCCCCCCTAACCCCCAGGTTACCAGTGACATCTCTTCTAGTGGTACTTTCCCTCTATTTATCCTCTGTGTTCTAGCTTATATATCAGAACATCAGAACATAAACTCCTTGAGGGTATACGCTATTTTTGTTTTTTCTTTTCATTCCTATGCTAAGCTCTGCACCTGGCTCATAATACAAGATTAATAAATGCTTGTTGATTGATTAACTTTAATTTGGAGTATTTTATAGAGTTCTTCATAGCATTTCTCTGCTTCCTCATCCTTTGCGAAAGGGAGGGGCATCTAGGTGGCAGTGTGAATAAAGTCCTGGAGTTAGAAGGACCTCAGTTTGAATCCTATCACAGACACTTACTAGCTGTGTGACCCTGGACAAGTTATTTCTGTGATATTTTGCTGTGCCTATTCTCTGTTCCATTGCTTATTCTCTCAAATTTTCTAAGCAAACCATCATGTCATTAGCAAATATAGAGAGTTAGCTAGTTTTATCTCATCCCTGCCTATGTTTATACCTTCCATGTCAGCTAGGTTAAGGGAGGGGGTAGAGGGAGATCATTAAAGGCATAGAAGACACAGCTATAGAAAGTGGTCTTTGAGTTAAGCACCAAAATGAAAATAGGGAATTTAAAAGGCAGAAGTCAAAGAGGAAATTCATTCCAGGTATGAAGGATGCCAGGTGAGCTAGGTGGCCCTGGTGTCAGGAGGACCTGAATTCAAATTTGGCCTCAGACATGTACTAACTGTGTGACCCTGGGCTAGTCATTTAACCACCAAAAAAGATATGGTAACAAAAGCTACAGCATTTTCAAGGAAGTCTTTTTTTTTGCAAATAGTTATTATGACTATTGCAATATGATATGACCAAGTGACTCATGAGATGATGTTTCTGCTTCCTTTTAGATGAATAATAAAACCAGCTCCTATGTTTATTTCACCAAGGAGATCAGGAAGGTGATGCCGTGGTTTGCAAGTGATCCAGATTTAAAAATGCCAAGCCGCCAGCCTGAGGAGGCACTATGGCTATTGACCTTGGAGTCAGAGGACCTGGGTTCAACTTCAACCTCTAAAACTATTTGGATAACCTTGCTCAGATCTCAGGTTTCCTTACCTATAAATTGAAGGATCCGCACTAGACACTGGGAGGTCCTTAACCGCTCTAGAACTATAATTTGTAATTCAAATGGATTCTTCACAAAAGCATCCAGTTATCCAGTCTAGAGTTCTTTTCTAACCACTCATATTATTTGTTTTATTTTTATTTTCAGGATAGAAACAATTTGTACTATTGCTACGATGCCATGCTGTAAATACCGAGGAAAGCCACATATTGACACAGTTGAGAAGCTCAGGTTTTGACATATATACTGTAGCCACAGCTGTATGCCAAGAAGTGTTATCTGTGAGAACACAGGGACAGTTTGGCCTACTAGCAAGAGTTAACAAACTATGGTTTGAGGATCAAATCCGGCCCCTATCTGTTGTTATACTGCCTGAAGAGCTAAGAATGACTTTTTAACATTTTTAAGTTAAAAAGTATAAAAATTCATTCTTAGCTAGTCTTCCAAAACTGGACACAGTTTGCTGGGCCCCAGATAATAGAAATGACCTGGGTTTTGTATCTCAGGTTTTGCTCCTTAACTATTGATTTTACCTTGAGCAAATAATTGACTCTCCCCTAGATCCGTTTCTCCATCTATAAATAGGGCAAATGGATCGATGACCCTAAGGTGTGGTCCAGTTCTAAATCCTATGGAACCCAGAAAAAGTGGGTCAGGGGAAGAAATTGTCACAAGAATTCACAAGGTAACTGCTATACCAATGGGTATTGCTGGGTAAGGACAGTTGAACTTAAGGGCCAATTTAAAGTACTGCCACAAGAGGGAGCTCTCTGGCCAGACTTCAGAAGCAGAGCCTTGGTAGTGAAACATGGTTAGATAAAGGCAGAAACTCAAATTCTCCACCACTATAAAACAAACAATAAAAAAATAATAAAAAAATAAAAAAAAACAGTTCCTACAGAACTGACCTACTAACCAAGCTAGAAGAAATCTGATTTCCTGCTTTGCTTCCTAAGTTACAGTCTGACATCACCAACTGCTTCCTGGAAGTTAGGAAGAGACATCTTGACATTTCTAACTAACTGAATGCACACACGTACCTTAAACTTAACATATCAGAACTCATTATCCTCCCAAACCTTCCCATCCTCTAAATTTCCTGGGTTTACAATTCCAGCGTCATCCTTGGCTCTGAGTTCCTTATGGAAACTCTATTTTGAAGAAGGACCCATATCAACTTTATTTCATTCTCCCTATTTCCCCATCATCTCCTCATATGGGAAGCTATACCTCTGCCCTGTGTCAGCTCTGTTTTGGGTATTGTCTTCCTCCATTAGAATATAAGCTTCTTGAGGGCAGGGACTCTATTTCTTTTTGCTCATGTTTGTAACCCTGGTGCTCAACTTTGTGTTTTAATAAATGCTCATTGACTTGACTCTCACTTGCCCTACATATCTAATCACTTGCCAAATCTTGTTGCTTCTACCTTCACAACATTCAATACATCTGACCTTCCTCTCCACTCATAGCAGTCATTATCCTAGTTCAGGATCCCAATACTTCTGCTGGTGGAGTCTTGTAATAACTTCATAATTGGTGTCCCTGCCTCATCTCTCCCCATTCCAGTTCATTTTCCACATGACTGTCAAAGTGATTTTAAGTGCAAATCTAACCATGTCATTCTCATTCTCAGTAAACTCCACTGGCTCCCTATTACTTCAAGAATCAAGTATAAATACCTTTGTTAGGTATTTTAAATCCTTTATAACATGACCCCAATCTATATTTCTAGCTTTTTTACTTATTACTCCCCTACATGCACTGCAGTCCAGCCAAATTAGATTTCATATTGTCTTTTATACATGACACTATCTCCAGATTCCATGTTGCACTAGCTGTTGCCCATGCCTAGAATGACCTCCATACCAACCTCACCTTTAAAATATCTAGTTTTCTTCAAGATTCAACTCAAAAGTCACTTTCTATATAAAGTTTTTTAGGCTCCACGCAAATGCTAGTGTTTTCTCCATAAATTTCCTTTGTATCAATTTAGTATTTATTTTTATACACACACACACACACACACACACACACACACACACACACACACACACGTACACGTCTCACCCAATAGACTACAAAATCCTTGAGCATAGGTTCTGACTCTCCATTGTCTAGAACACGACCCCATACACAGCAATTCTTTACAAATTTGATTAATAGTTTTTATTAATATTGTGAGGTGGCAAGTATTTTTTGGAGATTATCAGCATCCCTACTTTTCAGTTCAAATTGGGTAGAAAACAAAGAGCTTAGAGCTACAGAGTATAAGACTCAATAGGAAGGTGGGAGAAGCCAAGATGGCAGAGTAGAAAGAAGGACTTATAGAAGCTCCCCCCATAACCCATAAAATACTTGTAAAAAATTACTCTAAACAAATTCTAGAGCAGCAGAAGCCACAAAACGACAGAGTAAAAGAGATTTCCAGTCCAAGACAATTTGAAAGGCTGACAGGAAAGGTCTATCACATCAGGCTCAGAGAGGAGCACAGCCCAGCTTGGGCCACACAGCCAGCATGGGCCTTGCAGTGCAGTAGGGACAGAACTGGAGCTGGCTTCAAGCCACCACTGGCAGTAGTTCTAGGATTGTTTAACCCACAAATGCCAAAGACAGCTTCAAAGGTCAGTGACAAAGCTCTTTCACATGAATGAGAAGGGAATGCAGTCTGGACCTGCCAGCAGCAGCCACTTCAGTGACAGTGGCCATTTTTGGAGCCCTCAGCTTAAAGACCTTGAGAGAATTGAGCAGCTGATCTGGGTCTTAGTTCTGAGTGGCAGTCCTGGGATGAGGAAGAGAGCTGACCTGATGGAACTGGTGGAGGCTCTGGAAAAGGAATCCTACTCATAGATGCTGGGCAGAAAAGTGCTTGTGGTTGCTCCCATACCAGAGCATAGTCCAGAAGAGGAGTAAACTTCTCTCCCTTGATTGTGCCCCCTTGGAGGAACTGAGAACTTACAGGTCCCCAGAGTGTACCCTTCTCTTGACAAAGGACTCAAAAGTCAAGTAACTGGCTGGGAAAATGCCCAAAAAAGGGGAAAAAATAAAACTATAGAACGCTACTTTCTTGATGAACAGATATTTTCTCCCATCCTTTCAAATGAGAAGGGAATGAATACCATCAGAAGAAGACCTAAAAGTCAAGGTTTCTGCATCCAAAGCCTCCAAAATGAATATGCAATGGTCTCATGTCATGGAAGAGCTCAAAAAGGATTTTGAAAATCAAGTCAGAGAGGCAGAAGAAAAATTGAGAAGAGAAATGAGAGTGATGCAAGAAAATCATGAAAAGCAAGTCAACAGCTAGCTAAAGGACACCCAAAAAAATGCTGAAGAAAATAACACCTTTAAAAATAGACTAACTCAATTGGCAAAAGAGGTTCAAAAAGCCAATGAGGAGAAGAATGCTTTCAAAAGAAGAATTAGCCAAATGGAAAAAAGCTCACTGACAAAAATAGTCCTTTAAAAATTAGAATGGAGCAGATGGAAGCTAATGACTTCATGATAAACCAAGAAATTACAAAACAAACCCAAAAGAATGACAAAATGGAAGACATGGTGAAATATCTCATTGGAAAAACAACTGACCTGGAAAATAGATCTAGGAGAGACAATTTAAAAAGTTATGAGACTACCTGAAAGCCATGATCAAAAGAAGAGCCTAGACATTATATTTCATGAAATTGTCAAGAAAAACAGCTCTTATATTCTAGAATCAGAGGGTAAAAAAATATTGAAAGAATCCATTGATCACCCCCTGAAAGATATCCAAAAAGAGAAACTCCTAGGAATATTGTAGCCAAATTCCAGAGATTCCAGGTCAAGGAGAAAATATTGCAAGCAGTCAGAAAGAAATAATTCAAGTACTGTGGAAATACAATCAGAATAATACAAGATCTAGCAAGTTCTACATTAAGGGACTGAAGGACTAGGAATAGGATATTCCAGAAGTCAAAGGAACTAGGATTAAAACCAAGAACCACTTAGCCAGCAAAACTGAGTATAATATTTTAAGGGAAAAAATGGTTATTCAATGAAATAGAGGATTTTCTAGCATTCTTGATGAAAAGACCAGAGCTGAATTGAAAATTTGACTTTCAAACATAAGAATCAAGAGAATCACGAAAATGTAAACAGTAAATGAAAAATCATAAGGGACTTACTAAAGATGAACTGTTTACATTCCTACATGGAAAGATAATATTTATAACACTTGAAACTTTTCTCAGAAGCTCATTCTTATCACATTTGGCTTAAGGAGGGAATAACATGCACACTCAGTTTGGTATGAAAATCTAAATTACACTACAGGAAAGTAGGAGAGAAGGGGATAAATGGGATAAGGGTATGATTGAAAGGAAGGCAAATGGGAAGAGGGAGCAATTAAAAGTAAACACTCTTGGGAAGGGACAAGGTCTAAAGAGAGAATACAAGAAATGGGGGGCAGGATAGGATGGAGGGAAATATAGTTAGTCTTACACAACATGATTGTTATGGAAGTCATTTGCAAAACTACACACACATAGCCTTTATTGAATTGTTTGCCTTCTCTGTAGGGATGAGTGTGGAGGGAGGAAGGGAAAGAAGTTGGAACTCAAAGTTTTAGGAAAAAATATTGAGAATTGTTTTTGCATACAAATAAGAAATGGAGGTAATGGGGTATAGAACTCTATCTTGACCTACATGAAAAGAGAAAAGATGGGGATAAAGGAAAGGAGGGGTGTGATAGAAGGGAGGACAGATTGGTGGAAGGGGTAATCAGAATGCATGGTGTTTTAGGGTCAAGGAAGGGAGAGATGTGGAGAAAATTTGTGACTCAAAATTTTGTGAAAATGAATGCTGAGGGGGCGGAGCCAAGATGGTGGAGTAGAAAGACTGACCTATGCTAGGTCCAAACCCACAGCCCATGGATTTCCTCTAAAAAAAACTCCCAACAAATTCTGGAACAGTGGAAGCCACGCAGCAACACAGTGAAGGAGATTTCCGTTCCACAGAGCACTGAAAAACTGATCCCAAAGGTCCATCGCACCCCGGACCAGAGCGGAGCCCTCCATTCCCCTGCCCTGGCCACGTGGCACTGAGAGGAGCGAACAGACCCAAGTAGGCTTCAGAGAGGGAATCTCCAGCAGCCGTGAAGGTCCCTCCACCCACAGACTCACAGGTCAGTGAGAGAGACGGGCTGAGAGGGGAGTGGGGTGTCCCTGGGACTCAGACCCCCTCGGGAGGCAGTGGCAGATGCAGCAGGTGGCCAGAGGCTCCTGGAGCATGTGGCCAGAGCTCCCAGAGCAGGCAGGATCTCTGCAGCAGCAGCTCCATTACAAAAGGCCTCTGCATAAACCCCCTGAGGGCCTGGGAGGTGGCCCTGCCCCAACCTGAGAACCTGATTTAATCTTACCCTGAATAGCAGCCAGGCCAGCCTC
>CM053769.1:647333914-647354202 GCA_028658325.1 Potorous gilbertii | reverse complement strand
AAAGGCGGCAAAGTTGTCTTGGAAGAATACCCCAGCCTTTACTTTCTGTGGGCTTTTCATCTTTCCCCAATCTTCTTCAGAAGCCCAATACTTTTCTTCTCTTTTCTCCTTACCAAACACTACCATTAGTCATGAATCTGACTTGAGTTCCGGGTGTTGCAGTATGGCAATAAGAATATGGAATTTAAAGACAAGAAGTGTTGGTTGCAATCCTTTGTCTGTAATTTACTTGTAGTGTCACCATGGGTAAGTGACTTAAGTGATCTGAGCTTCAGATTCCTCATCTGTACAATGAGGAAAATGGCATTGGTACTGTCTTTATGGCAGGTTCTTATGAGAAAAGTGCTTTGTAAAATATAAAACCATAGAAGTAGTATTTAGAGAAGCAGAGTCAAGATGGTGGAATGAAGGGACCATTCTATGCAAGCTCTCCCAACATTCCCTCACAAACAACTTTTTTAAAAATGTCAAATCAATTCTAATGTAGCATAACCAACAAAAAGTTGGTCTAGTCCAGAACAACTTAGAAGAGTAGACACAAAGGATCTCTAACACTAGGTTGGGGGCTGGCTAGGATCACAGCAGTGACACCAGCTGTGGGTCTTGATAGCAGCAGTGGTAAGGGGATTAAACCTTTGGTCAGAAAAAGATTCCAGGGAACTTTTGTGGAAGCACTGGATAAGATGCCATTTGGCAACTCCATTAGCTATTACCCAATTTGGGGCTGGAACTCTAGGGTGTTTGCAGTCAAAAAAGAGCAAGGGCCCTAGTTCCAGCTCACAGTGATAGGAAGGAGAGGAGTTGTGGTTGAGAGACAGCAGAAACTCTATTTGGCTAAGGACTAGAGCCTGGACCAGGAGAACAGGGACCATACCTCTCCTCAGATCCTACCATCTTGGAAGCAATGAAAACATATTAGCCTCTTAAGGCAGCCGTGAAAACAGCAGGGCAAAAAAGCCTAAATCTCAAGAGAATGACCCTCTCATCTCCATCCCAGAGGTAAACGGAGCACAAATTCAACATAAAATCCAAAGTCAAGGAATGTGCTGGGAAAATGAGCATACAACAACAGAATATGACCATAAAAACACTACTCTTGTGACAACAGAGGTTTAAGACACAAACATAGAAGAAAATAATGGCATGAAAATAGCTTCTGAGGAAAAAATGTATGTTGGACACAACCAACAAGAACTCCTAAAAGAGCTGTAAAAATAAAACATAAAAATTATTTTAAAAATTAAAGTGTTAGAAAAAATGGGGGAAAAAATAAGAGCAATATAAAAAGATTATGAAAAAAATAGCTTGACAAAAAGAGGCACAAAAAGATACTGAAGAACATTATGCCTTAAAAACCAGAATTGGTCAAATGGTTAAAAAAAAAACAACAAAAGATCTAAAACCTCAATGAAGAAAATAATTGTTTAAAAATTAGCTTAGGGCTACTGGAAGCTAGTGATTCCATGAGACATCAAGAAACAATAAAACAAAATCAAAAAATGAAAAAAAGAAAATGTGAAATATCTCATAAAAACCAACTGACCTATATGATTTAAGAATTATTTGATAACCTAAAAACCATGTTAAAAAAAGTACTTACACATCATATTTCAAGGAATTATAAAAGAAAACTGAGCAGATATCTCAGAAGCCAAGGACAAAACAGAAATTGAAAGACTCCATCAATGACCTCTTGAAAGAGATCCCAAAATGAAAATTCCAAGGAATTTTACAGCCAAATTATAGATCTCTGAGGTCAAGGAGAAAATATTGCAAGCAACCAGAAAGAAATCATTCAAATACCATTGAACCACAATCAGCAACACACAAGATTTAGCAAGTACCACTATAAAGGAGAGAGGATTTCCAAGGGTAGGGAATCTGCAGCCTTAAGGTCACATGTAGTCTCCAGGCTGCAGGTTCTCTAATCATGGCTTAGACTATGTTACTAACAAAAAAAGGTAGCAATACAACCAAAGATAGCCTACCCAGAAAATTAAGTATAATCCTTCAGAGGAGGAAAAAAACCACAATGAAATAGAGGAATTTTGAGCATTCTTGATTTTTTTTTAAATGAGAGATGAATAAAAAATTTCACTTTCAAATACAAGACTTAAAAGAAGCATATAAAGGTAAATAAATCATGAAGAACTTAGGTTAAACTGTTACATTCCCAAATATGAAGATAATACATGAAAACCCCCAAGAACTTTATCATCATTAGGGTACTTGGAAGGAGTCTACTTAGATCAAGGGCATGGAGGTGAGTCACTTATGATCTCAATAGAAAGAAAGATATACCGGGAGAAGGGAAAAGGGAGAGAAAGAAATAGGAAAATTATCTCACATAAAAGAGGTACAGAAGGAATTTTTACAGTGGAGGGAAAAATGGTGGGGGGAGCAGACAATGCTTGAATTTTCACTCTCATCAGGATTTGTTTTAAAGAGGGATGCATGGAATACATGGAAAAATACTCATGAGATTTATGCATAAGGGAAGAATTTAATACTAAATAAGAGAAAGAGAGTATCACAGGAAGTCAAATGGATAATTTTGATTACACTAAATTAAAAAGGGTTTGCACAAACAAAACCAAATGTAGCAAAAATCAGTAGGAAAGCAGGAAACTTGGATGGAGTTGGGGATTTATAGCAAGTTTCTCTGATAAAGTTCTTATTTCCCAAGTATATAAGGAATCTAGTCAAATTTATAAAAAATAAGAGTCATTCTCCATTGGATAAATGGTCAAAGGATATGAACTGGCTATTTTCTAAGCTCTAAGTAGTCATAGGAAAAAATGCTCTAAATTAAAACATCTCTAAGGTACCACCTCACATCTATCAGATCGACTAACAAGAGAGACAAGAAAAATGATAAATGCTGAAGGGAAAGTGGGAAAGTAAGTTATATTAATGTACTGCTAGTGGAGTTGTGAACTGATTCAACCATTCCTAGAGAATAATTTGGAACTATGTCCAAAGGCTATGACAGTACACATATTTGAGTCTAACAATACCATCAATAGGTCTGTATTGTAAAGAGATGAAAGAAAAAGGAACATGATCCATACCTACAAAAACATTTACAGCAGATCTTTTGGTGGTGGCAAAGAATTGAAAATTGAGGGGATGCTCATCAATTTGAGAATGCCTTCAAAGCCACCATTAACGTTGTTGCCACATACACTTCAGGCCAACATTTGCTAGGATCTCGCAGGGCTCTCCTGCCAACCTACTCAATTGTTTTGGGCTAGAAAAACATCTCACCTCAATATGCTTTCGGTTGCACTGCTCTAGAATTCCATTTGACTACGTTATTTTGAAGTTGTTTAGAGAGGAAGGTTGAGCAAGTTTGGCTGGGTTACTGATTCTACTCTGCCATTTTAGCCTTGCCTCGATAATATGGGATTATCATGGTATCAGTCAAGGTATCATTTAGGCAAGAAATGACTAAAGAGATAGTTTCAAAAAAACTTAGATTTAAATTAACTAGTACAAAGTGAAATTAGCAGAACCAGGAGGACATTGTACACAGTAATGGCAACTATTAAATACTTAGCTACTCCTATTAATACAATGCATTGTGACAATTCCAAAGGACTCATGATGGAAAATTTTATCTACTTCCAGAGAGAGAATTGGTAAACTCTGAGTGTAAATTAGAAGTTTTTCATTTTATTTTTTTTGGCAATATGGGTTAATATAGAGATGTTGTTTTGCATGACAAAAAAGTTGGAGTCCACAGTCATTTTATATTTTAACACAAATTTCATTCACTAGGTTCCCACTCACAGGGATATTCCCATAGTAAACTTCCTTTCCAGTCATAGAATGGACGACTTTATCCCTTCTTACCAGTTGGTATATTTTGCGGAGTCAGAGGACCCTCTAGATTTGAGAAACTTGATGATCTGCATTTGAGTCCTAACTCTATTACTTACAACTAATTAATCTTGGACAAGTCACATGAGCTCTCTGGGCCTAAGTTTTCTCATCTGTAAAATGGGAATAATATTTACATACCACCTGCCTCATAGGGTTGTGATAAAAAGCAAATGAGATAAAGAATATCAAGTGCTTTGTAACCATACGGTACTATGTAAATATAAGCTATTAAGCCATCTTAAACAGATTGAAAACTGCCCTAACTGAATTGAACTTCCTATCACTGCTGGTCTCAGGTTAACTTTTCACTGGTATCCAAGGGCAAGAAAAAAGAAATGTTTCTATGAAAAGTGAACTTTATGGCTCTTCTCAGACAGAATCCCATCCACTTTTAGCATACTTCCTTAACTCAAGTACAGAATTTTATTCACATATGAGTGTGTGTATATATCTATATATTATATAGATATATACACACAAATACGCATATAACATTATGAGTATATATTATATATACTCAAATTATATGTGTGTATTTATAGATGTCCATATATTTATGAGTATATATTAATATAATAATACTATCAATTACTTTATTAATATATGAAAGTATAATAGGTTGAAAACATATGCACACACTCTTGTAATGGGTATAAGAATTTTTTTGTTAGTGGACCTTAGTTAGGAAGTTCAGGGTTAGTAGCAAGAATTATTGTTCTAGGTCTAGGTTCCTTTTTTAGAACATATAACAGGGGGTTTTTGGTTAAGAACCACACATATAGCATGAGTACTCTTACTGTCTCAGGAGGCTGGTCCTGTCCAATCACAGCTAGTTTTTGCTTCAGTTTTATCTCAGTTAAGTTTAGAAACATATATGTGCATGTATACCTACATACACACATATGCATGTATGCTAAAAAGTGAGGGTGGTGGAAAAGAGTAAGGAAGGGAGGGAAGAAAAAGAAGATGAAGAGATAGAGGAAGGGAGGGAGAGAGATGTATATATTCATATATATATATAATATATGTATATATACACTCACATATTATATCTACCTACATATGAAAAAAGATAGACAGGTGGTACAGCAGATAAATCACTGGCCCTGGAGCCAGGCAAACCTGAGTTAAAATCCAACTTCAACTAGCTGTGCAATGTCACCTTGGTTTTCTCAGCTACACAGTTGGGATAATGATGTTACCTACCTCCCCACAGTTACGAGAATCAAATGAAAAAATATTTATAAAGTGCTTAACACAGCACCTGACACACAGTAGACACTTAATAAATGTTTATTTCTTTCCTTCTTGGACAGAGACAAGATAGACAGGGAAACTTGTAGATTTCATTGATGCAAACTTCTATTTACCTTGGGATACACGTGTAGTCTTCCCTTGTTTGTGGGACTTCCATATCAAATCAGTTTCTACCCATGCCCTAGCCCCTAGCCCTGCTGCATTGGGAAAGTATCTTCTATATCTCTACAGGAGGAGAAAAAACTTCTCCCTGAAATTCTATACATAAGACCAACATTAATCACAAAAATTAGGGGCTGACAAATTTTCATTTTCTTAAAATAATAAGTAATATCAATTAAAGTATAGTGAACAGTGGTAAATGAAATAGTTCCTTGGGATAAGAAGAAGTCAGGTTTATACTGCTAATGACAAGAGACTGAATCAACTTCTCACTTTAACTATTCCTCCTCACAGGAAGGGAGAGGGGAACACTTTTGGGTGAGTTAGTTATCATTGAATTGTTTTCTCACTCAGAATGAAGACAGGGAAAAGGGAGATATCTGGGCTTGGTGCACACATTGCCAAGAACAGACAGTGGTGGTTGTTGAAACAGTCAATCACCCCCATCCTACCACAACAGCCTACAAGATTCTCAGCACACATTGGGCTTCCAAAGCTAGGTACATTATATTTCAACATACAACTCTGTTCTAAGGTTCTCTGGTACCCTTAAGGAGATTTAAGGCTGTTTGGGCTCTCTGCCAATGGCCCTAGTTCCCATCAATAGTGTTCCCTCAATTTTGGAAGGGTCCCCTACTAGTCCCAGGTACCCCAACTTTTCTTGACTTTCCTGACAAGCTATCAGATTGCACCAGTACACTTGGATTCCTGGTTCAATGTTCACCATGACTCCAGCTCCCAAATCTAGTGGGTATAGGATCATATCCAGCACTTGAAACTGAAAAAGCAAAATGGCATTGAATAGAAACATCCCCAGGCCCATTTCTGAGGGTCAAGGTTAAAGAGGGGGTGAGCAGGGAAGGAAGTCCTTTCTCTTTCACAGTTCAGTTCATAGCATTTACTCTGTGAGAGAATTGGGATCTTCACTCTCTGGATGTAGCAGATATAGGAGCCTGAGGATAGAGTTCATGAGACAGAAAGGCAGAAGAACTCAATATTAAAATATTGCCAGTTTTAAAGGCTCAGTCTATTCCAGTCACACAGTTAAAGGAGGCTACACCCACCCATGTGGTGGGGGATGAAAAATGCCTCCATTTTGAGACATCTGAGCATGCTCAGGAAACCTCCTTAGGGAGAACCCCATGTGAGGAGACTTAGGCATGCTCTAAAGTCCCCATTACCGAATTAATAAACCAGGTCACCTCCCCTTCCTTTTTTTTGAAAGTCCACATCCCAAATTCAATTCCTTGTCCCAAATTCAGGATGGTTCTGTGAGGTCTCTGGGAAGGCATAAAAAAATGTCAATTCATTTGTTTCCGTGGTATCATGCAATAAAGTCTCAAAACAGCCAATGTTACATTATCATATGCAATTTAACATGTACAAAGGAAAATCACGGTTGTCTTCAAATTGAAAATTTTTCAGATTCACAAAACAAGGAATATTTCACAAACTTTACTTGATGTTTCTATTGCTTAACTGGCCTGGGAGAGTACTAGCCACTATCTCCTCTTTTCCGCATTTTGATTCTTTCAGGCAACAATTCAATTTTAAAGTGTTCTCCTCTCTTGAATACCCAACTTTCTTTTTATTTCCATGATTATAGCCTTCCAAGCTTCAGCCTTGGGTAACTTATACTATTCACTGCCTTTGCTCTACAAACATGCTGCTAAACAAAGAGAAAATCATGTTAACTTTTCTGACTGGATCCACTATAATTTATGTTACACAGTCTCATCTGGGTCCTCACTGCCGCTAAGTAATCCTACTACGCTTCCCTGCCTTACCAACTTGCTATCTAATTCATCATAGTGGCTCTTCTAAATTTTGTCATCCCTCCTCAGACCTCCAATTAGCCGCCCTCACTCCCCTCTCTTAGCTGAGAGCCTTGCCTCATATTTTACAGAAAACAATAAGGCTATGTACCATGAACGCTGTCTTCTTCATCTCATTTCCCTCAGATACATTTCAACATTATCTCCTCCTTCACCCCTGTCTTACATTTGAAGTGGCTTTATTCCATTCTAAAGCTAACCCTTCCACCTGCTCAGGCTATGCTATTTTGCTTCTCTCCTATACCAGATTGACCCTTCTGACATCCCTACCATATCACTTATTTTCAATCTCTCCTTCTGCTGGTATATTTCCTCCTGCCTACAAACATGCCTTTGTCTCCCCCATTCTGGAAAAACTAAACCCTCCCTTGATCTTTTCTTAATCGTTATCCTACTGTAACTAACTTCTGGGAGAGGTCCTGTAAAATAGGTGCCTCCAGTTGTTCTCCTCTCACTCTCTTAATCATCTGGCTTCTGACCTAATCCTTCCACCAAAGCTGCTCCCTCTAAAGTTACTGATCTCTTAATTGCCAATCCAATAGCCTTTTCTCAGTCCTCGTTCTCCTTGACTTCTCTGCAGTCTTTGACACTGTTGAGCGCTCTCTCTCCCCCTTGATACTCCTTTCTATATAAGTTTTTTGGGACACCATTCTCTCCTGTTCTCCTAGCTATCTGGTAGCTCCTTCTCTGCCTCCTTTCCTGGATCATCCTCCAGCTCATGCCCCGAAGCCATATGTATCCCTCAGGGTTCTGTCCTGGACAACCTTCTTTTCTACCTCTGTACTAACTCATTTGGTGATATCATGCACTCCCATGAATTTAATTACCATTTCTATACAGGTTATTCTCAAATCTTCCTATTGTGACCCACTTTTTCTGTTGACCTCAAATCTTGCATCTTCAATTGCCTTTCAGATATCTCAAAGTGGATGACCTCATTTCTTTTCCAGGGTACCTTCTTATCCAAGTGAGGCTGATTAAACTTTTCCCACTCCCTGGATGAGCTGTATGGCCTGAGAATTCATATCCTAATATATTGCCTGGGATCAATGCAGGACTGTTTGGGGGAAACACTATTAATGAGGAGTCCCTAATGGCCAGGCTGACCTTACCTTCCCATAGCAAATGTCATCTTGGTCCTCCCTTAATCACCATCTTCCTATGACTTCCTTTTTCCTTTCACCCTTTGAGAAACTTTATGGAAAATAGAGTTCAATAAGGTCTGACACCTATTACTTCTGTGATCTTAGGTAAATCATATCATTTCTCTGGGCCTAATTTCCTAATCCGTAAAATGAGAGAATTGGTCTAGGGAGCCTTCAAGGCCCCTCCCAGCTCTAGATCAAAGATCCTAGACCTTTTCCTCTCACCAGAAGAGATGTAAGAGGACACCAAATATAACCCATTCTTTTTAGAGATGGGGATATTGAGGGAAGAAAAGTGAGTGCCTTCTCCAGGGTCACACAGTTGGTGAATATCTAATGAGGGATTTTAATCCAGATCTTCTGGACATTAAGTCCATTGGCTTTAATTCGTACTACTCTGACTCTAAAGAAAAGTGTCTTATTGAAGGCATTGTTATTATTGATAACAGCATTTCTAAAACCTCAGGAGATAGCCCATGGTCAACCCTCCCTCCTGGGCCCCCTCAGCATGCAGCAGAATGAAGGTTCACCTTGAAATAAGGAGGTGAAAGGAAAGCTGAGAATATAAGGCAACAACATCTTCCCAGCCCTCACAGCAATTTCCATAACGTTGTTAACTCACAAACCCTCTGTAACATTTTCAGGTAGGAAAATCCCAACATCTGCTCATTTCCCCATCTCCTTGCCTCTTTGACACTTAATTGTCAAGTCCTCCACCTGTGCTCTCTTCCCACTGCCCTCCCACGGGGCTGTCACGTAAGCCACTGAATTCCAGGCTTTCTGCTCCTTGTTTGTTCTGAAGGTTACTCTTGCTGCAGGGTCTGCCCTCTCCTTTACTCCCTTTCCTGGCTTGATCCTCTGCCTCCTCCCATGGGCTTTTCTGACAGAATTTTCATTGTGTTCTTCCTACAGAGAAGAGAAACTCTACTTGCTGTTTTGACCCAGTCTTCTTTCCTCCACCCTTGTACCTTCCTTTCCCTCTTTCTGCTCCCTGCCCCCACCTTGTGACAAGGGGATACTTCACCTACTTTTTTGTAAGAGAGATCTAATGCTTGTAGGGGCCTCATTTTACAAATAAGGACACTGAGGCTCAGAAAGGTCAAATGATTTGCCCCTCTCTCACATAGGCAATAAGGCTTAGACACAGGATTTAAACTCATGTGCTCCAACTTCAGAACCAGCACGCTCTCCTTTATATCATGCTTGACATATCATCCTTTCATTAGTCTAAAAGAAACACAAAAGATGGTTAAAGATGGCATAGTTCAGTGCAAAGAGCAGTAGATTTGGGGTAAGAAGGGAAGGACATTCAAATAGCTTTACAAAAATCATCACATGTAATCCTCACAACAACTCCATGAGGTAGCTGTTGTTATCATTCCTGTTTTACAGTTGAGGAAACTGTGTCAAATAGAAGTTAAGCGCCTTGCCCAGAGTCATAGAACTAGTGGTCTCCAAAACCACAGTTCCCAGGGGTCTATCCACTGTACCCCCTACCTGCCTCAGGTCAGAAGAATTCTGTTTGAACTCAACTTCTGCTGTTGCTACCTTGAGAGAGCTACTTTACCATTCTGCCTTAGTTTATTAGGGGATTTTCTAAAGTCCCTAACAGTTTTAGGTTATGATTGAATTATCCTCTGCTTCTTTTGTGTTTGGGGGGCAGGGTGTTTATTTACTGTCTCTAAATCAATAGGGTCAACATTTTTTCTACCCAGTCTTGGACCAATAAAATGCACTCAATACTTACTGCGTTCTATGTCAGGCAGGCAGGAGGGCTCAGAGAACTGGACGAAAATGTAATTGTCACTGTGCAGTTTCATTAGCATCCTGAAAATTAGTCTGATGTTATGGTGAATGACTTTGAACTGTCCAGGAAAACTGCTGTCTGTTCTAACTTTTTGGAGTAAGATCAAGACTAATGAATTTTTATACTTAATTATGTCCTACAATCTGAGTCTCTTTGATATTGCCAAAGAGCACATTTTTCCAAGATTATCTTTTTCTTTCCTCAGTAGACAAATTTTAGTTTCAAGATATTATTGTGATGTCATAAAAATCCCCTGGCATCAGGGGAAAGAGGCAGAGACAGCCAAGGAAAGCTCTCTGGGGAATGGCATATTGGTGGCCCTTCAGGGTGGTCTTCTGAGTCAGAACTAGACCCGAGGTTCCTTTGTCACAGCTTGCTCAGTGAAGACATAGCTTTCCCGAAGCCTTGCTACCTGAGGAAATGAGGTTTTCAGAATCTCAGTATCCCTTCCCCTCTAAAGAGCTCATTTTTGTCAGCTTCCCTCTGCTTCTGTTCTTCTCTTTGTAAATGCACGCTTTATTCTCTGTTCTTTCAGGGTTTACTGCCTCCTGATTTGCCCCACCTGCCTTCACACACACACACTCACACACACACGCACACACACACACACACACTCACACTCACACACACACACACACATACACACTCACACAATCACACACACATACACACAAACACACACGTCTTCCTCCAGGCTTTTTGTGTTTCATTATATTTTCCAGTCATTGTCAGTTCATTCATCCTCCTCTGTTTCCCCATTCATTCCTGAAGCACAGGGCACGTCTGATAAGGCCCCATCCAAGTGCCATTAATGGACACATCCTCAAGGATGAAATTCTCTGAAATAATGAAATTAAAACGGCAGAGAACAGAAGTTACCACCGGAGGTCACATTAACAAGACCTCTAGGTAAACATCTTGGTCATTACTTCTACTTAGAGAAAATGAAAAAAAAAATAGAGGAATATAGCAGTAGAAGGTACATATCTTGACTTCATCTGGTCCATTCCCCTGTGTCCACACAGTAGGACTACAACTCAATCCAACAGACATTTAACAAGGATCTAGTGCAGGTGTTTTTGGGGGGGACTTTTGTGTGTCTTTGACATACTGGGAAAGCCTATGGACCTCTCTTTTTTTAAAGACATAAGATAAAACAGAATTACAAAGGAAGTCAACTATATAGAAATACATTTATCAAAATATTTTTTTAAAACAAGTTCTTATGCCTTGAGTTAAGAAGCCCTATTATAGTATGTTTTATACTTTTGGCTAGGGCAGATTTCAAAATATGATTGTCTTTGGAAATATATATTCTAACCTGGGCTGCTAGGTGGCTCAGTGCATAGAGCAGGAAGACCTAAGTTCAAATCCAGCCTCAGATGCTTATTATCTATGTGACCCTGGACAAGTTTCTTTATCCTGTCTCCTCAGTGTCTTCTTCTATAAAATGAGCTGGGGAAAGAAATGATGCACCACTCCAATATCTTTGCCAAGAAAACCCTAAATGGGATCACAAAGAGTCTGGCAAAACTGAAACAACTGAACAGTGACAATACAATCTATATAATCTATATACATGGAAGTTCCTCAAGGGGAAGTCATCAGTGATGTTTAAGGGTGTAAAGGGATTCTGGGGCCAAAACCAGATGAAGAAAACAGCCTCTCTTCTCTGTGACTTACAGTCAATTTGCACAATTTACAATCCTCGATTTCCCCTTTATATCTCTGATAACAGCCTAGTGTGCTTTATAGTCTTAATATCTTGATAAGTGTCTAAAGCTTTAGACGTCTCCAGGGACAGTTTCTTCTTGGCAGACATTCCCATTTCCCATAAGTTCCATTGGGGGTTCTATTTCTTATCACCCATCTGCAAATCAAATGTTGCTTCTTCTAATTCTGTGAATTATGGGCTTGCAAAGGGAAATTGTGACAATATCCAGAGTGGTGTCATACAGTAAGTTTCCCTGTCTTTCTGGGGGGGTGGCAATGAGTCAGAGCAGCAAGAGAGACCCTAACATTCCCGTGGACTGATGAGTTATATGAAGTCCCTCTGGGTTATAATGAAATCTATTTCATAATTTGCCTTAGCTCCTATCCTCTCTGACCCCAGTTCAAACTGACAGAACAAAGCCCTGAAATATAACACATCTTTTCATTCTCTGTAGCTTTTGTGCCATCAAGTCTGGAGCTTTGGTTGGGAGGATGGTGAAATAAATGGGAGGGGTACTTACTCCCTTCTCTGGCCCCCACCCTTGTAATACAAGCATTACTGGCCTACACAGATACTTCCTTTCTCCTCCCACCAGACTTGACCTACTTTTTAGTCACTGCCTGTCAACTTCTCTATTACAGATTTTTTTTTCCCTCTGCCCATGCATGAAAGGGAGGGGAGGAAGGCAATGTTTCCTGACAACACAGACTCCTATCAGACAGCAATGTCTATTGACTCCTTTTTTTGCCTATGCACAAAAGCCCCATATTCAGCTTTACCTCCTTTAGGACATTTATAAAAAAATGTTGAAAATCAATATTATAATAGAGGTATCAAACACACAGCCCACAGGCCCACAACATATGTTGATAATACATATGTGTAATATACATGCATGTGCCTATAACATAATATATGTGTATACATATAACATGTATAAACACATGGTTTTCTAAGTCAATATGTGGCTCCCAGGGATCCATATAGACAGCTTGGTCATCCCGATTTCTATTTGAGTTTGACTCTACTGTCATAGCTCTCTCAAGCTCTCAGCTGGTGTCCAGATTTACTGACATTCACTTTACCTTATGTACCAAGAAACATTCTTTCTCTCTTTCATAACAACCTGTTCACAAATAATGAAGCACACAAATGAAAAGCAGTTATGATGAATCACATTTTCTCTATAATAAGCCAGTATTAAAGTATTCATTGGATTTTAGATATAACTCTTTTTGAATTTCTTAATGGTAAGATCAACATTAATGGGACATTCCCCTCATTCTGGTTTTAGCTGTCCTGTCTGGCCTAAGGTCTCATCTCATTCTCTCTCAGCTCCCGCAGAGAATATGTTGTCAAGGCCTGTGGATTTCATCTTCAAAAAATATCTCTTGCATTCATCTCCTTCTCTCTTCTGACACTGCTGCCACCTGGTTATAGACCCTCATCATCTTAGAAGTGAACTCTTGCAACAGCCTAATGGTTGGTCTCCCTGCCCCAAGTCTGTCCCCACTCCAGTCCATTCTCCATCTAGCTACCAAAGTAATTTTACCACAACACAGGTGTTACCATGTCACTATCTCATTTCTCCTGCCCCCCCCCATAAACTCCATGGCTCCCTACAGGAAACCTATAGGAAGCTATGTTAGATGTTGATGATCTACAAAGGAAACAGAAGACATTGCTTCCTTGCCCTTTAGTAGGAGACATGACCATCATGGCTGAGCCAAATCCTTCTCTGTGATCTTCTGGTCCCAGAACAACTGTTCTGATTCACAGGCTCATAGAGGCAGAGCTTGGTGGGGCTGGATCACTTACAACTCCCTCCCATTGTCAGGGAGGCAAGTAGGGCCTAAGGAGATGAAGTGTTTTGCCTAAGAACATAGAATTGCTAAGTGACAAAGCCAGGATTTGAACCAACATTTTCTGACTCCAAATCAGAACGCTTTTCATTATACCACAATGCCTCAGTTTAGTCGTATTCCAGCTTGTACCCCCAAAAAATACCCATTATCATCATCCAAAAATATTTTCTTGAAGACCCCTGGCAAGTGGGAGCCTATGACTTTCTGAAGAAGCCTGTTCTACTTTTTCGGGAGCTCTAATAGTTAGGAAGTTTTCCTCTTCTTCAGCCTAAATTTGATGATAGATAGATAGATAAACAGCCGGATAGACGGATGGATTGATGGATGGATGGATGAGTGGATGGTGGATGATAGAAGACTGAGAGAGAGGGAGAGAGACAGACAGAGAGAATCTCATAGAAAAGGCCACTAGCATTAATGAGGACTGAGAAAAGTTTCCTAAAGAATCTAAGACTTGAAGAAAGGCAAGGAAGTTAGATTCTGCTGTCTGACACCAAATTAAAAAGTTTAATCCTTCTTATATGTTATAGTCCTTTGAGTACTTGATGACTGCTCTTGTCTTTTGAGAGGCATTATGGTACAGTAACGAGAGGGAAGGATTTAAGGCTGAGAACCTGGTTTCAAATCCTGAATGTTACTTGCTATCTGAGTGATATTGGGCAAGTTGCATAAATTGGGCATCAGTTTATTTATTCCTAAATAATAAAATTTTTATTATTTAATAAATGATAAATATTGTGGGACTTAAGCTTAATCAGTGATCTAGCAGGGGTGCTGCCTTGCTCTTGTGTGTGGCCTTTTGACTGAGTCCAAGTTTTACAGAACAAATTCTTTTATTAAGGTGATTTATTCTGTAAAGTTTGGATCCAGAAAAAGGGCTGCACTTGAGGGCCTAGAGGGCCATGTGTGGCCTTGAGGCTTCAGGATCCCCACCCCTGCTAGCCTGATAGAAATGGTAGCCACTCAGAAACCATTATTGTTCAGTTGTTTTAGTTATGCTCTACTCTGTGACACCATTTTGGGGGTCCTCTTGGCAGAGATGCTGAAGTAGTTTGCCATTTCCTTCCCCTATTCACTTTACAGTTGAGGAAACTGAGGCAAACAGTGTTAACTGGCTTGCCCAGGGTCACACAGCTAGTATCTGAGGGCAGATTTAAATTCTGAAAGATGAGTCTTCCTGACTCTAGGCCTGGCACTCTGTGCCCTATGTTGCCACCTAGCTGCCCTAGAGAGAAAACTAAGCCTCTCTCAAATCCAACCCAAGTTCACATCACTGACTATTGCAATCTTATTCTGACAGCCCAGAGTTCATTCATCAACACATATTTATTACATAACTCCTGTAGGCATAACACTGTGTTCTCTCTAGGGAGGAAGGGAGAAATGTAAGACACGACCACCTCTGGTCTCCAGCTGCTTACAATTTTGCTTAGCAGATAAGATAGATGCCCGAGTAAACAGTTACATTAGCTGCACAAAGATAGCTATGAATAAATACCAAATGGCTACAGATAAAATGAGTGCTGTAGGAAATCAGAGGAGTAAAAGATCCCTAGGAGCTGGAATGGCAGGGGGAAGATATGCTTTACTTGTTTAAAAAGTCATCATCTATTAACATCATAGGGCAAATCTGCTTTGCTGTGTCTATGTTATTTGGGTTAAATCAGGCTATCCAAGTGTTTCTTATAACAGAGCCCTATAAGAAGGACTGGCAAAGCAAAAGATCTCTCTTTTCCAGGCAGTTGACTGCTCACAAATGGATTTTTGCAGCCCTACATCTAATTCACCCTCTTGCTATAAACACAGCTGGAGTCTTGGATTAGGTTCTTCTGTCGCTGCCCCTAGAAGCCTCTGGATCTCTCCAGTGACATTTTATGGACACTTCTCTAGGTGAATCATAAGCAAATGGGTCTAGATTCCTATTTTTAAATGTAGAATCTCAATTTTTTTTGTAAATAAATTGGACAGAAACCAAAAAGAACAGTGATAAAAATTATTAAGAGGGTGAAGGCACTGTTTTAAAAAGGAAACATTAAAGAGATTACATTTGGCAGGTTTGAACAGATAGTTTTAGTAGCTATGCTCTTGTCCAGTGGTTTCAGTCATGTCCAACTCTTTGTGGCCCCATTTGGAGTTTTCATGGCAGGGATGCTGGAGTGGTTTGTCATTTCCTTTTCCAGCTCATTTTATAGATGTGGAAACTGAGACAAAAAGGGTTAAGTGACTTGCCCAAGCTCGCACAGCTTTTAAGTGTCTGAGGCTGGATTTGAACTCAGTCTTTCAGACTCCAGGCCACGCACTCTATCCACTGGACCACCCACATAGTTTCAAAAAGAGGTCATTCAACAAACGGAAAACCAATGACAGAATCTTTTTTTTTAATGTAGATAATTTTCTTTCCTTCTTTGCCCTTCCCCATTGTCCTCTCCCTCTCTGTTATTTTTCAGGAAGGAAGAATGAGAGGTAAATGGTAGTGTAGTTCTCTTTTGAATGAAAGGCAATTTGTTATAAAGTAGACAATGCCTTTTTTTCTTTTTGTTTCTTTGTACTTCTGACCTTATTCTGGTAACCCTGACTCTGAAGGGGGTGGAGCACAGATCCATGAATCATTCATCTTCAATCAGTATAGACAGAGGCTCCCTGTTCTACCAATGCAAGTCAATAACTTACCTATAACTTAGAGTGACATAGTTGCCAGGAAAACTGAGGTTAAGTGACTTCTCCACAGTCACACAGCTATGACAATATCAGAAGTGGAACTTTTGCAGCCTCACAAGTAATTACTTTAAAGTTACAGAAAATCTGTAAATTGCCATTCGGAGACAAGACATCAGCATCTGATTAAAAGATAATAAATTGTGTAAGAATGAGGAAACTTGCATAAGAAAGCTAGAAGCAGTCCTTGGAAGATGAATTGGGGCAATTCCTATTCTCTCCTGGTTGAGGCCATAGATTGCTAAGACGTGCCTTCGACCAGCTGTTGATGTCTTCATTGTCTTTATAGACAAGCTTGTTGGATAACTCCATAATGTATCTAGCTTATTCTTAGCCTTGTAATGTAATGAGTATGTGAAATAGACATTCAAAGACTGTGGATGTGAATCCCACCTAAATTAGATAGGCCTCCTAACAAAAAACAGTGCTTCCAGACCCGTCAGTCAGTCCATATACGATTGTGTAGTTAATGAGAAAACTATTTTTATGTACCCAAAAAAAATGCATCTAGCAGCCATATGAATCAATTTATCTTCCCATGGGTGTAAATACTATCCTACTCTCCATCAAAAACATTCATGACATTATACATAAAGGAAACTGATTCAGAAAGAGGGAATAGATCACCCCAAATCAATCCCTACTCCATCTGTTCCACTCAACAGAGATCTAACTGGCTAGAGCTTTCCCCTCTAAGGTTACCTTACACGTACCTTGTACAAACCTATTTATGTAGATGCTGTCTCCCTCGATAGAATGGAAGTACTCTGAGGACAAGGACTTTTTTTTAACCTTTCTTTGTATCCTTAGCCTTTAACACAGTTTCTTCTGGCACATATTTAGGGCTGATAAGTACATGCAATTAATTTATCAGTAACATCATTTTCATGCATGAGTCATAGCACAGAATTATATCATAGTCAAATTAGATTGACTAGAAGACAATCAAATCAATTACTTATATATCAGTTGATATAGACAAAAATACAACTAGGCAATGAAATGAAGGTAGTGTTGACGTGGAGTCAAAAGACCTGAGTTTAAAATTTATGTTTGACAGCTACAAGTTATGTGAACCTGGGCAAGCGCTCAAACTCTCAACCTCAGTTTCCTCAAATATAAAATGGAGATAACAATTCTTCCCAGGGTTGTTGTAAGAATAAAATGAGATAATATATGTAAAGAACTTGGAAAATCTTCAAATTCTATGTAAATGATAATCGTGACTATTTAAAATATAAACTATAGTTGATTTAGTTGGGCTGAATAATGAAATTTTTTCAAAGATGTTTTTAAAAAATAAGATTTTATTTTTACCCAATTACATGTAAAAAACATTTTAACATTTGGTACTTCTTTTAAAGTTTTGAGTTCCAGAGTCTATCCCTCCCTTCTTCCCCTCCTCCCTTCCTGAGATTGTAAGCAATCTGATATAGATTATACATGTACAATCATGTAAAACATTTCCATGTTAGTCATTTTGTACAAGAAAATGAAAAAGGAAAGAAGGAAGGAAGGAAGGAAGGATGGGAAGGGAGAGAGGAGGAAAGGGAGGTGAAATAATATGCTGTAGTCTGTTCAGTTCTTTCTCTGGAGGCAAATAGCATTTTTCATCATGACTCCTTTGGAATTAACTTGGATTCTTGTATTGCTGGGAACAGCTAAGTTTTTCACAATTCTTCATTGTATTATGCTGCAGTTAGTGTTCTCCTGGTTCTGCTCACTTCACCAGTTACAAAGTTCATGTAAGTCTTTCCAAATTTTTTCTGAAATCATACTACTGTTGGTCGTTTTATAATCATATACCACAATTTATTCAGCCACTCCCCATTGATGGGCATCCCCTCAATAAACAATTCTTCACCACCACAGAAAGAGCTGCTATAAATATTTTTGTACAAATAGGTTCTTTTGCCTTAAAAAAAATCCCTTTGGGGTATTGTGATATTGTGGTAATAGTTACATTGCTGGATCAAAGGATGTGCACAGTTTTAGAGCCCTTTGGACACAGTTCCAAATTGCTTTCCAAAATGGTTGGATCAGTCTACAACTCCACCAACAGTGCATTAGTGTCCCAGTTTTTCCACAGCCCCTCCAACCTTTGTCATTTTCCCTTTTTGTTATAGTAACTGATCTGCTAGATATGAGGTAGTACCTCAGAGTTGTTTCAATTTTTATTTCTCAAATCAATAGTGATTTAAAGCATTTTTTCATATGACTACAGATACCTTTGATTTCTTTGTCTGAAAACTTCTTGTTCATATCCTTTGACCATTTGTCAATTGGGGAATGACTTGTATTTTGACTCTGTTTTCTATATATTTGAGAAATGAGGTCTTTATCAGAGATACTTGCTGTAAAAACTTTTTCTCATTTTCTGTTTTCCTTCTGATTTTGGTTCTATTGGTTTTGTTTGTGCAAAAACTTTTAAATTTTATTATCCATTTTATATTTTAAAGCGCTCACTATATCTTGTTTGGGCCTAAATTCTTCCTTTATCTACAGATTTGATAGATAAACTATCCCATGCTCTCCTAATTTGCTTATGTTGTCACTCTGTATGTCTAAATCATGAACCCATTTTGACCTTATCAAGTTTTCCCAGCAGTTTTTAGCAAATAATGAATTTTTTGTCCCAAAAGCTTGGATCTTTGGGTTTATTATATACTGTCCTACTACTCATTTACTACAATGTGTTGTGTACCTCATCTGTTCCACTGATACAGTACTTTATTTCTTAGCCAGTACTATATTGTTTTGAGAACTACTGCTTTATAATACAGTTTGAGGTCTGGCACTGAGAGGCAACATTCCTTCATTTTTTTTTTCATTAATTTCTTTGATATTCTGGACCTTTTGTTCTTCCAGATGAATTTTGTTACTATTTTTTCCAAGCTCTATAAAATATTTTTGGTAGTTTGATTGGTACGGCACAGAATAAGTAAATTAATTTAGGTAGAATTGTCATGACTATTGTGTTATCTTGGCCTGCCCATGAAAAACAATATTTTCCCAAACATCTAGATCTGATTTTATTTATTTGAAAAGTGTTTTGTAATTGTGTTCATATAGTCCTGGGTTTGTCTTGTCAGATAGACTCAATTACAAATTGTCTACAGTTATTTTAAATCAAATTTTCTTTCTATTTCTTGCTGCTAGACTTCACTGGCAATATATAGAAATGCTGATAATTTATGTAGATTGTTTTGTGTCCTGCAACTTTGCTTAAGTTGTTAATTATTTCAAATAGTTTTTTAGTTAATTCTCTAGGGTTCTCTAAGTATACCATCATGTCATTAGCAAAGTGTGATAGCTTTGTTTTCTCATTGCCTAGTGTAATTTTTTTTAATTTCTTTTTCTTCTTCTATTGCTGTAGCTAGCATTTCAAGTATAATGTTGAAAATAGTGGTGATAATGGATTTTTCAAAAACTTTTAAAAATGTATTACATACATAAGTGGGCATATAGAGTGGCATAGCTGTGAGAGTGCATCAGAGTTGGGGGAAAGAAGAGGGGAGGAAAAGGACATCCCTACTATCCATGATCCAATGTGAATGCTGAATGACTATCCTATGCCACAATTCCTTTAAAATTAATACAACCTATCTAAAGTACCTCTGTGTCTTAGATATGGTTGAAGGTAAAGAATATTGTTCATGACTGAGAGGAGCGAGCAGATCCAAGCAGGCGTCAGGGACCTGAATCTCCAGCAGCGGCGAAGGTCCCTCCACCCACAGACGCACAGGTCAGTGAGAGAGACGGGCTGAGAGGGGAGCGGGGTATCTCCGGGACTCGGACCCCTGGCGGCCACGGCAGAGGCAGAGGCAAGGCGGAGGCAGCTCCGCTGGAGACTCCCGGGGCGGGCAGGGGCTCCGCAGCATCTCCATTGCAAGAGATCTCTGC
>CM053769.1:647300140-647333414 GCA_028658325.1 Potorous gilbertii | reverse complement strand
TAGAATGTCCAGTGTATTGGGGAGGGGGGAGGGCACAAATGGGGAGAAAATTTTGGAGCTCAAAATCTTGTGAAAATGAATGTAAAAAGTTAAATAAATTTATTTAAAATAAAAAAAATAAAAAAATTAAAAAAAAGAAAATTGTTCATTTGAAATCCTTGAAGATTAAGTCACTTTTCTTCTCACAATTATTTAATTATCTGCTCAACTACTTCATAGCAACCTTTTATTTCCATTTCTAAAACCAAAATTGGTTTGCTTCCATCCTTGTATTTGTTTTTGTTGTTGATTTTCACTATTTAAGGACAGATTTTAAAGACTGAAGGAGATTAAAATGAGGTCATTTGAGCAAGCTGTCATTTAGCTGCAGATTGTTTGGGTCTAAAGGGAAGTAAAAACCATGAGGATGTATAAATAGAGGTGTGGAACACAAGTTTCACAGAAATGTCTTCTCTCGCTGTATAAGGATGAGCTCACATTTAAAATGCAAGGCTCAAAACTGGCTGCTTTACTGAAAAGTAGGTTACTAGTTAGAACTAGTTAATTTTAAGAATGACTTGAATAATTTAGGTCACAATGTCACTTGCCATGGGCAACACCAGAACTTTGGCCTTTGGTGTAAATTAAACTAAAATTACCTAAATAATTACTTATTACTTATATCTTAAGGCAGAGCCATACCTACATGACTTGAATTCTTACTCCTGGTACAAATTCAGTGAGTTAACAGGGGTAGTAAAAGGGATATTCCAACTTTAGCAGCATATGCAGGGAGAGGAGTTCCCAGAACACCCAGCCCTTATTCCTCTAAGGGTTGGAAAGGAATATGGGGCCCAGAAAAACGAGCAATGGAACCTGGACATGGTTATATTGTGATCACGTGAACAGATAGAGGATTACAAGGTATCACTCAGACATGATGATCCTCCCATAGAGTAAGTGCGCCCTCCCCCAGATGTCTGCACTCTGGAGCAAGGCACTATTTGCACTGCACTAGTTATGTTTCGGTTTTTAAGGATTATATTGTGAAAGGTGGCAGAGAATTGGATAAATTAGAAGTTGTTCTGACTAAAGAAAGATTTTTAGACTCACAATTAATTGGATGACTGGATAGTCGTACCGTAGTTTGGCCATCACCTAATGTATCATTATGAAGAGGCAAGATTAATCCCATGATGATGTGTCAGGACTGAAAGAAATCGAGTTTTTATATTTGTAATTCATGTCATCTCATGAATGTTCTGTTTCTTTAAAAATAAGACTTAATAAAGGAAAAGAAGAAAAATAATACTTTACCTTCTCTATCTGAATTCCCTTTCTCTTTGGTTTACTCACAAGGAAAAGAAAAAAAAACACAGATGAAGACCTCATAAACTGAAAGTGCAATTATACTTTTTTCTTTTCCCTTTTCTAAAAGTGCAATTACTCTTAAGTAATCTGATACTCTAAGTGTATCAGATAAGATAGTCTAGAAAGAATCAGGTTTATGTCCGAGATGGGATCCTGCCTCCATGTTTCCATATTTCTCTCTCTACATATATGTGTATCTTAATGTTGTAGACATTAAAGATAATAGAACTTCCCCCAACACCAGGGCTCTTTTCTGATTATGATCCCCAATTAGAAGATTGTGTGAGGTGTCTCCAAAGATGTAAAGTTTGGATAAAACACTGACCATCCCTGTCCAGAGTGTGCATTCTAAATTGGGATAAGACACAAATAAACATTTAACATCTCAGGATAAGTGCATGGATATGTCAGGGGCACAAGGAAAGGTGCCAATACCTTTCTCATCCAAATCATGGCATCCAATGTGGACACTAAATTAGCAATAGACAAATTGTCATTCACTATATTTGAGCAGTGTGAAGACTTGGAATTGTCTCTTTAAATGACTGATCAACCAAATTCCCAACTAACAAATCTTATACCTGTTGTCCTTTCAAGGTGGTTTACCAATCGCTTATCAAGTCAAGGCTCTGTGTTGTCTTTACAGATCTTTTGAATAGAATGATTTCTATTTTGTCCTAGACTCCCACTTCTTCAGGTCTATAGAAAGGGGAAAGAGGAGGAAACACCCATCCTAGGATCCTTATTAGTACTCAGCATGTGCCAAATCACTGAATAAATAAGTAAGGTGTTAAGTGCTTGTTGGATCCACAGGAATAGGGAACAGCCTACTGCCATTTTTTTCATGATATAGTGGAAAGAGTCCAGGGACTTCAGAGACTTCTTAGTCAGTTCTGAGCTATGTTGCTGATCACTTAATTTCTACGAACCTCAGTTTCCTCATCTATGAAATTGAGATGCCAGTACTTGTGCTACTTCCCTTGCAAGGTTGCTTGAGGAAGACACCACAAAGACCTTCTAGTAGTATAGAAATGTTATTTTTATTTTGTGGAAGAAAGGCCTTAGCTTAAAAAGGCCAAGGTCTTGGACTGCATCCTGGGCCATCTCCAATTGTCCTGATCCATATCTGACCAATGGAACCAATTGGCTCCAAAGAAGAAAGTGAGGCTGGTAACTTTGCACAGCCCTCCCTCACTTAAATCCAGTTCACTTACATCATAGCGTCACCTCCCTGATGTCATGGTACTCTTTGAGAATGAAGGAAAAACCATACAAGCCATAAGATGACAACAAGGCCAAGGAAATTCAGCTTACCCTGAAAATGTGTGCATATTGTGTGTGTATGTTTGTACTGTATGTATTGTTTTAATATACAGATAACTTGAAGATAAATTTAAATGGTCAGGGGCAAAATTATGGCTTTAAGACCCTATGTCTGTAAGGCTTCATTTGAAAGGGGAGAATTATGAATAACAGATGGAAATTACAGGAATGAATATTTTGACACAATATGAAAAACACCTTTCTGACAATTAGTGGCCCCAAAATAGAATATACTATCCAATAAGAGAATAAGTTCCCCATCATTGGAAATATTAAAATATTCCCAACCTTTGAGAATGTTAAGAAGAGATTTGTCTACTGAATAGGGAGTTAGAGTAAATAATATCTAAGATCCCTTCCAACTTCAGGGGTCTACAATCACATGACTATTTAAAGTATAAACTGAGCATTTATGGAGCTCTGTCATAAAGCAGAAGACAAAATCCCTAATTACACAGGAATGGAAAGTTAAATATGTGAACAAGAAGGCAACATGATGTAAGCTTTAGTACCCTGTGTACTCCTGAGGCACCCCTCCCAAATCTGAAAGCCAATGAAACTCTTTCAGAGCCATAGATACATAAATCAATGGGAAGCTAAGGAAAGAAAATTTTGTCAAAGCCCTGGGTCATCCATGTTTCTAAGAATGGACTCTTTGCTCCCCTCTTTTTTGTCAATGCATAGGATCCCATGACTATGCTGAGGGCTTTGTACAAACCTTCTGAGCCATCATTTGAAGAGCTGCCAGTCCCACCAGCAGAAGGTGTCACAAGGCTGTCTTTGATGGCCACTCATCTCTTCCTTACATGAACTTTAGTGAGACTCTCAGTTTTCAGCCTAATTGGCTCTAGATGGAGTTAGTGACTGGAGGTTGCCATGGCAACACAATCTCACAGTGTAGGAGGACAGCTTTGCCCATGACTGAGCTGGTCCTGTGGGCAGAAGGTCATGGGTCCCTGTGGTCTCCCCTTCTTCTGCATCTTGTTATCCTATCCAGCCTGTCTAACCGTTGGCTTATCACCCTCATACTCCTTTTGTCATATCAGTGTGAGACAAGCTAGGAAAATGCTATATTTAAAATTCATACTTATGAGTCACCTGTTCCTCATCTGTACCTTCCCCAAACACTATATATACATAAAATAGAGCCCCTGAGGGGTTAAGTTCAAGAACTCTGAGTCATTTCCCCAGGTGCTACCCCTTCCAATCATTTGAAAACAGCAGTCCAGCCATGGAAAGGAATTGGATTTCTGTATAACAGCAACCTGCCCCTGTTTTCTCTTACCACGGTTATTTTTTTGTGATAATTTTTGTCAATTTGTAGTAAGGATGGAGAAAGGATGATGACCTGTAGGAGAAAGAGTAATGTCTAGTTTTCACAAGATCATAGATTTAGAGCTGGAAAGACCCTTTGAGGTCACTGAGTCCAATGCCCATTATTTTTCAAATGAATAAACAAAGGCACTAAGGGGTTAAGTGGGTTAGCCATGGTCACATAGCAAGGGTCAAGATTCAAACTCAAGACTTCTCTGACTCCAAGTCTGGTACTCCAGTCACTGTGTCACTTAGTTGCCTAAATGTTAAAATTGAAGATGCCAGTACTATATGTTATGAGAGTGGTACAAAGCTAGAATCCCTGTCATTCCACTCTCTCCTAACAACACCAGAAATTCTATAGCTGGTAAAGTTTGCAAAGCAACTGACACCTATAATCATCCTAACTACCCCATTGGGGAGGCACCATTATCTCCACAGCTCCTAAACTCTGAGAATCTTCATTCCCATCACCACTCTCGTAGATGTCTTAGTCTCCAAAGAAAGGCCATAACACCCTCTCAAGGTTCTCGTGGTGCACCTGAGAAATTAGAGATGGCTCTAAGACCACAGGCTTGAATCTCTAATGGTGTGCCTCCCTCCCCTCACAAGATCATAGATTAAGAATAATCTTGTCAGCAAAACTCAGGTAGTTTTTAGAAAGGGGTATTTACCAAGGTGCAGTGTGAGTCCTTTTCAGAGTTGCTTATACACCTTTGGTGTCCATCTCTCACTCAACTCTCACTGTGACTCTAAGAAGCTATAGCATGTGCAGTGGCCACACCCCAGTAAACTATCTCAGCAGATGAGCTAAACCAGGTTGAGGGGAATCAAAGGACCTCAAATCTCTCAATGAGTTAGGGGGATATCTACCCCAAGCATGTGAAAACTTCCCCTGGAGGAATGGGTGGACGAGAACAATTTGTTCCAATGACCATATAGGCAGCTGAAGCAGCTCAAAGCTTGGTCAGAAATCTAAGACACCCAGGTCATCCACTGAATCCTGAGACACCAGTCTTGACATCTGTTTTGCCACTGGACTCTGATAGAAGAGAGAGTGAGGCTGACTACTTTGTGTAACTCTGCCTCATTTAAATCCAATCCATGTGCAAGTCAAGCCATCCCCCTGTGATGTCACGGGCCCTTAAAGAATGAAGGACAAACAACATTTATCAAGGTGGCCCAATAAGAACAGTTGGTACAAAACATTCTCCCAAAAGTGACATACTCTCCTACAAGGACATATAAAGTCCAGTGGGAGGTGAGTTCAGGCATAGAAAGTACATGTGGGGAAGGGAAAACTCATGACTCTTGGATACTGGAAGTTCTTGTTCTCTCATAAATAGGGTGCATAAGAAGTTCCCTTTTAGACATGGTGTAGTTTCTTTAATGGACACTCCATGTCTCAGCTCTGGGCATTTTCACTGGCTATCCCCCAGATCTAAAATACTTTCCTTCCTCATTGTTTTTTCTTAGTTACCTTGAATTCCTTCAAAATCCCAGCTCAAGTCCCACCTTGTGGGCAGCCTTTGCTCATCCCCCTGAATTCTAATGCCTTTCCTCTGTTTATTGTCTCCACTTTATTCTACGTGAAGCGTGTTTGTACATAGTTGTCTCCATATTACCTTCCCTATAAGACTGGGGGCTAGACAGGGACAGTCTTTTGACTTTCCTTGTGTCCCCAGCACTTAACCCAGTGCCTGGCACACAGTAAGTGCTCAATTGAAGCTAAATCCCTCGCCAACTCCTAGTGGAGCCATAAATCTATGCACAACTTATTCTTGTCTCCAAATGCAGACATAGCTGTAAGTTGATCCAAGGATCCTGCTAGGACACCAATGGAAAGTTAACAACCTCTAGATCTTTTAAAGCTCACATGGTCTTCTTCCAACCAAAGAAGAGAGCTGGAGAGGATAGGAGAGACCCAAAGTGAAAGCTGGTGCCTCTTTTCTTCACAGTTTTACTGGAAAATTCTGCTTATTCCAATTTGTAGATTGACCTCAGTTATAACTAAATTAAAGACCAGCTGCCACCATTAGTGTGGGATAGTTGGAAAACACTAAATAAGAACATGGAAGAAATGACTTCTAAACTCTGCATTATCAGTAATTGCCTTTGCCCTGTTGGGCAAATCAAGCTTTCTGCTCCTCAGTCTCCTTATCAGTCAAGGAATTTGGGTGTGGAAATACAACACTTCATTAACAGGCCTTCCATGAAGGCCAACAATGTGAAGGTCATCATGAAATATTATGAGATCAATCATTAAAAAATTATAATGTATTTGAACCCCATCTGTTTTGCTTAAGGGCCCATTTAGGCAATAGCCCACCCACTACAATAAAAATGTGCTGAGATCTATTCAGGGTCAAGTGGGAAGATAGAAGGAAAGACCGGACTCATAGCCTTAGACTAGTGTAGTATCAATTTCACAGTATGGACATGAAGGAGTTCTGCACCTTTCATAGAAGATTACCTACTGATACTCTCCTATTTAAGTAGCTCTAAGAAGAGCCATTATCTTTGATAACTTAGCTGGAAATTCAATTGCATTTGTTGTGTAGGTTCCCTCTATCAAGGAAACTTGGAAACCCACCCTTACCTTCCCATGATGGACCATCCTTGTCCATGTCTTTCAACCTCGTGTGCCAGGGGACTGTGAGCTTCTTGAGCGCAGGGACTGTTTTTTTGCCATTCCTTATTTCCTCAACTCTTGGTACACTGCTGGCACCTGATAGGTGCTTAGTAAATTTTTGCTGATTTGCCTAGACAATGCAGATTCTTTAAATGTTTTGTGGATATCTATGTTAGCCATGACTCAGTGCTCAAGCTCAGAGCATTAAGTAATCTCTAACAATAAAAAGAGTCCCATAAAAGTGGACTTTGAATCATGGATTACATTTATAAAACCTTATATTATATATAGAAATATATATATATATATATATGGAGAGAGAGAGAGACATAGTATGTGTGTATATATATATATATATATAGAGAGAGAGAGAGTGCGAGAGAGAGAGAGAGAAAGAGATTACATCTATAAAACCTTTAGTTGCTGTTCATTTGATTTAGTCATGTCCAACTCTTCATGACCCATTTTGGAGTTTTCTTGGCAGAGATACTGCAGTGGTTTGCCATTTCCTTCTCCAGCTCATTTTACAGATGAGGCTACTGAGGCAAACAGGGTTAAGTGATTTGCCCAGAGTTACATAGCTAGGGAATGTCTGAAGTTATAGGCGAACTCACAAAAATGAGTCTTCCTGACTCCAGGCCTAGCACTCTATCCACTGTACTACTTAGATGACCTACATAATATATGATATATACATACATATATATATATATATATATATGTATATATATATATATATAAAATCTAATTTTTATATTTAAAACCCTGCTTTACATCACAGTTCCTCCTTGTTACTATATGACAGACCTTCCTCTTTTGGGTTCCTTTTGATTCCCTGCTCTCTTTTTTGTTTGTCTGTTTGTTTCCCACTAATGGTTCATAATGCATTGTTAGATATATGTTGTAACCTGCTTGTACTCATCATGTATCTTTCCCTTCTTTTGGGGTTATCTGAAATTTTGGTTCTTCAGAAATCATTGTGTTCCATGATCTGGAGCCATATGGAATCAGTGGTAGAATGCTGATATTAAAGAGATAGACTTTTGTAGCTTTAGGTAGTTTAGGATCACTAAGAGCATTGCATTATTTCCCAAATGTGACCCAGACTAATCTCTTCAGTTCTGGACTGGGTTCATTTTCCTCATTCAATTTCTGCCCCAACATAGGTAACATATATTGATTGATTGACTTGTTTATCCAGCTACATATATTTTTATTTCATCTGTTTTATTTTTCCAATGTAGTTACTTAAACTCATCTCTTTCAAGTAATTACGACTTTCACTAAGAAGACTTTGTCATGTTAGCATATGCTAATTGGACTTGGTGTGGTTCACACAATGTCATGTGCAAACAGGAGCCCTTAGAGAACCTTTCATTCCATAAGGAGTCCTTCCATTTGGATTCTGCAACACCAATACCCTAGGTAAGCAAGTCTCTCTATTTTACACTTTGTTTAATATTACTACTCAGCCGATCATTGAACAGTTGTTCCCACTATAGTTGTATCTCTCATAGAATCTTTTGTGAGTTTTACATAATCAGAGTGGATACCTTGTTTAAAGGGACAGACCCTTTACAACCAAATTGTGTAATGACATTTTAAAAAATCAAGAAACCATAGACAGAATCTCGTATTCTTTTCATTTTTTAGTTAGTTGAGTCTCTATAAAGATGTGGCCAGCTAGCACACACATATTTTTTTTTCCTGGCTTCCCACTGTATTAATCACAATGACATCTATAGATTAATCTCCAATGAGTTTCTTGTTTATTATAGGAGTAAAGTCACAAAGGACTGTTCCCCTTTGGATGAGAAAGGATGTTTTCCAAGGGCTAAAGATTATCTTTCTAATGTTATTGTTACTGTATAAAGTATACTCCTGGTGCTACCCATTTCACTTGGTATCAGTTTATATCAGTTTAAAAAGTAGACAAATCAGTTAAAATCAGTTTTTAAAAGTCTTCCTGGGTCTTTCTGAAACTGTACCCTTCATAATACAATAGTATACCACTGACATTCATATACTTCTTCAACAAAACCCCAACTTATGGGCATCCCTCAGTTTCTAATTCTTTGCCACCACAAAAAAAAGCTGCTGTGAATAATTTTGCACACATTAGGCCTTTTCTTTTTCCTTTGAATTCTTTGAATTATAGACTTGATAGTGGTATTAGGTCTGATTTATGGCATTTTCTGAAAACTGAAGCATATTTAGAAACCCAACAGTTACAGAAGGTGGCATAATACAATGGCTAACCTGAAAATATGTTTAACATGGTTGTATATGTATAATCTGCTTGCTGTCTTGGGAGAGGAAAGGGAACAGAGGGAGGGAGAAAAATTTGGAACTCAAAATCTTACAAAAAAATGAATGTTGAAAACTTATCTTTATATGGAATTTTTAAAAATGCTATTAAGTAAAAAAAAAATAGTGTCACCACTACTGGGTCAAAGTGTATGCACAAAACTGTGTGCAAGTTACAAATTGTTGTCCAGAATTGTTGGGCCAGTTCACAGCTCTACCAACAGTGTAAATCACGTGACTCAAATAGCATCTCTAATCCATATCCCTGCAGGTCTAATATTACCATAGTTTTAAAATGCAATGTTATCTGTGTTTTATTGTATTTTTATTTATTTTTAAAAATATTTTCAAATTACATTTTAACCTGCTAGGAGCTATACTTTGGAGTCATGTGGATGGGGACACCTGCCCATCTGATACCTCTGCATTAAAGTATCAGTTTTCAGCATAGCCACAGAGACTTGCTATTTAGAAGAGGATGAATATCTCCAATAGTAACCTAAAGACACCTCATATCTAAACTAGAGATAAGGAATTTGCAGCCTCGAGGTCATATGTGACCCTCTAGGTCCTCCCTCAAGGGCAACCCTTCAACTGAATACAACTTCTCAGAACAAATTCCTTTAATACAAGGATTTGTTCTGTAAAACTTGAACTCAGTCAAAAGGCCTCATGCACTCAAGGATCTATAAGGTCACATGTGGCTCCCCACCCCTGATAAACTGTTACTCATTGGGATCAGGTCTGCAGAAGAGTAGAGGAATATTTGGATAAAAGTAGATTATATGATCCAAATGTAACCATTCCAAGTGAATCCCATTTGCTGAGTACATAAAGTTATTTTCTGATTTAGAGTTATGGGACTTGACAGGGTCACAGGAACAAGTGTACACCTGGAAGAAACCATGGAGGGCAATTAGTCCAAGCTTCTCATTTTACAGTTGAGAAAACTCAGGCCCAAGACAGTTAAATGACTTGTCCAAGGTAATAAGTAACAGGGGTAGGATCTTAGCTCAAATTATCTGCCTCAAAAATCTATTCTCTTTCCATTGTATTATGCCACCTTCTGTAACTGTTGGGTTTCTAAATATGCTTCAGTTTTCAGAAAATACCATAAATCAGACCTAATAGGGTATAATAGATCACCCAGGAAAAAAGACTGAGATGTTATGGGCTCATCATCCTCTTTTTTTCCACATATAACCAGATATAGCTCAGTATCTAAAGCCTATTGTGAGATGATAAAGATGCTTAAGAAACATCTTTGAGATGAAAAAGTAAGACATGGTACTAGAGTGCTCCTAATTTTGTCTACACTGTTTGATCTTAGATATACACTTTTTATATGGTTACTTAATAATGGATTCAGGAAGGGAGCCAAAGAATGCTATCAAATTTGTCTCATTTTAGTTTGCTTTTCTTCCTCACCTAGAGTAACATATCTCCCCCTCCAGTCATCCCTAGAACATCCATTCTTACCACCTCACTAATGATGCTAAATATGGAGCATTATAACAAAAGCCCAAAAAATGGCATTGGAGTAAATGTCCTGTACCTACCTTTAGGACACGCTGACCTTCTCCAGAATAAAAGCTAAGACTTCCAGGTTCATATGAATACATTGTGCATGCTGACAATAGCCAGAGAGTTAAAAACACATAATATTATTATATTTTGGTCACTTATATCTTCTATATAGCACCCCCAAGATGTTTTGCAAATGTCAGCCATTCTATCACCTGATTTCCATCCATTCCCTACCCTGAATATGTGGCTACACTAATTCCAGGGAGAATTTGACCTATGAAACTGAAAAAATTAAGCCCATGAAAAGCTAGAGCTCAGTTCCACTCAGTTAATTACTTTGGAGATTAGCTTCTCCCTCCCTCCTCCCCCCATTTCACTGATCTCTAAACTGGGAACAGTTTCTAAATGCTTTTCTGTACTATACTCACCAGAAATCATCCCGCTTCATATTGCCAATCCTTTAGTGGTGTCCTTTTAGCTAAGAACCTTGTACTCTCCCAAAATTATATCTTAGAGGAAAGCTACTCATGTCAAGTATCAAATGGAAGAGTGGACATTTTTCACTGATATCTTCTTACACATCCAGTAGCCTTCCTGAAGTCCTCGGGAAAGGGAAACCCTGTAAAGAGTAATTTTTAAAAGTTATCCCAATCAACCAGCCTCCAAAAAGAAAAACTTTTCCTCTCTTTTCAATTATTAATGATGTTGGCCAAGAAGATACAGTTCAGATAGCAGAAACACTAAGGTAAGGATAAAACCTTACAGGAAAGCACCAAAGTCTGGAGACACTTCATGATGGCTGGCTGCAGATGATGTCATCAGTCCTCCTTGAAAACGAAGGACAAACCGCAGAATAGAAAGACACAGCAGCACAGCTGACATATTAGCTAGTTGTAGGCCTGCTCAGATACCAGCCTGTTCTAAGTAGCCTCGCTTAAAGGGCAGCAACACAATAGAACAGGTTGCTGGTATAATGTACCATACAATGCACCCCTGAAATCACTTTTGTTTCATTCTTGCTTTGCTTTCACTATTCATTTGAATAATTAGGTCACTATATTAGGCCCAGGGCTATTTACTGATCGAGTGTGTGTGTGTGTGTGTGTGTGTGTGTGTGTGTGTGCATGCGCACGTGCATGTGTTCATCATTAACCTTTAGTTCTAATAGTTTTTTACAACTGCAGGCTGCTGTGATTCAGTAAATTGAATGTTGTGACTCTTAGAAAGAACACAGATGGGTCAATACCAGTGTTTTGACTTCTGCAAAATCAAGCAATAAAAGTAACAATTATCTTCAATTTAAACATTGAATATTAAACTAATGGTGCCAAGTCTGTAAATGGAAACCTAAAAATGCCTTGCTAAGCTTGCTACTATATGTTCATTACAGAGAAAATTCTTCATATACAGATTATATTAAAAGTCAGTGCTGTTTTAGGCTATCAAAATTTATAACTGCACTAACACCATAAAACTGTATTTTACAGTTGTGGTTCACCATCTCCCTCCAGCCCCCATATACTATTTCATTGTAAAGATGAGAAACAAGTAATGTGTCATCAATAGCTGCATAACCTGTTTTCCTCTACTTTTTTCACACTCAAAATCCTTTGGCGAGTCACAGGATGTGCAGACCTGCCTTAACCAGTGCTTCATACAGCCAATAGTACATTCAGGGGAGCTGGCAAGAGTTTGACCAGTTATGAAGCAGAATTTGTTTCAGTTTTGAGGATTGAATCCATAATTTTGGCTTTGTCAGTACCATATAATTTAACCACTCTAGAGCTAAAAAGTTCAGGTCTATGTCATCCCTTTATGCAGTTAACTCCAGTGACTCCATATTACCTCCAGAATCAAATGTTAAGTCCTCTGTTTGGCTTTTAAAGCCTTTCATAACCTGAATACATCCTACCATTTCAACCTTCTTATGTTTCTTTTCAAGTGTTTTTCAGACCAGGCCTTCATTGCTATTCAGTATAAAAAGTATTATATCATCTTCCCACTCTGGGCATTTTTACTAGCTATCTCCCCTACCTGGAATTCTCTCTCCCCTTTATTCAACTTCCTAAATTCTTCAGGTTCCTTCAAGTCTCAAAACCCCAACTTTTCCAGAAGCCTTTAATAGTTCCCCTTCATGATAATGTTCTCCCTCCAAAATGATTTTCAATTTACTTTATATATACCACATCTATGTTATACAGGCATGCCTCATTTTATTGTACTGTATTGTGCTCAGTAGGCAGTTGGAGATACAAGACTGAAAGCCAAGACAGAGAGATTAGGGATGGACAAAAAGACAGGAGAATCACCTACACAGAGATGATAGTTGAGTTGAGTTTTTACAAAATGAAAGTTTGTGACAACCCTGGGCCAAGCAAGTCTATCAGCACCATTTTTCTAGCAGCATTTGTTCACATCATGTCTCTGTGTCACATTTTGGTAATTCTTACATATTTCAAAATTTTTCATTATTATATCTGCTATGATGATTTTGCAAATAGAGATCTTTGATGTTACTATTGTAATTGTTTTTAGGTTGCCAAAAAGCATGTCTATATAAGAGGATGAACTTAATTGATAAATATTGTTAATGTTTCAACTGATACACTGACTATTCCATCTCTCTCCCTCTCCTCAGGTCTCCCCATTCCCTAAGACACAACAATATTGAAATTAGGCCAATTAATAACCCTACACTGGCCACTAAGTGTTCAATCAAAAGGAAGACTCAATTAATGTGCTAAAATTCACTATTTTTCTTATTTTAAGAAATTGCCACAGTCACCCCAGCCTTAAGCAACCATCACCCTGATCAGTCATTAGTCATTAACCTGAAGCAAGACCCTTTCCCGGGAAAAAGATTAGAACCTGTTGAGGGTATAGATGATAGCATTATTTTTTAAGCAATCAAGTGTTTTTTAATTAAGGTATGTGTATTTTTTAAGACATAATACAACTTCATACTTATAGACTACAGAATAGTGTAAACAAAACTTTAATATACTCTGGGAAACCAAAACATTTTTGTGACTCACTTTATTATAGTATTTTCTTTATTGCGGTGGTCTGGAGCCAAACCCATAATATCTCCAAGGTACACTTGTACATATCTAAGATCTACATATCTGTGGCATAGATACCTTAGCTTTTTCTTAGTCTACCTCCTTCTTGACTTCTTTGTAGTTTTCTACACTATTGATCTCCCTTTTCTTGATATTCTTTTCTCTCTAGGTTCTTTTCAACATTTATTTTTCCTGGTTCTCTTTTTGCTCTAATTGCTCCTTCTCAGTCTCCTTTGCAGGATCAACATTAAGGTCACACCCACTAATCATAGATGTTCCCTAAGGCTCCATCCTGGGCCCTCTTCTCTTCTCCAGTTACACTATTTCACTTTAATCTCATGAGTCATCATAGATTCAACTATCATCTCTACAGAGGTGATTTTCAAGTCTATTTGTCCATCCCTAATCTCTCGACTTTCAGCCTTGTATCTCCAACTACCTGTTAGATATCTTGAACTGGATATTCCATAGGAAACTTAAATTAACCATGTCCAAAAATGAACTCATTCTCTTTTTCCTCAAACCCTCTTCTCTTCCCTTTATACTACCAAGGGTATCATCATCCTTCCATTGATCCAGACTCCCAATCTAGGTTGTCATCCTGAATTCTTCACTCAATCTTGCTCCCTAGATTCAATTAGCTGCCATAGACCTGGGCCTATAGGGTAGTAACAGTGTCAAAGGAGAGAAGGGAGTATAGCCAAGATATATGATGGAGAAACAAGAAGACTTGGCAACTAATAGGATGTAAGGAGTGAAAGTAAGTGGGGAATCTAGGATGACATCTAGTTTGGGAGTCTAAGTGAAGAGGAAAATGGTGGTATTGTTGGCAGTATAAAGGGAAGAGAGTAGGTTTTGGGGAGAAAAATAATGAGTTCATTTTTGAATGTGTGGAGTTTAAGATATCTAAGGAACATCCAGTTTAATATATCTAATAGGCAGTTGTGTTAAGGTTTATGAGTGCTGGAACCCTGAAATAGTGGCATGTAATTCAAGTACTGCCCAAATGAATTCCACCTAAGTCTTCTGTCAGCCAGAGAAGAACAAAGTTTCTTAAAGATCCACCTACTGGATAGATTCTTAAGGAATCTCAGCATTGGCTAGAATCTTAAGGATTGAGCATTTGGATTGCAAGGGCAAGGAAGTCAGATTGAATCTAAGCCCTTTCATGGAAACAAGATGGATCTTGTATACAAAAAGACTGTGGGAGGGATCTAGGGGTGGCTAAGTCATCTAGGATGACCGGAGGAGGGATCTAGGGAGGATCTTATGGGAGTGGCCAGTAGGCTGGGGTGACTAGAGGCAGGATGCCAGGAACCAAGAAAATGGGATTTAAGATGGGATCAAGGATGGGAAGTAATAGGGGGCAATCTGGAGGAAACAGACAATGAAGGCCTGGACTAGGTTAAGGGTAACAGAGAATTGGGCATAGGAAAAATGAAAAGCCAGTTAAAGGGATTATAGCCTCAGGTGGTCTCCAGATCAAGTGGGAAGATTCAAGGAGAGTTGAAGCAGGTTTCCACAGCCTGTATCCTGTAAGTTAGAGATACAAGACTAAAAGTCAAGAGAGAGGTTGGGGATGGACAAATAGACTTGAAAATCACCTGAACAAAGGTGACAGTTGAATCTGTCTTATGAGGTTACCAAGTGAAATAGTATAGATGGAAAAGAGAGGAGAGTCCAGGATGGAGCCTCAGGGGGCATCCATGATTCGCAGGTGTGACATGAATGATAGTCCAGCAAAAGAGACTGCTTGATGACTGAGGTGTTATTAATATGTACACTTAACATTCACACCTGATTTGGTCTACATAGACTCATCTACATAACAGAATACATCCTGTCACCCCTGTGTTCTAGCTGTTGTTCTTTGGCAGGGACAAAAATTGATCACCCAGATCACCTCAGGCCAGTGTTGTTCTAGTTCCTAGGTATAATCAGATGATGATGTCTGTATTTCCAGATGGCCTTACTGAAAATAATAGTGCTTATTTGCTATAAAGGGAGCTATTGATGGAGTTCTCATATATACCAAAATAGAAGAAAGCATCCATTTGAAGCTGTAGATGCTTATTTGGAGTAATCATATTTTTGCTTTGTGTTCTCCTTGATCACTAGTTCTCAAATTGTGGTCCTTTGACAGCTGATATATTAGCTTTAGAGCACACCTGCAAGCCAGTGGTACCAACTGAGGCATAAACAACTTCATAATCACTGTTCTGATCCTGAGGGGTTAAGGACTATGGGTAGGGTAATAGTAAAAACACTAATAATTCTTAATCATCTTCTTTATTTGACTATGTTATGGAAAGGTTGTTTTATTCCATAAATCAAAAATAAAATGAATTTTTAAAAATCACAAGTAATTATAGCTATCATTTACATAATACTTTAAGGTTTACAATGTGTTTTACAAATATTATTTCATTTGGTCCTCACAACAATCCTGGGAAGTAGGTACTGTCATTATTCCATGAGGAAACTGAGGTAGGCAGAAGGTAAATGACTTACCCAAGATCACACAGCTACTCAATGTCTGAGGCTGAATTTGAACTTGGATCTTACTGACTTTAGGTTCAACTTTCTAACCACTGGACCACCTACCCGGCCTAGCAAAGTGGAGCAGGCTGGGTTGATCCCTAAGAAATCAGATAAGACTGAACAGAACCATGAGATTTTTTCTGGACGTCTGAAACCTGTCATCTTAACACCCCTGGACATAGATGTCTTAATGTTTCTTGTTGCCCGTAAGGCTGAAACAGCACACACACCTAGCTGCCAAAGTCTATTCCTATCTGTTCAGCTCCTTTGAATTTAGATAGGTCACTTTAAGTCTCACCCACTGTCATTATCCACTGTCAGGGGCCTCTTTTCTGCATGAAAATGCCTTGGGGGTTCACAATGTGGGACACCTTTGGACACCACCACGTTCAGAGAACTGCATTCAATTCGTGATGCCACAGTTTAAGAAGCACATTGATAAGGTAGAGAACATCTAAAGGAGATATTTTTGAAGTATCTTGAAACCTAGCCTTATGAGAACTGGCTGAGGGAACCAGGGGTATTTAACCTAGTGAAGAGAAAACATAGGGGCGGGGCACAAGTACTGCCTTTGAGTATTCAGAGCACTGTCATGTGGTAGGGGGTTAGACATGTTTTGTATTTTGGTTCCAGGGGATGGGGTGGGAGGAGTGGGGATGGTGCAGAATCAGGAGCAATGGGTGGATGGTTCAAAAAAGAAAAATTTAAGTTTGTTATTAGAAAATATTTTCTAACAATTGGAGTTGTTTGAAATTGTATTGGACTGCTTAGGTGACTTCTTTCTCACTGGGAGTCTTCAAGCAAAGGCTGAGTAGCCACTTAAGTATATGATGTAGGGGCTTCTTTTTCAGGTGTAGGTTAGACTAGAAGACTGCTGAAGTCTGTTCTAATGCTAAATTTCTGTGATGATTTATTGCTTATAGAGCTATGGGAGGGAGGGAAGGAAGGAAGGAAGGAAGGAAGGAAGGAAGGAAGGGAGGAAGGAAGGAAGGAAAGAAAAAAGCCTCCTCTCAAGAAGCTTACAGTCTGGGGGGTGGAGTGGTGGGGCAAGGAAAATACACTATTCTAAACAATTACAGGCATATGCAGGATAACTTAAGGAGGGAGCAAACAGACAACTCAGGAGTTTGGGAGAGACTCCTAGCAGGATGGTGTATGGGCTAAGCACTTAACCAGTCATTAACAAGGTTGATTTAAGAGTGCTACTGTGTCCATCTCAAAATTCAACCCAGCTGTTCGATTGCTTTAGGGTTGAGATTTTATCTCCAGAAGGCTCTTCTTAATATGCAAATAATGTGTGTTGGAAGATTATTACATTTACTTCCCAACTCCACCATGTAGATTAGTTTATTAGATAAGTAGAGAATGGAAATGGAAACTGATGGAAGAAATTAATCTAGAAAAAAATGGTATAGAAGAAAAAATAATGGGAAGTATTATCTTTGCTGGGGTTTTTAACCTTTTTCTGGGCCAAGGACCCCTGTAGAAAAGTGGTGAAGGTCTTGGATTCCTTCTCAGAATGTTTATAAATGGAGAAGATGAAGTAAATAAATCAGTTTTATTGACATAAAGATGTATTTCTTTCCCATCTAACTTCATAGATCCCCTGAAATCTATCCAGGGCTTCTTGGACCCCAGCTTAAGAAAACCTAGCACCTTGAAAGTATAGGGTAAGAACTGGAAGACTGAGGTAGTCCAGGGTAGTACCAGAAAGCTAAAATCTCTAACTAGTAGAGGTGAGCAGAAAGTCCATTTCGGAAATGGGCAACACCTGGTTCAAAGACAAGACGGTGGAAAGGATGGAGCTTGGGAAACAGCACACAGGTTAGTCTGATTAAAACACAAAGTGTGAACAAGATTAATATGGAACAAACCTAGAAAGGCATAGGGGAACCAGGCTTTGTTTTTGACACATAAAGCCTACCCTAAGAAGAAGGAGGACTCTGGTTCACCACTTTCTTGGATCCAACTCTTAAGATGACAAGGATGGCTTACTTCGGGATATAGTCACAGTTAATCTTCTTTATCCCTTCCTTATTCCATTCCTTGAACCAATTCAATGGAGCCATAAGATTTCTGTCACCCCATTGGGAAATGGTTCAGGTTCCCTTAATTGGCAAGTCTGGAGATGGTTCAAACAACTTTCTATTAGAAAGTGTGTTTGAGGGGAAAGGGTGGAGTTATTGAGAGTCACAACGAGTCAGACACAACTGTAATAACCAAACAACAACAACAGCAGCAAAAATTGTTTTTGTTATATTTCATGGTCCAGACGCTCCTTATTGCATCCTAGCCCTGAGTCTGAATCACTGGACTGGTCTGAGTTAGGTCTGGTCCACATTATAAAAAGATTTTTTAAAAACCAGCCAAAAAAATGGAGGGGGGAATCATAAGATTTGATAATTAAGAGATTATTGGTAACTTGGAAAAGTGATGAAATTCAGAAGCCAGACTGCAAAGGATTGAGAAGTAAGAGGAAAGGAAGTAAAAGCAGCAAGAACAGATATCTTTTCTAGACGTTTTTCTTTTTATTTTTTTATTAATTTATTTTTAGTTTTCAACATTCACTTTCACAAGATTTTGAGTTCCAAATTTTCACCCCATCTCTCTCCTCTGCCTACCCCAAGACAGCATACATTCTGATTATCCCCTTCCCCTCTATTTTCTTGTAGGGTAAGATAGATTTCTATACCCCATTGCCTAAATGTCTTATTTCCCAGTTGCATGTAAAAACATTTTTAACATTACATTTTAAAATTTTAAGTTCCAGCATCTCTTCTTTCCTTCCTCCCCACCCACCCCCATTGAGAAGGAGAGCAATTCAATATACATTATATACATGTATAGACATGCAAAACACTTCCATAACAGTCATATTGTGAAAGACTACATTTCCCTCCTTCCTATCCTAACCCCCATTAATTCTACTCTCTCTTTTGACCCTGTCCCTCCTCAAAAGTGTTTACTTCTAATTACTCCCTCCTCCCACTTGCTCTCCCTTCTAACATCCTCCCCACCCCCTGCTTATTCTCTTCTCCCTGCTTTCCTGTAGAGTAAGATAGATTTTCATACCAAATTAAGTGTGCATGTTATTCCCTCCCTAAGCCAAGTGTGATGAGAGTAAGTTTCACTTTTTCCCCTCTTACCTCCCCCTTTCCCCCTCCATTGAAGAAGTTTTTTCTTGCCTCTTTTATGTAAGAGATCATTTACCTCATTCTATTTCTCCCTTTATATTTCTCCCAATATATTCCTCTTACCCTTTAATATTATTTTCTTAGATATCGTCCCTTAATATTCAACTCATCCTGAGCCCTCTATACATATAGCCCTTCCAATTATCCTAATACTGAGAAAAGTTTCAAGAGTTACAAATACTATCTTTTCATGTAGGAATGTGAATAGTTCAACTTTAATAAGTCCCTTATGATTTCTCTTTCCTATTTACTTTTTCATGTTTCTCTTGATTATTGTGTTTGAAAGTCAAATTTTCTATTCATCTTTTTTTCTTTTTTATCCATCTTTTCATCAAGAATGCTTGAAAGTCCTGTATTTCATTGAATGGCAATTTTTCCCCCTGAAGTATTATACTCAGTCTTACTGGGTAGGTGATTCTTGGTGTCAATAGAAGCTGCTCGATTTTGTGTTATCCTGATTGTGTTTCCACAATACTTGAATTGTTGCTGGTTTCTTGCAATATTTTCTCCTTCACTTGGGAGCTCTGTAATTTTGCTATAATATTCCTACGAATTTTCCTTTTGGGATCTCTTTCAGGAGGCAATTGGTGGAGTCTTTCAATATCTACTTTACCCTCTGGTTCTAGAATATCAGGGAAGTTTTTCTTGATAATTTCTTGAAAGATGAGGTCTAGGCTCTTTTTTGGATCATAGCTTTCAGGCAGTCCAATAATTTTTAAGCTATCTCTGCTGGATCTATTTTCCAGGTTAGTTGTTTTGCCAATGAGATATTTCGTATTGTCTGCTATTTTTTCATTCCTTTTTTCCTCAGTTATTTCAGATTTCACTGGTCACAACCATGATGATGATGATGAATGATAATTGACATGTGTCTATATAAATTTATAAATTTATATTTATATATATATATATATATATATATATATAAAATATATATATATATAGATTATATATATATAATCTAAATAAATATATAAAATTACTTTTCATATATCTCATTTGATTCTTGGAATAACCCTGTGAAGTAAGAAACATTATTATTCTCATTTGACAATTAGGACATTGAAGGAAACAAAAGATAAGTGACTTATCCAGGGTCACACAGGTCGTAAGTGTCTGAGGTCAGATTTGAACTCAGGTCCTCTTGACTTCAGTCCCAGAGTTCTAACCACCCTAACTAATTCTTCTTTTGATCTCCTTGTTGTGGCAGCTACTTTACACCAGGTAAACTTTTGTGATTATCAAAGAAATAGTGATTATCAAAGGAAATATATCTTTACTTTTTTTCTTTTCTTCCAAGCTCTTTTTCATATTCATAGTTCATCTAGTCAGATTGAAGCTATTGTAATTATTCACTGTTATTTTCTCATCTTTAACCTTTCTTCTACTTTCAACCTTTGCTCAAAGTACTCAGTGGTTTGTCAGCTTGTTCTAATTTAATTTTTATATCAAAAACCAGTCATTTATTACCTCTTTTTTTTTGCATTCAAACAATATCAGTTCTTTCTTTTTTTAAAAATTTTATTTATTTATTTATTTTTAAATGTTCTACAATCACTTCCTTAAAATTAAGATTTTATCCCCCCAACACCTTCCTCCCGCTATCCCCCTCCCTCCCCATGACAGTATACAATTCTGTACAGGTTCTACAAATCCTATTGAGCACATTTTCACTATAGTCATGCTATGGAGTCACACTAAAATAAATGGAAGAAATCATATAACAAATCAAAACATAATACACTAAAACCCCCCCACACACACATAAACATGATCTGCTACATTCTGTGAATGACTTCCATATTTCTTTCTCTGAGTGTGGAAGGCATTTTGCCTTAGAAAATCGTCATTGTATGGTTTCAGGTTTTTTTTCTCAGTAAGTTCTTGAGTTATTACAAAGTTTCAAGTCTACCAGAAAATCTCTCACACACTGTGGTCATTGCTGTGCACAAAGTTCTCCTGGTTCTGCTCCTTTTTCTCAGTGTCAGATCATATAAGTCCTTCCAGGCCTCTCTGAAGTAATCCTGTTCATCATATCTTATAGCACAATAGTATTCCAGTACATTCATATACCATAATTTATTCAGCCATTCCCCAATTGATGGACATCCTCTTGATTTCCACTTTTGGGCCACCACAAAGAGAGCTGCTATAAATATTTTTGTACACATGGGACCCTTTCCCATTTTTATGATCTCTTGGGGATACAGTCCTAGAAGCAATATTTCTGGGTCAAAGGTTATGCATATTTTTTGTAGCCCTTGGGGCATAGTTCCAAATTGCTTTCCAGAACTGGATCAGCTCACAGCTCCACCAACAATAAATTAGTGTTCCAACTCTCCCACATCCTCTCCAGCATTTATCATCTTCCTGTTCTGTCATGTTAGCCAATCTGGTAGGTGTGACATGGTACCTCAGAGTTATTTTGATTTGCATCTCTTCAATCAACAGTGATTTTAAAGCATTTTTTCATATGATTATAGATATCTTTAATTCTTCCTCTGAAAACTTCCTGCTCATATCTTTTGACCATTTATCAATTGGGGAATGACTTGTACTCTTGTGCATTTGACTCAGTTCTCTATATATTTTAGAACCAAGGCCTTTATCACAGACACTAGCTACAAAAATTCTTTCCCAGTTTTGTGCATCCTTCTGAATCTTTGTTGCATGGGGCTTGGTTGTGCAAAAATTTTTCAGTTTAATGTAATCAAAATTATCCATCTTGCACTTCATAATGCTTTCTATCACTTCTTTACTCAAAAATTCTTCCCTTCTCTGATATCTGATAAATACACTATTTCTTGCTCCACCAATTTGTCCATAGTATCAATCTTTATACCTAGATCATGTACCCATTTGGACTTTATTCTTGTGTATGGTTTCAGACATGGGTCTATGCCTAGTTTCCACCACACCGTTATCCAGTTTTCCCAGGAATTTTTGTCTAACAGTGAGTTCTTATCCCAGAAGCTGGGGTCCTTGAGTTTATTCATTGCCTACTGTGTCTTGAGTATCTAGTATATTCCACTTGTCTACCCTTCTGTTTCTTAGCCAATACCAAGTGGTTTTGATAATTGCTGCTTTATGATACAATCTGAGATCTGGTAGAACTAGACCATCTTCCCTAGCATTACTTTTCCTTAGTCTCCTTGATATTCTGGACCTCTTGTTCTTCCAGATGAATTTTGATATTATTTTTTCTAGCTCTAGAAAATAATTATCTGATAGCTTGATTGTTATGGCAATAAATAAGTAAATTAATTTAGGTAAAATTGTCATTTTTATTATATTGGCTCAGCCTTCCCACGAGCAACTGATGTTTTTCCATTCACTTAGATCTGACTTTATTTGTGCGAAAAGTGTCTTGTAATTGTGTCCACATATTCCCTGGATTTGTTTTGGCAGGTAGATTCCCAAATATTTTATAGTGTCTAGCCTAGCTTTAAATGGAATTTCTCCTTATATCTCTTGCTGTTGGGCTTTGTTACTAATATATAGAAATGCAGAAGATTTGTGCAGGTTTATTTTGTAACCTGCAATTTTGCCAAAGTTGTTTATTATTTCAAGTAGTTTTTCACTTGAATCTCTGGGATTCTGTAAGTATATCATCATACCATCTGCAAAGAGTGATAACTTAGTTTCTTCTTTGCCCATTATAATTCCTTTAATTTCTTTATCTTCTCTAATTGCTAATGCCAACATTTCTAGTACCATATTGAATAACAGTGGTGATAATAGACATTCTAGTTTCACCCCTGATCTTATTGGAAATGCATCTAGCTTATCTCCATTGTATATAATGCTTCCTGAAAGTTTTAGGTAGATACTGCTTATTATTTTATGGAAAGTTTCCTTTATTCCTATGCTCTCCAGTGTTTTTAATAGGAAAGGGCATTACATTTTGTTAAAAAAGCCTTTTCTTCATCTATTGAGATAATCGTGTGGTTTCTGTTAGTTTTGTTGTTGATATGATCAATAATGCTGATAGTTTTCCTGATATTGAACTAGCCCTGTATTCCTGGTATGAATCCTACCTGATCATAATGTACTATTCTCATGATAAGTTGCTGTATTCTTTTTGCTAAAATCTTATTTAAAATTTTTGCATCTATATTCATTAGAAAAGTTGATCTATAATTTTCTTTCTCTGTTTTGTCTCCTTCTGGTTTAGGTATCAAAACCATATTTGTATCAAAAGAATTTGGGAGGACTCCTTCCCAAATAGTCTATATAGTATTGGAATTAACTGTTCTTTAAATGTTTGGTAGAATTCACTTGTAAACCCATCTAGCCCTGGAGAATTTTCCCTAGGTAGTTCATTGATGGCTTGTTCATTTTCTTTTTCTGAGATGGGGTTGTTTAAGTATTCAAATACCTCTTCTATTAATCTGGGCAATTTATATTTTTTAATACTCATCCATCTCATTTAGACTGTCACACATGTGCATAAAGTTAGGCGAAGTAATTTCTAATTATTGTTCTAATTTTCTCCTCATTGGAGGTGAGTTCACCCCTTTCATTTTTGATATTGGTAATTTGGTTTTCTTCTTTCTTTTCTTTAATCAAATTGACCAAACGTTTGTCAATTTTATTAGTGTTTTCATAAAACCAACTATTAATTTTATTTATTAGTTCAACAATTTTCTTAATTTCAATTTTATCAATCTCTCCTTTGGTTTTCAGTATTTCTAATTTGGTATTTATTTGGGGATTTTCAATTTGTTCTTTGTCAAGATTTTTCAACTGCAGGCCCCATTCATTAATCTCTTTTTCTATTTTATTCATGTAGGCATTCAAAGATATAAAACTTCCCCTAAGAACTGCTTTTGCAGTATCCCATAAGTTTTGGTAGATTGTCTCATTATTTTCATTCTTTTGAATGAAGTTGTTGATTGCTTCTGTGATTTGTTGTTTAACCCACTCCTTCTTTAGGATTAGATTATTTAGTTTCCAATTAATTTTTGGTTTATCTTTCTATGACCTTCTACTGCAAATAATTTTTATTGTATTATAATCTGAGAAGGATACATTGACTATCTCTGCCTTTCTGCACTGGATTGTGAAGTTTTTATGCCCTAGTACATGGTCAATTTTTGTATATGTGCCATGTCATGCTGAGAAAAAGGTATATTCCTTTCTATCTCCATTCAGTTTTCTCCAAAGACCTATCATATCTACCTTATCCAGAGTTTCATTCACCTCCTTAACTACTTTCTTGTTTATTTTAATGTTAGATTTATCAAGTTCAGAGAGAGGGAGGTTAAGGTCCCCCCACTAGTATAGTTCTGCTGTCTATTTATTCCTGCAGCTCCCTCAACCTCTCCTCTAAGAATCTGGATGCTATACCACTTGGAGCATACATGTTTAGTAATGATATTGCTTCGTTGTCTATTGTGCCTTTTAACAGGATATAGTTTCCTTCCTTATCTCTTTTGATTAGATGTATTTCTGCTTTTGCTTTGTCTGAGAATAGAATTGCTACCCCTGGTTTTCTTACATCAGCTGAAGCACAATATATTCTGCTCCAACCTTTTACCTTTACCCTGTTTATCCCTCCATTTCAAATGTGTTTCTTGTAAATTTTTTGTATTGTTGGATTATGGCTTTTAATCCATTCTGCTATCCATCTCCATTTTATGGGAGAGTTCATTCCATTCACATTCACAGTTATGATTGCAATCTATGTCTTTCCCTCCATCCTTTTTCCCACTTGTGCTTTTAGTTCCCTCATCTCCCTTCCCCTCCTCAATAGAGTTTTCACTTTTGACCCCCACCTCCCACAGTCTTCCCTTCCTTCTTTCAGCCCCCTCCCTTTTACTCCCCTTTACCCTTACTACTTCTTCCCTCCCTTTGAACCTCCCCTTCCCTTTCTTTCCCCCTTCTTCTACTACTGCCTGTAGAGTTAGTTATATTTATATACTTAGTTAAGTTTATTGTTCCCTCCTTGAACCAAATCAAAAGAGAGTGCCTCTCCAACAATGCTCATCTCCTTCCCCTCTTTCTCTCTACTGTAATATAAATTTTGAACTTCTTCCTATGATATAATTTACCATTTTCTGCTTCCTCCTTTTCACACCTCCTGTTACAATCCTTTTACATGTTTCAATCACATTTTTATCATCATATCATTTACTTTATACCCATTCCCTCTATCTATTTATATCCCTTTTATATTTCATAATAGATAATACCTTGTGTTCATTACATCCAGAACTTCACTCATTCCTTGAAAAAAATTATTCATGACTAACAAGTATTATTCATTTTCTGAACAGACTATAAACCCAGTAAGAGATTCTTCTAGTCACCTCCATAATCTGTGACCAGAATTTTGGCCCATACCCTTTCCATTTCCCCTCCCCTCACTATCTAGAACCATAAATCTGATTACATTGACTTTGTCATTGTTCCTGGATGGGATGTATCAATGTCCTTTCCTTTGATCCTATTCACCTTCCAAGTATCTTTTTAAAGCATTTGTATAGGACCTACAGGCAGCTAGATTGTTCAGTGGATGGAGCACCAGGCCTGGAATAAAGAGGACTTGAGTTCAAATACAAACTCAGTCATTTATTAGCTATGTGACCCTTGGCAAGTCACTAAATTTCTGTTTGCCTTAATCCACTGGAGAAGGAAAGGGCAAAGCACTCCAACATCCCTGCCAAGAAAACCCCATGAACAGTATGGTCCATTGGGTCATAAAGGGTCAGACACAAGTGGAATGGCTGAGCAGCAACAGCATCATGTCTACAACATGCCAGGCACTGTATTAAGTGCTTTTTTTTTTAATTATCATTTGATCCTTACAACAACTCTAAGGTGCTATTCCTATGAAAATGAATGCCTTGATTTGCTTGAGTCCCCAATTATCCAGGTAACCAAGAAGGGCTGTATGAGGAATGACTGTATTAGGTAAGATACAGAGTGACCTGACATACCAACAATCCTTTGTGGGGACTGAGAATAAACCCAGCTGGACATATAGAAAATCAGCAACTCTGAGGCCAGTTAAACTGACACCATCTTTGAAGCAGACTCTAAACCATCTGATGATTTGTAAACCTTCAAGAGACTTTCTTATCTTCTGAGACTCCACTCACTATTGATTGTGGGGCTCTTGGACACACCTTGTTTTTTTTTTATTTTGAAGACATCCAATCATCTTATTTTTTGTATTCAAGCCTTGAACTGTTTAGCTGATTTGTGTATCAAAGGGCCACATCTCAGACAACTGGCACTCCTCACTCCCATTCTTGTATCTTCCCCTCCCCTTGGAGGATTCTCACCTTTCTCCTAAAATTCTCTGCTTTCCTTTGTTTGAAAAATACAAATATTTCACTCTTGCCCACTGGACTTTGAACAGTGAGTCAGTGTTCTATTCCATTGCAGCTTGCAAGCTTCTTCTCCTCAGGCAACAAATGCATTTATAATCTGTGCAAACTGTGATCAGATTCTGGTTCATTCCAGGTCCCCTTTTTTGAAGTTGGGGTTCCTTCCATTTAACAGTTCACAGAGGTTTTTCTTTAACACCCTCGTTTTACAGTTGAAGAAACTGAGGCAAACAAAATTTTAGTGACTTGCCCAGTCATCCAGTTGATATCTGAGGCTGAATTTGAACTCAGGCCTTTCTGACTCTGGAACCACCTCTCAATCCACTGTACCATCAGCTACCCCTAAACTTTCCACTTAAATATCCCCTCCCATATTCTCCCCTCCCTCATTTCCCTTTTATGTTTTACTTCCCTTGTTAAAATGTAAACCCTTGGGGGGTAGAGGCTGTTTTTGCTTTTGTATTTGTATGTTCAACACTTAGTCCACAGCTTGTAAGCACTTAATAAATGTTTTTTCATTCATTCAGAGCTGTCTAGAAAGGTGTCCAGAAGGCTTAAAGATATTCACCCACCCCTCAACCACCTAAAATTTCACCGTTAGAAATTCAGTGCCTTTCACTTGGAGAGATTTTCATCTTCAAGCCTTCTATTAAAGTGCAACACCTACAGAGGTATACCTTTACATCTTAGAGATGCTGGGGGGAAGGTTAGGGAACATTAAGTGGAAAGAACACTGTATTGATAGGCAGAAGCTCTAGCTCAAATCCTTGCTTTGCCATTTCCTACCTGCAAGACTCTGGGTAAGTCACTTAGTCTCTGGGGCCCCGCTTTCCTCATTTGTAAAGGGAGTCTGTTGGACCTCTGAAGTCCTTTCTACCATGAAATCTAAGACCATAAATAAAGGACTTGGTGGAAGGAGACATGGCCAGTGTCTGAGGATGGGAGGGGCAGGTAGTGGAAGAACTGGAGACCAGAGAAATAGGGAGAGAATCTCTGAGGGAGGGAGGAGGACCCCAATGTCAAACTTTGCCCCTCGTTCCAAAAAGGCACCAGACAGATGCTAGAATCAGTAGCTGCAGAACTGGGAGAAGGCCCAGTCCTACTTGGCTGCCAGTTATCTTGGGCTCCATATAGTCCACCTACTTTCTCTTTGTGGGGTAATGGCTAAAAGTACACCGCCCAGCACTCCTCACTCAAGGATGACACTGTTAGGTCAGGACACTTGGCAAATATAATAATAATAGCAGCATTTATAAAGTGCTTTTAAACTTTTACCTCAATTTACCTCATAACAACCCTGGGAGATAGGTGCCCTCCCATTTATGCCCATTTTACAGAAGATAAAAACTGAGGTAGATAAGTTAAATGACTTGCCTAACTAGGATAACACAGCTCATAAGTATATGAAGTCAAATTTGAATTCAGGTCTTTGACTCCAGGTCCAGCACTTTAACCACATACTTTATAGCTATCTCTATCCAACACAGAAAAGTTCCGTGAGTAAAGTTTGACTTTAATTTTAAATATTGACCACTACCCTCACTGAGGCCCAAAAGGTCCAGCTGTATTTGCTGCTTTAATATGTTGGTGAGGGTTGGAAAGGGAGGGAGACCATCTCTTTACTGGGAAAGAGAAATGTGGAAAATGTTTAATTTTCTCAAGAGCATCACAGATTGACAATCATTTCCCAACACAGCTGAGCTATCACTTGCCCTAGTGCAGGCTGATCCTTTGTCTACTGGGCTGCGGTGCTATTTGCCAACTGGCCAGAAGAAATGAGAGTAATGTTAGCCAGTAGCAGAGCCCTTCCCATCCCCATCTGGTGGCTGGGACCAAATGGGGCTATGTGTTTTGTATGATGGACCAGATAGGTCTTTTCTCCACTCTGAAGGAATAACTTTTCCTCAGGAATCAAGGAGACTACCTGTTTGCCCCAAGTTTTAGAGTGAGGTAGTCATAGCTGGACTAGGCTTTTGGCAATATGCTTTTCAAATGCCTTCGTTATTTTTACGCTGGGGTGGTTGGATGTGTTGAAGTTATTTTGGGTTTTGTTTTGTTTTGTTTCATTTTTGGATATGGGAGGAGGAGGGAAGGGAGAACAGGGAAAGTGGAAAAAGAAGGATGAATCAGTAGCACTTTTATCTTCTCTGTTAGGCCTTTCATTCAGTAATGTCCTTTTAAAATCTCTGGTAGGTGGGAGAATAAGCTTCTGAAACTCGAAATTGCAGCTACAATTTAGCTTTTTACTGTGTGTGCCTGTGTGGACATCTGGCAGCATTTCATCTTTAAGAAAGCATCTGTCATTTGGCTCTCACCTTGGTTAGTTTATCCTCAGTTTATGGAGCCCCTTGGCTTGTTTTAAGGAATCTTGATTTTATCTCTTATATTAGACTCTCCATCCTGTGAGATAAATCTGGCATGCTTTCCTGTCTTAAATCCTGGATATCCAAAGGCAAAAGAATTTCTCTTTTCTCAAGGACCTCAGAATCTAATGAAGGAGACAGCATGCAAACAACTACATGCAAAGAAGATACAGTGGGGATAAATGGGAGATAATCAATAGAGGGGAGTCTCTAATATTGGGGGAGAATCGGGAAAGCCTTTTAAAGAAAGTGGAGTTTTAGCTGAAATTTGAAAAAACAAGGAAATGAGAAAAGAGAGAATTGTAGGCATGAGACAGTGCCAGTGAAGATGGAAGTCCCTTATTCAAATCCCACTTTTGATGCTTAGTACCTGCCATCTGCAACATTGGACAAGACATTTAATCTACCTAGGTCTCAATTTCTTCATATGCAAAATGATGGGTTGTTATCCCTCCTTCTTGAAGAGGACCAAAATGACACAACTGTGTTGGAGTCAAGGTTCAATGTGTCTGACTGTGACTGATTAGACCAGAAGGTTCTATCGCAGGTCATGCACAAATAGTCCATATGGACGTTTGGGATGGATTCTCTAAATTTGCTCATCTCACATTTCCTTTGAACTACTTCAATTCTGCTCCACTTATAGAACATGATGCCTTCTTTGATACAGGCATGCCATGCTGAACAATCCTTTGCCAGAGTATCCCATGTTATGTACTTGATTCCAAAGTTCTTCAGAGAGAGCTTGAGAGTGTTCTTGTAGCACTTTTTCTGACCTTGATGTGAGTAATATGTGAGTCATGTGAATTCTCTATAGTATTTTAGGCAAACACACTGCCCATCAGAATTGAACTCTCATGTGAAATAGAGTTGTTCTAGATGGTCTCTGAGCTGTGTTCTGGCTCTAGAGGATAATCCTATAACTTTACATATTTTAATTGGGCAATTCCCTTAACTCAATTCTACCATTTCTGGTTTCTCAACCAGATGTTCCAATGGCCTACTGACTAATTCCTGGTTGAGTGATACCTGTAGCCTAGAGATTGTCTGATTTTTTTTCGTTTTTCTGAATCCCATACTGATACACAACCTAAATCATGAAATGAATGAAAAACCTCTGAGAGACAGAGTTTCTGGGCAATTTATGATCAATTTATTGATAAGACTAGCAGCAACCAATAAATTGGTGGTCAGTGATTTCTCTCAGTAAGCAAAGACTCCCAGTGGAGACCCTGAAAGTCTTAAATATCTTTCTGAAAGTGAATGCCCCTGACAAGTGAAAATCAACTCTGATTGGTGGACGTTTAATGAGGAGGTAGCCTAGAAGTTTTCTGCTTCTCTTGCTGAGAATGTGGCTTTGATCGTGAGACTCAGTCACCTCCAGCAATCTGGACAGGGGAATCCACCTCCACCCATACCTTTCTAGCTGGTTTTTCTCTCTCATGAGCTGGGACATCCTAAACTGTAATGGAGGGGAAATAGGACAGGGGCTTCTTGACCCTAAGTCAGGACTCAGCTTACCGTGGATTCTATTTATACTTTAAACGAAAGTTAGGTCTCCTAGTTGGTTGAGGTCCTGCCCAATATTGAAGAGCATGTTCCTTGAGGGCTAAAAACAATCTCCTCAATCAGTCGTGACTTTAACAAGAGCTGGGCCGTAATGAGGAAATAAAGGAGGAAAGCCTGGATTACAAATTAATAATTAGTTATTAATAGAATAGTGTAATAATAATTTATCTCAACCAAATGCCATCTATTGGTTCCTGACAAAATGGTTGATCCCATCTTGAAACAGCAACAATGATGTTTGATAATCTCTTATAACCTGGGCTTTTTAAAGTTTCCAAAATAAGAGAAATAAAAGTTCCAAAAAAGTTTTCAAGTTTCCAAAAAAAGAGAAAAAAAAAGAAACTACTATATTATGAAACTTGAAGAAATCTTTTTCCCTGTACTCTGGGTAAGTAGATTGATTTAACCAGCCCATGCCTAGAATCCCTGAACTCTACTGTTGCCTCTTCATGGTTACCAAAATTGGGGATGGGGAGGATTCTGTTAATGCATAGGTTTCTCACCACCCCAAGGACCAGAATTCATTCTAAAGTCTGATTGTCCCATGTCTCTCCAAATCTCTCCAGTTCTTACTGTAGCAGATCTTTCTTTTCCCTTTAATAGGTGAAAAATAAAGGCATGACTCATATCCACAATAGACAGACCCAATCAAATCACCCAAAATGCTGAGATGTAATCATTCATCCTCAGTGAGGTTTGAATGGATACACATGTTTTCAGGACCAAAATATATTTTCATAGAAAGGAAACATAATCCAAATCCCAAAGGATCCCTCACTTCATAGAGTTTCCCAGGCTTCCCTGATTAAGCTCCATTTAGAAAAAAAAACTTAATTGAAATCTATCTCTATATGAACTTGGAATGAATGGTCCCAGTAATAATACAAGAGAAATCCATTTTTCCAGGGAAGAGTAAAGACTTGAGAGATGAAGGGATATTTATCATTCTTATCTCTATTACCACATACCTGGTTTGAATATATTGAGTGAAATAATAGAGCTTTGGACAAATCAGTCCAGCTGAGCCTTAGTTGACCTTGGACTATCCAGCAAAGAAGATCAATCTGGTATCACTTTTTGAAGCAAATGAAGGGGAAAATGGGACTGAGGGAGTGGTAGTAAGAAGTTATTTTTAATCATCTGGGCATGAAACCATTGTTACTGTGCCAAGACTTGCCTTTAGAGGTTAAGAGGACAAGAAAGACTGTAGAAGAAGTGTCACAAAATACAAAGAGTCAATTCAATAAATATTCACTAGGCAACTATTATGTACAAAGCACTGCACTAAGTGTTGAGGATATAAAGGCAAAAAAATAAACATAAAAATCCCTGCCTTCAAGGACATTGCACTGTACAAGAGAAGACTGAAAAGAAAAATTAAATGATAAATGTTTTTGTCTAGAGTATGGTTTAGAGGAAATGGTTTTTAAAAATTGATATTTTTTAAAGTATTTTAATGCTTTTTAAAAAAATATCAGGGGGTGGAGCCAAGATGGCAGAGTAGAAAGACTCACATATGCTAGCTCCGAACACACAGCCCATGGATTTCCTCTAAAAAGAACTCCCAACAAATTCTGGAACAGTGGAAGCCATGCAGCAACACAGTGAAGGAGATTTCCGTTCCAGAGAGCCCTGAAAAACTGATCCCAAAGGTCCATCACACTGGACGGGAGCGGAGCCCTCCCCTGCCCTGGCCACGTGGCACTGAGAGGAGTGAATAGATCCGAGCAGGCTTCAGGGATGGAATCTCCAGCGGCCGTGAAGGTCCCTCCACCCACAGACTCACTGGTCAGTGAGAGAGATGGGCTGAGAGGGAACGGGGTGTCTCTGGGACTCGAGCCCCCTCAGGAGGCAGCAGCAGAGGCAGCAGGCGGCCGCAGGCTCCCAGAGCAGGCAGGAGCTCGGCAGGAGCTCCATTACAAAAGGTCTCTGCATAAACCCCCTGAGGGAACTGAGCTTGGGAGGCGGCCCTGCCCTGACCTGAGCACCAGAAATTAAGCTCCCATTGAATAGCAGCCAGGCCTGCCGCCAAAAGCCCTGAGGCTGCGGAGCAGAATTTGAATCTCAGACCCCAAGCACTAGCTGGACAGATCTAGGCGGGGGTGGAGAGGACTCTCAGAAGTCAAGTAACTGGCTGGGAAAATGCCCAGAAAAGGGAAAAAATATAAGACCATAGAAGGTTACTTTCTTGAGGACCAGATGATACCCCTCTTCCTTTCTGATGAGGAAGAAGAATGCTTACCATCAGGGAAAGACATAGAAGTCAAGGCCTCTGTACACCAAACATCTGAAATAGACATCCAATGGGCTCAGGCCATGGAAGAGCTCAAAAAGGATTTTGAAAATCAAGTTAGACAGGTGGAGGACAAATGGAGAGAGATGCAAGAAAAGCATGAGAAACGGGTCAATACCTTGATAAAGGAGACTGAAAAAAATGCTGAAGAAAATAACACCTTGAAAAATAGGCTAACTCAATCGGCAAAAGAGGTTCAAAAAGCCAATGAAGAGAAGAATGCTTTCAAAAGCAGAATTAGCCAAGTGAAAAAAGAGGTGCAAAAGCTCACTGAAGAAAATAATTCTCTCAAAATTAGAATGGAACAGATGGAGGCCAATAACTTTCTGAGAAACCAAGAAATCACAAAACAAAACCAAAAGAATGACAAAATGGAAGAGAATGTGAAATATCCCATTGGAAAAACAACTGACCTGGAAAATAGATCCAGGAGAGACAATTTAAAAATTATGGGACTACCTGAAA
>CM053769.1:647201722-647289554 GCA_028658325.1 Potorous gilbertii | reverse complement strand
TATGTATGTATATATGTGTGTATGTATATGTGTGTATGTATATGTATGGCACCATATATGTACATATGTGTGTATGTATATACGTATACATAGTATACGTATATACATACATGGTATATATATGTATATGTGTGTATATGTATATATGTGTATATATATATGTATGTATACACACACATATAATTTTCCCCTACCTATCCAAAGGGAACCTTTGTGTTGGACTCTGATACTAACTTAGAAGTCTTGGGAACCAGAAAAGCAATGACTCTTACAGGCAACATTTTCAGGAACACCAAAGGAACACAAAGTTTATATTTAGAGAACTGAAATTCAAAACCTAAATCTGAGATCTGTTACTTTTTTGATATGGTGCAAATCCCTTAACTTCTCTGGTTCTTGGTGATCTTGTTATCTTTAAAACAAGAAAAATGGTTCAGATGAACTCCAAGATTCCTCCTAGCCAAAATTCATGATCCTGTGATCTTGTATTTACCAATCAAAACCTTGATATTGATATTTTTATGCCATTTATAAATTGAAGTTTTTGTCTCTGAAGTAGACTCACACTGATGAGTTTCTCAATGGTAAATTTTCATTTTGGTAAATTTTTGAAAAATTTTGAAAATGTTAATTTTTTAAAATTTTAAATAAAGCTAAAAAGAATTAATCAATAAACATTTACAAAGCTCCTGTTATGTGCCATGCACTGAATTTGGCACTAGAGATAGAAAGAAATTTAAAAAAATAAAAAAGGAAATACTCCCTATCCTCAAGGAGTTTATAGTCTATAAAAATGGTGAGGCAGGGTCCTGTCATAGACAAGAACATTAGATTTGGCATCAGGGTATCTGTTTCAAATCCAAGATCTGCTACTTACTATTGAGGCAAGACAGCTTCTCTGTTTTAGTTTCCTCTTTGGCAGAATGAGGGAGTTGAATCAGATATTCTATAAGAGCTCTTCCAACTCTAAATTCTACAATCTTGGGGTGTTTGAGAAAAGCCAATCCTAGATGGGGTACTCTTTGCTGTTTGATCATGTCAGGTATGTCTCACTCTTTGTCTGACCCCATTTGGAATTTCTTGGCAGAGATCCTGAAGTAGTTCACCATTTCCTTCTCCAGTTTATTTTACAGCTGAGGAACTAAGGCAAAAAGGGTTAAGGGACTTGCCCAGGGTCACACAGCTAGTCAGTGTCTGAGGCCAGATTTTAACTCAGAATGATGAATCCTCCTCACTTCAGGCCCAGCACTCTATTCATTGGCCCCTTCCCTATGTAGCTCAGTACAAAAAGCCCGGAAAGCAAAAAAAAGAATGAAGGGTTTTGCTAATGGTGGGGTGAGCAAAAGCAGGTGGTTACCAACAGGAAAGAGACAAATGCTATTAGACTAGGAGAAAAGCCTTGAATCAATTGTCAAAAACACTGAATTTTATTGCTACCTAGCTATATGACATATTAATTAATGTCTCTGGGTCTAAATTCACCCACTGGTCACCTGAATTCACCTGGCAGGGCCAGGTATGGTCTCTAGGGGGTGATAGATTAGATGCTCAGCATCAAACACTCATTTCCCTCCATATTCTATGATTTACTGATTGGGGCTAGCCCTGAAGCTGCACATACATGGACCATTGTCTTAATCCTATAAGGGACTCCTCTTGCCAGGCTTTTAGGGGTGAGTGGCCTTCTCCATAGCCCTCATATACATCTGTACATTAGCAGCAGTACAACCCTAAAGTGGTGACCATCGCTTACCCCACTCAATTTCCAATTATGCATTCCCTGATCAATGTCTTTAAAACCCCCTGTTCTGAACAACTCATTGTTGGTAATATACTGCAGACTATTTCTTCCCCACCTGTTTCTCTTTTTTGTCTTTTCTTGAGACAAAGTCAAAAGCTCCCATGTTTTCATATAATTTTACCAACCTGTTGTTTCTCAAAGATCTCTTGAGCCCTGTCCAGTCAATCAGAAAGTATGTATTAAGCATTTAAAGCATCCTAACCACTGGGGTAGGTACTGGGGAAATCAGACAAAATGATAGTCTTTGCCTTCAAACAGCTTATGTTCTATTTAGGGGAGATAGTGTATATTCACATGATCATAGTGCTACAAAGAAATGCAAGGTTATTTGGTAGAGGGGGTTTGAGCAACTCTAGCAGCTGAATGTATTGATTACATGAGAGCTAAGCCTCAAAGTGAAACTAGGGATTATAAGAAGTGAGGAGGCAATGTATTCCAGGCATGGGGAAATGGTCGGTGCAAAAAACACAGACAGGATTTGGTGTCATGTCTGCAGAAGAATAGTAGTAAAAGACAGTAGGATGCATGAGAGTACATAAAGAAGAGTACTTTATTGGCAGATTGTAAAGAGCAGTCAATGCCAAATAGAGAAGCCTAAAGTTGATTTTAGAGGTGATCACATTAAGTACAAAGAAGTGATCAGTACCTTAGGAAACTACTTTGGCAGCTGTGTGGACCAGAGGAGGGAGAGGCTTGAGGCAAGGATATTATTTAGGAAGCTACTGTCATTATTTAGGAAAAAGGCAATGAGGGACAGAGGTAAAATGGTGGCCTAGTATGCAGAAGAGAAGGGGATGGATGCAAGGCATGTTGTGGAAGTAGGATCATCAAGAATGGACAAATGATTGGCTATCTGGGGTAAGGGGCAGAGAGGAGTCAAGGAAGACAGTTGATGTTGTCAACAGAAATAGAAAAGTTGGGAATAAGAAGGGTGAGTTGTGAGGGAGAGGAGATAATGAGCTCTGTTTTAAACCTGTTATGTTTCAGATAATTCAAAAGGACCAGTGGGCAATTGATGACGTGGGAGTAGAGCTCAGGAGAGCTATTTGGGCTTATGATCATAAAATGCATGGAAATGAAGAAATCACCAAGAAAAAGAATGGGGAAGGAGAAAAGAACTTAGGAACGAGCCTTGAGATACAAACATAGGTGACAGGATACAGACCCTTGGGTGGTCTTCTATATTTAACTAATACAAAAGCATGATCCAAACATGCCTTTAATCTTCTCAGAAACAGCTAGTTAGTTCTATGGTAAATGACTTAAGAGTATCAGGGTAGTAAAGGGTGTGTCAAGAGTTATGAGAAAGGATGCCAGTGGCAGCAGCAAGGACGACCAGAAAGGAATCATCAAGGCTCAGCTCCTTACAAAACCACCTGTCTTATCATTTGGTCCCAGCAGGATCCTGGGGTTAACTGAATTAAAGTCAACAAATATTTGAGTGCCTACCACATGCAAGGGAGTGAGGGTGGGGGGAGCTGCCTGTGTGGAGACATTCATTGATTCAGTTTTCTTCCCTGGCATGAATATTTCTCACTGCCACCCTTATCCCTCAGCCACCATCTCCAGGAAATGGCCCTTCCCTTCCTCCTCAGGGCCATGGAAACTGGGCAGGGGGTTAGATGTTGGCATTCTACTCACCCCATGTTCTACAAAGGTACACAATGGCCACGGTGCCTGGCCCAGAAAACAGTGTCCTCCATTCCTGATAGAGACTTTCCACAGAAATGCCCCCTGCCCCCCTTTTACCCAATTGACAACAGAGCCTTTATTATCTGTTCCTCTGAATCATGTCTCCCCTGCTCTCTAACTTCCAGACCAGCCCAGGATGGGGGAGACTCATGGACAAGGCATCTCTTTATTCGGGAAGCAGGGTGAAGCCGCACCATTCCTCTGCTGCCACCCAGGAGGGCAGGCTCATTAGCATACCTAGCTGGACATCATCTGCCGGAGTCCAGACGCTGGCCTGGAAAAGAAACAGGAAGTGACCAGAGAGAGACAGAGACACACAGAGACAGAAAGACATGCTATGTGCAGGAATTGTCTTCAGACCCACTCTATTGTGCTGAGACCTTTAGGAACAATAATCACATAGCCCATTCGAAGACCGTAATCTGGGCTGCCCCAAGGTTGGAAGATTCTCCTGAGACCCAAAGAAGGTTGTGCAGGGTACGCATGTGTGTGCTTAGTGGGCATGGGAAAGGCAAGCATCATGGCATGAGGAGGGGGTTGCCAGAGAGATTCTTGGCAGTGCAGGCCTGTGTTTTGAGTCTAACAGTGTTCCTTTCACTGCGTTAGCACATGTGGAAATACTTGTATAATGAATAATGTTAGCAGAAAGTTGAAACTTAAAATAGATTCTTTAATTATATATAGTGATACAAATAGTTATATGTATAGATCTATTATTTACGATGACTACAAAGTCACGGAATTTTAGAGCTAGAAGAGACTCCAGTCAATCAGCCCAAGCCTGAATAAGAACTCCTACCACGTAATATACTTAATGAGTGGTCATCCAACCTTAGATTCAAGTCTTCCAGGGCCAGAGCATTCAACTTTTGGACGTCTCCAATTGTTAGAACGTTTTTCTCCCACCAAGTCTAAATTTGCCTCTGATTCTGTAGGACCAAAGACCTAGAGCTGGAGTGGACCTCAGAGATCATGTTGCTCAGAGCTCTCATTTTATAGATAAAGAAACTGAGGCTCACAGAGGAGGTCATTTGCCCAAGGTCACATAGGGACATTCACCTAATGCTTCTAGTTCTGGTCTCCAGGGTCAGTTAGCAGTCTAATCTCTCTTTCACATGACTGATCTTCAAACACTCAAAAATCCTTGGTCAGGGAATATTTCCCAGTTAAGCAAACTCTTCAACATTTTTCCAAAAAATAAAAATAAAATTAACAATGGTTCCTCAACGTCCTCTGCTTTTGTGCTACCGAAATACTTTTGCTTTCAATCAGCCACCCACTGTGGTTGGCAGATACAGAATAAGGCTCACAAATGTGACTGGGGTTGGCCAGATGGCTCCCATTTATATAGTGTTTTAAAGTTTGTAGAGTATGTCATCTCATTTGAGTTCATTTGCCTCTTATAGCAGCTCCAGGGTAGATGGGCTATTGTTATCTACTTGCAGGTGACAAAAAGGAGACTTAGGGACATTTAGTGACCTGCCTAGGGTCACATAGCCAGTAAATATCTGAGGTAGGATCTGAAACCAAGTCATCCTGACAAGTCTATTTTGCCTCTCCAAATAAAGGTAGAGAAAAGAATCTGTCCAATTAGGTGTGTTCTGATAGTCCTATCCTTAACTTTATCTCAAAATAGACATTTTTCATATTTAAGAGAAATAAGATTTGGGATTTTTAAAAATCCCCAAGAATGAGGCATTATGGTAAAGTTTGAAGAACTGAAGAAATAACTGTGTGAGTAGGGAAGAGATGAGTGCGGGAGAGGTCATGGAGGTAGAAGTGGTAAGATTTAGCAATTTTAGATAATGTGGAGTGAGAGTGAAGAGTCCAAGGTGCCAGTGTTTACAAACCTGGGAGACTAAAGTTTTGGACATGGTGAGCATAAGATGTCTCTGGAGTATCCAATTTGAAACACATAATCCGTTAGTGATGTGGATGTCAAAATCAGGAGTGGGGTGGTGGGATGGGGCTGGATTTATCAATCTAAGAGTCTTCTACTTAGGGATGATGATTAGACCCATGAGAGTTAGTATGGTTAGATATAGAGATAGAGATAGATACATAGGTATAGATATACACACATACATACATATACACATATTTACAAGATTTCAACACACATTCTCTAATTCTTCATCAGGAAATCCCCCTTCTATCACATTGAATATTAAATTTATCTTTGCCAAATGATACATTTTTCCCCAAGTCTAGTTTTAATTATAGCCCACAGGTTTTAATAGGGTTTAAATAAAGCTGATTCTCAGGCCACTGAAGTATATAAAAAGAGAGAGGGGGAAACTCAGAAAAGAACTTTGGAAAACATTAAGTATCCCCAGTATAATATGTATCATTGGCTATGGAAGGGAGATGAAGTGTCCTAAAATGGCTGTCCTGTAAATATCACTACCTCCATTTATGGAAAATATTCACTTGGAGTCAGGAAACCTATGTTCTGTCACCGAAAACTTATGTGTCACTACATTGACCCCAGATAAATCACTTAACCTCTCTGCCCTTTAATTTCCTGCTCTATAAAATGAGATAGCTAGACAAAACAGCCAGCTCTAAGTCTATGATCCTTCTTCCTGCTTACAAATCAGGCCCACAAGATGTCACCTTTTGTAACATGAGGATGACTCACTGTTGTGAAAAGCATGTTTAGAGTATTTCTTTCAGAAGGTTGATTGAATGATACTGGCCTGTTATTCGGTCTGTTCTTTCTTGCTCGACCTCTTTTAAGACCTAAGGCAAGCATTTGCCAAATGGGTTCAAAATAGTTTTTAATTATCGGGTCTTCTTGAGTTCAAGAATGACTCTCCATGCACGGAACTGCATTGACACACGGCACATAAAATATATACTGTAGAAATGTAAGGGATTATTACTTTCTCTTGACATTTACCATTGAGCATAACAAGTCTGAACTCCCCTACCAGGCTTTTAAGGTCCACCATGATTTGGGCTCCTCCTATCCAGCCTTACTTGCCTTTTTTCACCCATGTCTCCAGTGAGACTGGTACCTGCCATCATTCTGACTATCTAAAGCCTGTTTATCCACAAAGGAATAACCAAAAGGATTAACCTTTGTGACTACTGGTCCAACATGTAGTTATTAATTACTCTTATGAACAAGAATCATATATCATAGAACTTCATTCCTCAGCACTGAGAGCAATGTTAGGCGCTGGGAGTTGTTCGGCAAATATAGTGGTGTGGAAACTGACTGGTAGAAATTACAAAAATTAAATTTGACATTCAGAATATTATGCAACTAATTAAAAACCTTATAAATGCTTACATCTTAAAAAAAACTTTAATTTACAATACTCTTTTACTAAAATCAAATGACTTTATGATCCAGGTTTTTATTGATTTTATCAAGCTTTATGTGATTTGACATTCAGTTCACAAGATTTCAGTGCTCATTCTTTAATTCTTCATTATGAAATCACACTTCTATCACATTAAATACTAAATTTCCCTTTGCCAAATGGTACATTTTCCCTAAGTCTAGCTTTGATTATAGCCCACAGGTTTTAATGGAGTTAAAGTAAAGCAGGTTTTCAGGCTGTCAAAGCATAACCTATATGTTAGAAAAAATAACTAAACTTTTCATGAATAATGAAAAAAAGCATGAGAAAAAGCATGTTAAAAGTTCATGTTCCAGTATTCCACATTTATTTGGGAATTTTTATAATTGCAGAATAATTCTGTTTATTTGCCTTTCAATACATTTACCAGAATTCCTCATTCGCTCAATGGGGACAAGATATCCAGGTCTACTCAAAAGTAACCTCCCCCTTTTCATAGTTAGGAAGTAGGGTGAATATTTTGCAGTCTGATCACCTAAACTTCTTTGGACAATCATTTTGATATATCTTTGAATGAAATAGTGAGTTGCATCAGTAAAGATGAACTTTTCCCAATTGTCTTGCCCCCAAATGTTTAGCAATCATTTTTTTTACCAGTCTTGTCACTGTTCTTCCAATTTCAAAAAGGCTATGCAGCTATATAAAAAATGTTTCATTACGGGCTTGCAAAACCTTTGAAATACTTTTATACAGCAACAGCCAGTGCAATATCTCAAACAGTCATTGAAGTGTGCTCTGCAAGAACTAAAATTTCTGCATGTTTCCTTGGAATAATATCCATTCTTAAGTAACTACAGAATTAAAAATAGAACAAAAGGAAGCAATGAAGTACATGTATAAAGGTAGGAAAAATAAGTTGATTCTATTTCTTCTGGTTAGGCATTCTGAATTAAACTAGTGTCAGCAGAAGCACATCTACATGACCATTGCTATCACAAAGAAAATTCACAGCAAAATGCTTATACTAAGTATTCTGTACACCACTGTATTTGATGATTGATTGAACCCATCTAGCAAGTAGAAAATCAAGTGACAAGAATAGTTCTCAAGTCACCTCCTCTGCCTCTGTTTCCACTGGAATTTCTGTCATCTTTAACTTTTACCCTCCTGCTCCAACTGGCACTCCAGCCAGGACCTGCCCTGAAATCTTATTTGGTGAGAACCACTGACTCCCAGGGCTATACTGAAAACAGCTCCTACAACTCACTATTTTCCATGTGAGCATTTACACCCCAGAAATAGACAAATACTACAAATCAGGGCTTGACTTATTGCATATTTGATTGTATGGCTTTAAGAAAGTATGGCAAAAATGTTAATAACACAAATTCAACTTGAAAGTGTGTTGTTCTTTTTGGAAAGCTGGTTGTTAAACATTTACCAGCCCTTACTGACTCACTCCCAGACCGACCTACCACATTGTACTCTAGCCAACTCCCTACCACTTGTGTGTACCTTTCCCTCCCTCCCCCCATTTCACAATATAGTAATTAATAGTTTTCTCATTCAGCAGTTTCATGTCCGATTTCTGGTGATCCTATTTGGGGTTTTTCTTGGTAGAGATACTGGAATACTTTTACAGAAGAGGAAACTGAGGCCAAAAAGTGTTAAGTGACTTGTCCCAGCATCACACAGCTAGGGAGTGTCTGAGGCCAGATTTGAACTCAAGAAGATGAGTCTTCCTGACTCCAGTCCTGGCACTCTATCCATTACACCACCTAGCTGCCCATTCAACTAATAATACCCTGAAAATCACCTGCCAGTCATTAGTCTTAAAAGTTTAATCAACATCCCTGTGATTTCTGAGACTAAACCACCCCTCCATGGCTACCATTCTTGTGTTGCATTGTTTTCCCCATTTGAATGCAAACTCCTTAAAGACAAGGGCTGTTTGCTAAACAAAGTGCTCAGTATATGTTTTTCCCCCTCATTCATTCATTTGTTCATTCACCTTTAACCTAACCAGCAGAGAGATCTTGAGGGGACTTCCACAATATAAATAGATGCTCTCATTTGGAGTAGAATGGATCTTAGAGATCATCTAGTACCATGTTCTCATGTTATAGAAACTGAAGTCTACACAGGTGAAGTAATATTTCTAGGGTGACAATATTTCCAGGTAGTAAGGAACAAGTACTGGAACTCAGATTCAAATAGAGGTCTCTGTCTCTGAATGTGAACGAGCATAGACCAAGCATAGACAGACCCTCACTCACAAAGTGAATGAACGTTTTTTAAAAGTGCTTTGTAGGTGTCACACACTAAGTTAAACACTGAGTAATACAAAGAGACACACATTCCCTGCCGTTAAGGAGCCAGCATCCAAACTGAGGAACCTCTATAAAGACAATTAGGTCCATTCACATGGTGTACAACATCAATGGGAAGTGTATTTGACGGAGACACTGCTCTCAAAGACATGAAAACTGAATACAAGGTCCTTGGTGGGTGGGAAAGATCCTAGGCCTCCCTAAGATCACTACTATGGAAGAACCAAGGCAGGGCTGGGCTACAAGGGAACTTGCTTGCTGTGGAGGACCTCAGGATCCCATCTAACCATTATAAAGAGTCAGCCTTTCCTATCTTCATTGCATTTGATTCAGTCTAATCTTCCCTAATGTCTACTGCACTGGAGGATGGGAGGCCCACATCCAAGAGTCTTCCCCTCAGGTCCCCCAATACTAAAGAGAAAGTGGAAGATATGGATAGTGGTAGTTGGTTCCCTTGAGCTAAAGGACACAAGAATATATCTGGCATATAGTGGGTTTGCCCCTGTCCTGTGAGTGGGGCACAGTGGTGAGAAGTAGAAGCTCAAGACTAGATGAGTAAGGGGACTGTGGTGTCCTGATACCAGGGATGTTGAGTGGCCTGGGTCAAAGACCTGATCACCTCACCCCAGTTATGACTATGATTCTCACAGAACTACTTTCTGAGGTTTTCTACCCCCTCTCCTTTCCTGCCCAGCCCCCTCTCTTTTCCATCTCTGCTGGTCTCTCATGTCTTTATCCTTGGAAAGAAAAGAAAGGAAAAGTAAAAGAGTCATGCTGTATAAATAAAGCTCAAACTATGCGCTTCCCTCCTCTACTTCATTTCCTGTTCTCATTAGACAAATGCTTTGCTTTCTCACTGATGCTACCTATCATTTTCAAATCTCATGGTCCTACAGAGCAGGAAAGGTGTCTTTCATTTCAGTCTAATTTTACTCTGGTGCCTCAGAGAGTTTCCAACACCAGTAGGTGCAGAGGAAATGGGGGGATTAGATTACAGGCTGAAGAACTGTCTGGGTAGTTGGTTTTCTTGGGGGTCCCTCTTTCATTTCCTACCCCTGATGGCCACCCGTGATTCTCTCCATGCCTTGCCTGGCAAACCTCATCAGCATCTTTAACACATTTTGCAACAGTGGAAAGAGGGGTCTGTGTCTTGAGGTGTCCTCCCCTCTATAAAACAACAACAAAAAGAATTTTCTCTCCTTGTTGGAGAAAAAATGAGCAAAGTGTTTCCAAGCCCCAAGGTGTGAGACTGAATGGTTTCATAATTAATGCAGATCCCCAGTCAGGAAATCTAAAGCTTCACGGGGCTGGAGAAGTTTCATATGATGCTCACTATGTTGTTGCTTTGGATAAAGAAAAATAAAAGAAGAAACAATCCTTGTTTCTAAGACACCATGATTCTGCCACCAACAGAGTTGCTTTGGCTCCAGCCTTGAAACTTAGTGATTCCTGTTGGTTCTGAAGGGCGTCCAAGTAGTCAACAATCCTGAAGAGATAATCTGCTTGGGAACTAGAGACCACACTTACTCCTCTGTGTCTATGATCACATTCCCATTTCTTTAGCTTCTCCTCAGACACAGGTGCATCCCTAGCAAGGATTTCTGCAAAGACTTGTTTTCAGGAAGGCATGATATGTCTATGTAGAACAAAGGCCCCTCCTCTTCCTCTTCACCACCTCTGTCCTTCTTTTTCCTAATCCACTTTTCTCTTTTTTAGATGCCTTTGTCCTTGCTCCTGAGAAGGAATGGGGGAAGAACACTGGATTTAGAATTAGGGGAACTTGGTGAGGTTGGAATCTGAGATCAATTATCTGCTGGCTTGTGACAGGGCAAGGTCATATCCCCAAGGTCACATCCTCATCAGGCTTCAGTTTTCTCATCCGTAAAACAAAGGGCTTGGTTTTTATCATCTTGTTATTGTATAAATCAAGCCCTTTGCCTTACACTTTGAATGACTTAACCAATTAACACATTGACCAAACATGAGTCCAAAGGACTCATCAAAGCATGCTACCCTCTTCCAACAGGGAGATAGTCTCAAGATGCAGAATGAGACAAGTATCTTTGGACGTGACCAAAGTGGGAGTTTGTGTTGCTTGACTAAGCATTTTTGTTACAAAGGCACTTTTTCTTTCTCTCTCTCCCTTCCTGCCTTCCTTCCTTCCTTTCTCAGTAGATTTGGACAGCTCATTCTGATGGACAGTAAGTTGGATCCAGAACTGAACAGGAGACTACACTTGGAAAAAAGGTTTAGTATTTTAAATGCTTTTCAGATATTTCCATGCCACAAAAACTCATCTTTTAAAATCAGTAGTCTCCTGGTGAATTATGGAATATTATAGGATAATGGAAAAGTATATGAGAGAGGTAAGTAGGTTATGGTATACTATATGCTGCAGCCTTACTCCCATTATATGGCTAAAAGAGTCAATAAGCATTTACTAAACTCTTCCTATAGGCCAGACCCGCTCCATTTTATGATCATTCGTATTCTTTTATTTGCCCCATCAGTGACAGCCATAGGAGTGAGAGAATAGCAGCTGGACTTCCTGAGTGTTGTATTGATATCCTAACACTTTTTAAATAACCAGAAGTAAGGCTGCAGCATACAGATGTGGACACAAGATGACAAAAGAGGCCTCATCATCATTGATGATAAAGCAAAGTATAGCTGTAGCTTCCATTTATGTACTGTGTGATCTCAGGAGAATCACCACCTCATTATTTTAGCTATAAAATGGAAATAAAAATAATTCCTGTTACTTATAGCAGAGTAATAAATGATACTAATTTCTCTTTCAAGTTGAAAGAACTACATGTATGTGTGTATGTATACATATATATACACATATACAGGCATATTTTAAACATATAAATCTATTTAAATACATATATATGTATACGTGTGTATGTGTATACACACATACATATACATACATACATTCATGTGTGTGTATATCGCAGCTGAGTGGCTCAGCAGATAGAGCACCAGACCTAGAGTCAGGAAGATCTGAGTTCAAGTCCAGTCTCAGACACTTACTAGTTGTGTGACCCAGGGCAAGTCACTTAACCCCTATACATGGGGACACACTGGAGAGGAAATGAAAAACTACTCCAATATCTTTGCCAACAGAATCCTATAGATAATGTCCATGAGTTCGCACAGAATCAGACATGACTGGCACTGAGCAATATTTGTACACACATATACGTAGGTGGGAATAGTGTGCTTTAGCTGCTGTTTTATTTTTACTGTAACATAGAAAGCTGGCCTCAGAACCAGAAATATGTGGGTTAAAATTTCCCCTTTTACACATACATTCTGGCTCTGTGAACCAGGACAAGTGTTTAGCTGTGGAGAAGAGTCCCAGACTGTACTGGTGGAGACATTTCGTCACTGGGGAGTTCCCCATATCAACAAAACCATAGGTATGATTCCTATCCTTGAATTGCCCAAAGTATTGTGTTGCTGTGTGTGAAATGTGCTTAATTTGTAAGAATACTTACAAAAATAAGTACACTTAATTTTCAGAATAGAGCTCTATAATGAGGCACTTAAGGGTGAACATATACTGACCTCAGAAACACAAGAGTAGGTAAAGCCTGGGAGTCTATAGAAAAGGCCATGCTAGGGGCACCTAGGCAGTGCAATGAATAGGGCACCAGCCCTGAGTCAGGAGAACCTGAGTTCAAATCCAGTCTCAAATACTTACTTGCTGTGTGGCACTGGACAAGTCATTTCACTCCAACTGCCTCCAAAACACACAAGCAAAAACCAGAAAAGCAAAACCAGAAAAGACATACTATATCATGCAGGTGGTATGTTGATTTTGCATACATAGGTGTTCTTTATCCATAGCTAATGACTATTTGTGGTGAAAAGGTCTCACCAGAGCTTACTTTTGGCATCTGATTAACTTGTATTCTTGCCTGCTTGTAGCAGCTCTGAAGATGGGTTGGTTTAGGGATTATCTGTGACTTTCCTTTACTCTTGCCTTCCCTCCTCTAAAATGACTCACCAAAGCATAGAAGTGACCTGAGTCCTTAAGGCCATACCAGTTGAGTACCAGCAAGGAAAGTACTAGAAAAAGTTGCAAAAGTTTTGAATGTGGGTCCAGTGACCACTATGCCTGTCATTCTGGCTAGATTTGGAGAGACTCTACCCAAGCTTAGCTTGCAGAGCGGTGAACTTTTCTATTCCAGTAATTCCTGAGGCCCATTTATTTACTGAAGCTGAGAGAGTGCTACCATCTGCAGCAGGAGAAAAAGTACCCATAGAAAATAAATCATGGAGCCAGACTGGGAGGCATGAAGACATTCCGTAACTAGTATTATCACAAACCATTATTGCTACTAGAGGCGGCAGATAAAAACAGAGGAAAGAGATTGATGAGCATTGGGTAAAGTGATGGCTGAGGGGATCTAACATACTCGCTTAATATGTTTCAACTATATATATGTGTGTGTATATGTGTGTATGTATATGCCCATATACATATAATTAGATGTAGTTGTGTGTGTGTAAATTTAAGAAGCTCCCACTTATCCAGAATCCAAACAAAACTCTGCCAATAAACAATAGTTTCTCCTCTCAGGACTATATAATAATAATTCATGTATATGGAGACCTGAAGCAGACCGGGAATTAGGGGTGGGCAAGGTAAAGAGACACTCAGAGCACAACACACAGAACACAACACACAACATACAACTCCACAGCTAAACAAAAAAACCACAAACAAAACTTATTTTCATTATCCTTTTAATAAATCTTTTTAATGCCATAAAATTCTCTCAGTCATGTAGGTATTGCTTTGGTGATCAGTTAAAGTTTGATGTGAGATAAAACTCAATGCCCATTGTGATGCCAGGGGTAACTTCAAATGTTAGGTCTGACCAAAATAAGCAAGCCTCACCAGGTCCTGCCAAGTTGAAAAGACTTCTAAGATGCCCTCAGAGGTGTACTTTATGTATCTGTTGTCTGAAAACCAGTCTAGCCGAGTTTGGAGACATCACCAGAAGGAAGACCCACAGATGTTATTGTTTTTCCCATATAACAACTCATGAAATCATCTACTGAAGTGTGGAGGGATTGCTGTCAGCATGGATCAGAAGGAGGCTGAACCACAGTGATGAAAACACCAACTTCTGAAATCCTAAACCATGTAATGTTAGATCTGAAGAAAGGGAAGCTCTTTGAGAGCAAAGGCAATTTTGATTCTTTTCTTTTTACTCCCCAGCACTTACCAGTTTCTAGATAGTAGGTGCCTAATCAGTGCTTATTGATGGGGACTCAAAGGGCTGACATAATTTGTGCAAGGACATGCACACACACACACACACACACACACACACACACACACACACACACACACACACAAATGTTAAGCCATTGAGCCAGGCCAGTATGAGCCATAGAATGATATGATGTTAGTACGAGGGAAACCATATAGTGCAACCCCCTCATTGTGTGGAAGCCTTCCCTTTGTCTCCTAGGCCTGTTCTTCTCCCATTATAGCATGACATCAGAATCCATTCAACTACAGTTTTAGGACTTTTATGCAACGAGAATTCGAAGCCAAATATCCATTTAGATGACAAGTTCACATGACTTTTGACCCCTCATAATGACTAGATACTCAGAATGAGTAATTTTTGTATATTCCTACGTATGTACATATCTTCCCCAAAGAATGTAAGGTCTTTGAGGGCAGAGATCATTGCATTTTTATCTTTGTGTCCCCAGCATCTAGCACATTATAGTTACAATGGTAATATAGTAATTTAAGTAAAAAGGGAGGGGGCACTCATGAAACACCTACTGGGTACCAGGCACTGTGCTAAGCACTTGACAAATACCACATTCTAGGTACTTATAGGATGATTATTGACAGTTTGGGTAGACAATATTCCAAGTGACTCCCAAGGGGTCCTGAGACAGATCCTCACAAAGAGTCCTGTCATAAGGGACCTCAGAGTCGAACTAGCCCAAACTACACTTAAACAGGAATCCTTTCAACAGTCCTATATAGTCATCCAGGACCTAGTTCACTCAAGTACTATAGTGAAGGATCTCAAGGCTTTGGATGGATATTAACACGAAGTACAGCTTTCAAAACTTGCCCAGAGTCCTAGCTTTCCCAAAGCACCTGAAATGCCCTCTCAGTTATCAGGTTAACAAAGTCTATGTTCCTACAGTCTAATTCTTTGAAAACTGGCCATGATGTATGGCAGTTCTCCGTTTACTTGAATGTACTGGGGTCCCCTTCATAAACTAAGACTATGACCATACTTTGTCATGAAATTAAATTCATTTGAAGATCTTTCTTTTCAATATGGCAAACAGTCAATATCATTGGTTTCGATTTGGCTGGGCTAGAGCAACCCAGATTGTTCTTGTATTTGTCATTCATTGCTGAAGAAGATCGTGCCATCAGAGGAATGACGGCATGACTTGCACTTGACTTTGTTTTGAGTGAGGGAGGGCTGTGTAGGTCACCAGCCTCACTTCTCCTCCAGAGTCATCTGAATCCTGTGACTAGATATTCATCAGGATGACTGGAGATGACCCATATGGATAGAAAGCTATGCCTGGGTTTGGAAGACCAGTTCAAATCCAGCCTTAGATACTAAGCAGCTATTTGATCCTGGGCAAGTCACTTAACATCTGCCTCAGTTTCATCTAGAAAATATGAATAATAATAGCACCTACCTCCCAAGGCTATTCTGAAATGAAGTAATATTTGTAAAGTGCTTTGCAAACTTTATAGCACTTTATATACTTAGTATCCTTAAAACTGTTACTACTAGGTTTCTCAAATCCCTAAAACATCCATGGAATGGCTATGAACAGAAGGATCTTTTATTTGCAAAAGACAAGAGTCATAAATAGCTAGGCAGAATCAACCCATGCTTTTATTTTCATTGCATATAAAAATTTCATATGAAGGTATTTGATGTACAGTACTATCCCATGGGCTGTAAGAGAGGCTAAGAAACAGAAGAATCATTTGTAATGTTCACACACAAGTTGCCACTCTGAAGACATACCCAAAGGAAAAACCAAATTAAAAACGATGAAAACTGTCCAGGAGTTTTTGTTTCTTTATAGTTATAGTGTCCCTTTTATACTGTTTAAAACAAAAGTAATCAAATTCCTTTGGGCCAGGGCTGCTAAAATCTACAGTTTGTGTCAAAAAAGGAGGCTCTGTTTTTCCTTGAAAAAGAATCTCTCCTTTCACTGAACAGTCACGTGTTTCAAGGGCTGGGCATCAGTGGTAGGAAGAAGAGGTACCCACATCTTACACTAGGAAATTCATGCAGCACTCAGGAGTTGGCCACCAGAAATGGTTAAATTCCAAAATACCAGCTATACTGAAACACATTTTAAAGATAGTCCTTTTTGCTCTGTGCATTTCTAGTCTATGTAACCTCTGTGAGCAGACAGATTCATATACATAAAAGGACAGGTTTAGCTGCTATTTACTAAATTCCTGGGCTTAAAAAATAATAACCTTTACTGTACGAAGAAACAGTGGTTAAAGGATAACAGCTCTTGGAAGATGAAAAAAATAAATAGCTATATGTAGCTATAATTTGTGATTCTCACTTCACTTCATATTCGTTTTCCTATGTACTCCTAAAAAAAATTTCTTATTGTTAGCTATCTAGTGTGTCCATCTTGTAGTGTTTTAAAAATATGCGAATGCTTTTAAGGGACTGATTGAAATTATTCCTGATCAATAGTAGAAGAATGATGTCCATAGTGCTGTTCCATTGCAAATAGAAGCTAAGATTTCAAGAGGGAGTTAAATTTTCCGGTTGGCTGTGGTTTTGTTAAAAAAAACAAAACAAAACAAAACAAACCAAAAAAAAATTGCTACAGCTCCTAATCTGATCAACTAAAAGTAACCTGGTTGGAATGCCCAGCCCTCGCGCCACTGTTACCTTACTTTCAAATGCAGCAAAACAGAAGATAATATTGTTTAAAGTTAAGGCACAGCCCTGGGACCAAAGACCTGCAGCTTTTTAAAAATTTATTTATATAACTTTTATGTATTTTATAGTTCTCCTTGTATCTTCCATGAACAAGCTCTAAGGTGACACAGACTATGTTACAGGAGGAAAAACATGTACAAGGAGTATGTATACACACCATTCGTTCTCTCACCAAGAGTTTCCAAATATACCAACACCACCCAGTCATGGGGGATGTTTTAATAAGAACTGATAATTTACAATTAACATTACAGTATGTACATTACAATAAATACATGGTTGTAAACAGACAAACAAGACTGTATTACAGGTAAGGTCATTTGGTGAGAAAAAAAATGTATGGCACAAAAAAAAAAAATAAATAATGCATTCAAAAATTACCATAAAACTTTCTGTAAAATCCATTTCATTCAAGTTTTTTTTTCTCTTCACCATTTGTTCTAACTATACTATCTCATCATGAATTTGAAAAAGAACACCAGGAAAACCATGAAAATAAAAACAGCATTACTGTGTTAAGTAACTTGCAAGCTAAAATGTACTGGTTTTAGGCAAACTTGGATTCTTTTCTTCCCCATATAGTACCCAATGTTCCCCTTTATTAATGCATTAAAAAAAAGAAAGCTACTCATAGAAGGAATTATTTTTTTTTCCTCCTAAAGTAGCCATGTGATGTTGGAGCACACTTTGGCAAGAACGGGGGATAAAGGAGATTGTACAATGCATTAGATCCCTAGCTCTATGCCATTAGGTCCTTTCAAAGACATGATTGTCCATCCCTGGTTATCTTTCACAGCATGGGGGCATTTTGGAAAGTACTTTTGTTTTCCTCTAGTGCAGCTATATAATTGTTTCAGGTCTGTACCTGTTTAGGTACTTATATTGCTTCTTTAAAATTACAGGCACTCTGTGGGGGGAAAGCCCTATGGATTATGGGGATGAAAGGGACATGCTGGAAAGAGAAGAAACCACAGATAGGAAGGATCATGAGGACGTTCCACCTGTCCTTCCTTCAGTAAGTAGGAAAGATCTTTTTTCAGAATCTGAAGCCCAAACAGAAAGCGACAACAGAACGCTATAGGTGCAGTCACTGATCAGATGGGAGCAAGACTGGAGAATTTTGTTTTGTTTGTTGTGGGGTGAGGTACACGTGGAGAAGTGGGTTGATAATCACTTACCCTGCTATGATCAACTGCAGGGAAGTCTCTCTACCAGAAGGTGCTATGTAAACATCAGGATGGCTCTCTGAAGGGAGGCCAGAGAGACACTGCCCTAGTCCCAGCCCCAGCTAGCATATAAACTGTTAGAATTATCCTTCAGGCCTGTGACTGAAGCACCACTATGACTTCTTCTAGTGGATCTTATCTGGTTGGATTTTGTTTCTTATTCCATCACTGGGTTCCTTTGTTCTCCCCTGTCCTTTCTTGGCCATGTATTTATAGATCCTCTTTTAAAAAACAGAATTTTAAACTATAAAGTTTATAGTTTAAAAAAACTATTTTTTAGTTAAAAAAAGTCAAATCATTCCAGGTTTATAGTCACTTAATAAACACCTTGGACTTCAATGGATCAGTCTCTTAGATCTCAGTGAAATTTCCAAGGGCTGAAGCAACAACGACCGAGCAGAGATACCTGTCGTTTTCTCATTTCCTACAGTAGGACCTTGATGTCTTTGAGACCCTGTGACCTCTTCCTTCACCAAGGGTTAATGATGACAAATAGGCCACTTCCAACCCCAACCAGTGGAATGACCAACTTCTTTCCCTCAGGGGCTACACCTAAGAATTGGTAGATTTCTTCTGCCTTTAGCATCTGTTGTCATGTAGAAGTCTTTCCCTATGTTTTGCACGAACTTAAGAAATCTGGCAGGTAGCAATATCTCTTACAAGTTTTTCTTAACTCTCAATTCAGATTGATGAGGCTTTAAATCTTTCAGTAAACATCACAGAAACCAAATTGTATTGGTTTGGTTAGGCCTGCTAATGTACAGACACTTCTTTTTAAATTCCTAATGATTCACTAAGTCAGATAACCAGTCATCCCCTTTCTCTAGAAACCTGACGACTTCCCTTTGAGTTTCAAACAATATACAAAACTGAGCAATGATGCAATAAACTTCTTTCTAAAGCAAGATGATTTTAAAGTCCCGGCCAGACAGACATTTCCTATTTGCCTTGGATAAAGGTTCCAACATGTTTGGAAACAGCCCGAGACGACAGCAAAGCCTTGATCTGAGGACAGGTAGCTGACTTAAACAGAATGTAAGCATGTAGCATCATCCATTTTAAAGCATGGTTCTTGGGCATTTTAGGAAAGGCTCTATGTCTCATTTGACACATGGGTGAGGAGGCACCTTTCCAGCTTTGCTCCACAACCAACAAACTAATGTTTCTGTGAAGTTTGCTTTTAGAAAAATGAGAAAGCCCACTGAAGGGCTGCAGAACCAAGGTTTGTTCACTCTATGCTATGAAGGAAAGTGTTCAGGGGAGATACAATTCTGCTCATTTGGGGAAAAAAAACTTTAAGGAAAACCAAAATAATTTTTTTTTTTTATGGAAGTCATTGGTATATAAAACAATGAATTGCTACAGATCAATTAATTGCTATGAACTCTTAAGGTGCAAAAAAAAAATTAAATTAGAATTGTTTATCCAGTGTAGCACAGATCTGTACTGAAAACTTGCAAGTTACTCCTTAGGGGGAAAAAATAACCAGTGGCAGATGAAGTTCTGAACATATTATTTTTAAATAGGTGATACCTCAATACATTTAATATTAATAAAAGTAAGCTCTACAAAAGATCTTGTTTTACATATCATACAAAATGTAGAGGTCAGTGTAGCCCTTTGAGCCACACTGTTCAGTCATATATAACAGGAAGACTTGAAATTAGAAAATTTTGCAATTTCTGCGGCTCATCTCACTCCTGGTAACAGACTCGTGCTGCGTCTCATCACGTCTTGTTTCCTCCATTAGAACCTCAGTTTGCCTGGCTGTTTTCTAAAACTTCACAAAACTTCATGTCATGTAATACCATCTTATTTCCAAAAAATTTTTAAAACAAAACAAAATAAGCAAAAACAAAACGAACCCCAAACCCTATCAGCCTTTGGCTGACAAGCTATCTACTCCCATGAAAACATGGTGGAGTAGCCTAGCTGCTGAATCAGCTCTACCAAGTGGAGATCTTGGTAAAATGCTTTTCATGAATACATCCCCCTTGTTCTGATGCCATGGAGGTGAAAATCCTGGTTACAATATTCCTGAGTGCCAAGCTGAGTAATCAGGTTCAGTTTTGTTCGACAAACGTGTCCTGGCAGATGACAGTGAGGTGTGACCATGGTTGTGGCATGTGACATGCACTTTGGAAACCATTTTCTACTTTTTTTTCCCTTAAAAAAAAGAGAAAGTGAAAGTCTTCATACTGTTTGTTACGTGTCAGGGGAATGCTCATTTTCTATTGCACAAGGTTCTGCCGGGCCCTCCTCCTCCTCTTCTTCCCCCACTGCCTCCTCCTCCACCTGCTCATCAAGGGGGATTTCAGTGGACTCCGAGTCTTGGGTACAAAGAGTTTTGGAGTCACTGCAGCTGGTGTCTTCCTCCACCGGACTGCCACTGTCCTTTTCTGTATCTGACTCGCCATCTTCCTCCAAAGTCAGTTCAAACTGAAATTTCTCAGTCTGCCCTTGCCTGCCTTCCTCCTGGTCATCAGGGGCAGGTGAAGGGCTCTGAGGAATTGTGCTCTGGTACCATTCACGATTGTCCTCCAACGTATCCAAGATGTCCTGGGCATCGGGATGGACGAGGTCTGCCCACGTCTCCCAAAGGGGATGAACTATGTAGTCTATGAATCCCACCTGTTTCAAAAATGTGATACGGAAATTATTAGTCAAGAGGGCTCTAACCCCCATTTCTTATAACCTAAATACATCAAATATCAGAGCCCAGTTCAAGAACCACCATTCAAGTATTTCATAGGCAAGCAAGTGGAGATATCAATGGCACTTGATAAATCAGTCAATCCATCAATTAACATTTTTAAGTGCCTACTGTGTTCCAGGAACTGTTAACCTGCTGAAGACTAGCACGTAGAAAACTCATCTAAACAATCCGATCACAAGCCCTTATAAGTATTTAATCGACTGCCACAGGCTGGCACAGATCTCTCTAGTCTATACCACAACAGCCCCCCCTGTCTCCACAATGGGTGGGTACTTTCAAATAGTCTATCCTGCGAGGAGCAAATTCAGCTCCATTGTTTCAGGGGGTAGAATTAAGCAATGAAAATTCTCTTCAAAGTAACATTAACAAGCATTACTAGCTCAGGGCCTATGGTGTGCCAGACAAAAAGTGAACCAGAATGTATCCTCAAGGAGCATATATTCTATTGAGGGAAACATCTACAAAGAAGACAGAAGACAATGTATGCATGGGGTAGGTAGATTCTGTGTGGAAGGAGGAACATGGACAGGATCTCAATGGATGATGAACATTTTAAGAGGCAGAAGCGAGGAAGGAGAACATTTCAGTCATGGGGACAACCATGGGGACAGAGAGACAGAGATAAGAGAACCATGTATGAGAAACTGTTAAAAGGCCAGTTTGGGTGCATCATGGAGTATGTGAAAGGTAGTAATATGCAATAAAGTTAAAGTGGTGATTTGGAGAATGCCAAATAGAGGTGTCTATGTTTGTTCCTAGAAGTGATAGCCACTGGAAATTACTGGGTAGAGTGTGAGGACATGGCCAGACCTATGCTTTAGAGAAATCACTTTGGTGGACTGAAGAAGGGAGAGACTTGAGGCAGAGAAAAATGGTCTGGGCAGTTTAGGGTATTCAGGATTAAGGCCTTTTTCTTTTCTTCATAAATAGAAGGGGAAAATGAGATCACTGAGTCCTAAATTAGCTTGCTAAAAAAATTATTAAAAAGGAAATTCTCTGTTTTAGACTACAGATATAGATGAAGCATCAACATGAGGAGAGCAACTCAGTGTTAAGGATTCAGCCTCATCTGCTGCCAGCCTCCAATGGCATGTCTCCAATGGATAATTACCTGCGACTTTTCCACCGAGGCATTATGCTTGTCACACATAGGACTTATTTCCATTCCCCGTTCCCGTTCCCGGTCTCCCTGGCGGAAGAACTCCTCCATTATCCGGTCTGTCCACTGGCGGTAGAGTTGAAGAGGCTTTGTTGGATTGCTTAGATCTGCACAGTGCACCATATTCTGTAGGACCTAAAATAGATAAACACATTCTCTGCTCAGTACCGGCTGCTACCCCATCACACTGGGAAATCAAGTTTTCTTCTCCTCCACTGGCACATTTGATGACTGTGAAGCTTCAAAATACATGTAGTGTAAGATTTCTTAAGAACAGCAAAACCATAATGTGTCTGTGTGGTATTCACACTTGCATTAATAGACACGACTCATCCCGGATATGCTGAGGGAAACAATGTTGATGGTCAGGATTAAGCGCAGAGATGTTTATATATGGTTAGAAAAGGAAAATGCAGAGAATCCTAGAGATCCCTCAGAGTTAACTTTAATTCTCAGGAATAAGATCCTGGAGACAGACTGCTGTGAACCACAAAATAGGGAGAAGAGGAGGAGGAGAGATGGACAGAGAGAATTACGACGCTATCTTACCTGAATCCTATCTGAATAATTATCAAGAAGTAGAACCCCAGAGCTTGTGACTTTCTTGGTTTCAACCATAGTTTTCAAGTCAGCCAGTAGATTCATGTGTTTAGACATGTCTGTTGCAAGTACCTTAAGAGAGAAGAAAATATTCTGTTGAACACAAAATACACAAAAAATATTTCCTCATGCTCTTTTTAAGGGAATTTTTCTTTTCCTGTGTGTCTTCTGGAGCCCTAGAGAACTACAGAGACAGCCACTGTATAAAGGAGTTAGTCACAACATAAGGAGAGATTCACCTTGCTGCAAAGAACCATCCAAAAGGCCAATGGTAACCATTTGCTTTGGGAAAAGTGGCAATCCTGTGCATGAGACCTAATCACATTTGCTTTGCAATTTCTAATACACCGGATTAGGAAAATGTTAATAGAATGTAAAACTATATAACTACACTGAGATAATTTAATTCTCACTGTACAGAACTGTAGACAGGCTAAGTTTGGCAACATGAGGAGACTGCTGAAATTACAAACCATTGCACGGAAGGCCATTCCCCTTTTGGGTGGATCTGAAAGTCCACTGGCTTTTCGGGGCATCTATTTGTCATGCACATCAGAATATGAAGGGGAAAAGAAAACGCCACTCTGGCTAAGAGAAGTTTCTAATGAATCAGGTTCTGCACAGGGAAGGGAAGATTTACAATATACAAGGGCAGAGAAGAAAAGGAGATGTGAGTTGCTCATAGAATGGATAACAGACAGTAATGAAATAATAATAATTTATTGTTTAGTTGTTTCCATTGTGTCTGACTCTTCATTAGCCCATGTGGGGTTTTCCTACATACTGGGGTAGTTTGCTATTTTTCTTCTCCAGCTCATTTTACAGATGACAAACTGAGACAAATAGGGTTAAGTGACTTGCCCACAGTCACACAGCTAGTAAGTGCCTGAGGCCAGATTGGAAATCTTCCAAGGCCAGCGCTCTAATCCGCCGAGTCACCAGCTCTAGTGTTGTATGAAATAGTAATAAAAGCTAGCATTTATTAAGCACTTTGAGGTTTTAAAAAAACACTTCATACAATATATACGGATGTATTTATTTACATGTATTTATTCATGTTTCTAATCTCACTTGATCAAAGAGTTATAGACAATATAAGGTGATAATATAAATATTAAATATTTTACATTATATCACTAATAAATTATATTAAATATAAATATTAAATCTCTATATATCTAGTTAAACAAAAGGTGAACTGCAAAATCATAGGATGGATCGTACCTAGTTTAGTAGCAGTTTGTGAAAACTGCGTGGGTCATGGGAGAAGTCCTAGTAGACTTGCATATCAACGTGGATCAAGAGTATACGTCAAGAAAAGCAAGAAAATGTGCCAGTCCTACCTGGCCTACACCAATAGCTACGGGGTAACCCAAATAGGGGAGATTCATTCTGTGTAGATCAAAGCATTGTTGGAGGGGAGTATTAAATTCTAGGCACACGTCCATGGACGTACCTGGACCAGAATGATAAGAGTTGTGGAAACCACATGATGAGAGGGAATAAAGAGAATTGAAAGAACCAGGTACACTTAGTCCATGGAAGAAACTCAAGGGTGACATGCTAACAGTTTTCAGAGATCTGACAGGCTGTCATGTGTAAGAGGGATCAGGCTTATTCTTTAATATTCCAGGGAGAAGACATGGGGGTCAGTGGATGGACACTGGAGAAAGCAGAGTTCAATTCCATATAAATAAGGATTAGAGCTGTCCAACTATGGAACGGGCTATCTTTATATATGGAGTAAGCTCCTGTAACCTGAAAGATTTATGTAGAATGTGGATGACAATTTGTCCAATATTGGCTGAGAGATTAGACTAGAGATATCTTGTGAGGTCCTTTCCAGTTTCAAGAACCTAATAATTTAAAGTATGAATTGCTCATGTATGTTTCCAAATGATCATAGTCTAATTGAAGAAGGAGGATATAGTCACATACTGCTCCCTGGGCTTGCTTGGCATGTCCTTGGGGGATAAAATCTGAACCATGAATTATCGGTCATTCTTATTCTAAACAATGGCAGGTCTGCTGACTGTGGGAAACTCATCACAAGAAATATGTATTTGGCAGCCCCAAGTGGCCTCCTCCAAAGGAAAAGAAGGACAAGCCCAGGTTTGGAAAAGACTGCTACCCAGCATTTCACAAACTGCATTGTCACCTAACTGTAAATGGTCTGACCCCAGACATTTGCATAATCTGCCCTTCTGTTTCAGTCTATTTAGAGGAGGATGAAAGTATTACTTACAATGTCAATGACCATCTTCCTTAATGATTGTCTTTGCTTTTTGGTCAAATTCTGGAAAATGTCACAATTTTCCTCCTGTAGCAACTTGAAGCCCACAGCTAAATGATGGTTCTCCAGGACTGATGAGTCATTGTACATCAAGGCAAGTTCAGAATCTGGAAGAAAACCAGGAAAGAGAAAGATAAATGTAGCTTATCTCCAGCATATTTACTCCTTATTATTTTCAGAGGTTGATCTGCCTTGAGGTTAGGTCTATCCCTCTCCTCAGCATCCCAGACTGAAAATCAAGTTAGGGTCTCACCAAGCATTGACATAACAGAACAGAGCCCAGAATACAAAGTAGTGGAAGGAGTCCTGGATGGTACATCAGGAGGCCTGGCTCTTAGTACCAACCTTCTGCTGACCAACCCTGTGGTCCCAAACAAGCCAATGAACTTCTCTTGAGCTTCAGTTTGCAGTCCATGAGAGGAGAGTGGACTAGGTCACCTCTAAGGTCCTTTTATCTGTTCTTGAAAAATAAAACCCTATGGTATGTAAGCCCTATGTGATAAGACACTATTGCTGTGATTTTTTTTTTGCAACATTACAGAAAATGAATTATTTTGTGCCTAATCATGAATACACTGTGTACAATGGAGGAAAATCATGCAATCTGTGGGCTAGTAATCATTTTAATTTAAGGAATTCAAATAATTACTGTGGATATTTAAAGGTTCATGTTGACTTTAAGATTTTTTTTTTCCATCCTTTTAGCCACTTTTCAAAGTGTCAGCTTCAACTACTGGTTGTACTTGTTCTTACAAGGATGATGGCAGGGATGGTAAAGCACCACTATACCCATTTTCCCCAGTGGGCTTCACAGAGGGAGTCTAGCGCTAAGCTTTCTTTCTATAACCTTATTATTCCTTCTGCTCCAATCACTCTCCTGAACATGTGAATCTTCTGCTTGAAGAAATCCTGCATAAATAAACCCTTTCTATAGTTAGTACAGGCCCAGAGCTAAGATGATAGGATGACAGACAAACAGATGATTTGGCATTTTTAAAAGTCATATTGAGGAAAAGACAAAGACGCCAAAAAGGATCATGCTGCTGCTCAGGGTCAATGGCATGATGAGTAGAGAGGACAAAAGGTAGAGCTGCTTGACCCTGATTTTGCCTCTATTTCCTCTGTCAAGGAGAACCAACTTTGGACTGGAAATGACAGAACAAAATGGTTCTCAAAGTAAGTACAGAGATGGCTGCCATTTATGAGTTCAAGTCATCAAGACTTGATGCGATGACTGAGACCCTGTCAATGATCTTAGAAAAGTTGTAAAGAATAAGAGTGGTGACAGCACTGGCCAAAAGCTAATGGGCAGCTCAAGTTTCAAAAAGAGGAAGTAAATTGATTATATGCATGTATGTATTGAAGTTTGACTGATTCTGGGTAAAAATTCTAGGACATATTATTAAGAGGACTGTTAATAAACATTTAGAAAAGCAAGTAGTGATCACAAAAAGGCAACTCAGCTTCATCAAGAACAGGTCATGTCAGAATGACTATATCCTTTTTGTTGGACAGGGTTACTATAATGGTTACCTTGGTATAATAAAGCATTTGACAAAATCACTCCCCTTACTCACGAGACAGAGAAATGTGGGGCAGACAATAGTGTAATTGGATGGATTTAGGACTGGATGACTAGTCTAGATGAATCCAAAAAGCAATCATTGATGCTTGAGTGTAGCATTAGAGGCCACAAAAGACAATACACTATGAAGAATAGTTAATAATGATGGAATCTGGATCCAGAAAAGTAATAAACTAGAACACTGGGCAAAATCTAATCAAATGAAATCAAGTTAAGAATAAAGTAAAGCCTTACGCTTAAAAAAAAATCAATGTCACACGAACAGTAAGGGAGGTGTCTGGCAAATATTAAAGACCTAATATTTTTTTAATTCATATATGATAGGAAAGATATGACTAGATGTTGTTGATCTGAAAGCTGAAAACATATCTCAATATGGACATCAAACTCAATATGAGTGAACATATTGTAACATGGCGATCCAGGAGATAGCCTGGACCATGGTGGTTAGTAATATTCTACTCTGATCTGGTCAGTCTACATATAAAGTCCTCTTCAGTTGTAGGTACCATATATAGGAAAGTTAATGACTATCTAGAAAGAAAGGTTCAATCGTACTCCATGACGGTTGTAAGGTTTGGGGTTAGAGGGTGTCCAAAATACTCTGGCACATGTGACTAACACACTGAAAGCATGCAGGCCAAGTCTTTACATAAGAAGAAAAGAGGGATGTATAGTAGAGAGGGTCTGGGAGATGATAAGAAGGATGGTGAAAGTCCTCAAAATCATGCTATATGAGAACTGGTTGAAGGAATTCAACATGTTTAAACTGTGGAAGAAAATCGCTTATGTGACCTATGTGTTAAGGGATTATTTCCATAAAAAGGCTACTACCTCTGAATCATTAGAAAGGACGGAAATAAGAAAAGTTGCAGAAGTTACAAAGAAGTAAATGGGGAAGGGGGTTAGAAAAGGAAAGGGTACATAGAATAGAGCAACTCTAAAGTGGAAAGGGAGAGAATGAGCATTTAGGTAGTGCCAGGCACCATGTTGAGTGCTTCATAAATATTATTTTGTTTGATCTGATTCATGAAGTATTGAATTCCTCAAGAAAAACTGGATCAACATGTTTTAGGTATGTTTTAAGAGGGCCTTTGGGTGGGAGAAGAAGGGGTATGGGTTGAACTTGATGGATAAAGAATCACAGAATTTCACAGTTGGAAGGCACTTCAGATTCTATACTAATGATCCTGAATTATCTAAAGTAAAGATTAAATTAATGTTGGGTCAAAGAAAGAAGCCAACTACTGGAGTCTTTTCATTCCCCATTGCCTTTGAAATCCTTCAGCATTTAGTCATGGATTCATAGATTCAGGGTACTGTGTCACCTGCTGGAAACACAAAGGCAAAAAGAAAATCCATTCCCAGTTCTTAGAGAGCAAACATGCTATTGAGGGATACAATATTTAAACAGATAATTAATTACAAAATAGTTTGAGAAGTGAGAGAACACCACCAACTAGGGTGACCCCAAATGGCTTCTTATAGAAAATGAGGCACTTCTTCTAAGTTTGAAAGCACTAAGAGGCAAATGGAGTTGGAATTTAAAAGTGAGTGATGGAGGGAATACGAAATTCAAGGAACTTCAAAGTAGCCTAGTTGAGTCAGAAGGTAAAGTACATGAAGAAAGAGTGTTGAAATACTCAGTAAGTGTTTATTAAGTGGTTCTTACTGTGCACTGAGGAGAAAGGAAGAGAGAGAGAGAAAGGAAGGAAGGAAGGAAGGAAGGAAGGAAGGAAGGAAGGGAAAGAAGAAATGAGAAAGAAAGAAATTATATTCTATTAGATGAGGAGGCTGAGTCACTTGTCAAAGGTTCTTCAACTAGTTAGTGTCAGAATTATGTCAGGAACCCAAGCTTCCTCACTCTTGGTTTAGTGTTCTTTTCATCATTATCTTGCTGCCTCTACTTTCTATAATCATTGCAACTATAATTTTATGAGTAAGGGAAACCATGAACATGAAACACATGGACAGAGGTTTACTGTTCATTTAAATCAACCACATAATTATGATATTTGGACTATGACATCATGAGTTACAGCTAACTCAACAGGGTCCCCAATGTTACCCAGCATAGCTGGCAATTCCTTTTATCTCCCGGTGATTCATTTTTCAAAAATGCCATTGCCATCAGTAGTCAAAAGCAAGGGAAACAGAACAAGCTGAAGAAGCAGTACTTGCAGACCACTCAAGTATTCCATTATCTACATGATGTTTTCTAATTCTATTATAGATTACTTCTCAGTAAGTATTCAACTGAAGTAGGAATAAATGATCCCTACTCTGCTAGGGTGATGTTTTTGTATTGTCATCTTTAAAACGTTACTCTTCTTAAAAGGCAAACTTGAAAATAAAATGGGATACAATGAAAAGAAAAATGGATTTGCAATCAGGTCTGGGGTTCAAAACACCAGGACCACTTAGTACCCTTTGGGATTTTGGTTCTCATTATATAATTGAGAATTTTGGACTAGATGGCCCCCTTTTGGCTCTAGATCTATGATTCTACTGGTTCTTAGCTGACATTTCATTAAAAAAAAAGGATCAAAACTCATTTCACTGAGACAGCTCAAATCATGGCCCTTCAGTCAATCCTTATTTAAATGTCAATAGCATTCCATAATTGCTCTGAATTCTCAGGAAAAAAACAAAACAAAACAGAAGCTTAATACTGGTCACAGATGTGAAGTAAGACAATATAAATCCCAGAAAGTATCTTATAAATAAAAGCAGTTTCTTTTGTGTTGCTTTGAGCTATTATTCTATGGTAATATTATATTTGTTATAGATGAATTCTCAGGAAGAGGATTATTTACATCTAAATAGTTTGAATAGTAAATGGCGCTCTGTGCTCCAGTCCTCAAGTCTGTTCTTTTGCCGGGCTGCTGAAATGCACTTGCTATCAACACATCTCAAAATTTGGTGACATTCCCAATCCTCCCTTTTGTGAGTGAGTCACTAAATTGCATTTTGCTATAGGGTAGCCCTGAGGCTATTAAATGATATAAAAATAGATCCAGATAATCCCAGGGCTGTGTGTTAATCCCTCCCAAGGTAGGGCTAAGGCTGAAACTCTATCTTTAAATTGTGGCTGCACTGGTTGGTAAGAAGGGTGAATTCCTAGTGGGGCCCTGAAAATACTGTAAATATGTGCATATGGGTTATGAGAAGACAACAATCTACAGATTAATCACAGAAATGAAAGTCAGGGGATACCAAAAGCTCATCTGGGTTCTTCCACTTCATTGACAAGAATCAGATCATTTAAAATTATTTTACATTTTAGCTTCTTCTGGTTTGGTAGGATTAACTAATCTGTCATTTCAGTTTATTAATTTGAAGCACCACAGGAATATCACTTCTTCTGTGACTGAACATCCTTTCATAACCCTGTCATTTGAATAATCCCTGTCAAGAGAATTTCTGCATATCATGCAGGAAAAATTCCCTGGGGATAGATATCCTGCATGGCATGTTAGAGAGAAAATTGGGTTTGAGGTCAGAAGACTCAGGACTGAATCTTGGTTTTGTCACTTATGATTTGTGTGACCCTGAGCAAGATACGTGAGTTAAGGTTTGCTTGTATGTAGTGAGACAGTTGAGTTCAATGATTTCTTAGATTCCTTCCAGTTCTAAACTAATCACCCTACTCAGATCCCTGCCAACTATAAGCCCTAGATTTCTGAGACTGGTTATGAGTTATTCAGGACAGATTGCCTCTAGCAAAAAAAAAATTATTTGTTAATGAATCACCCTATGAAAAAAGAGAAACTTTGTCTTTTTCACCATGAGAAAAGGACCAAATCAGAAGAATACTAGAAAGAGTTAAAACTCCAGGGAGAATAAAATAAAGGACAAAGTTAATAAGAATTCTCTCTCTACTTTTATTTTCCATTTGAGACAAATTTCCAAATCTGCATGATTTCATGCAGCAGTTACCTATGTCTGTATCTATCCCCAGGCTTTCCACTTGTGAATAACTAACTCCAGGAAAACAATAAGAAACCGCTATTTAGAGAGGGGTGCTAGAATTCAGCTGTTGCTAGCTCTGGTTCACATCATGTGTCTAGTACAGCATGAAGGTAATTTACATAATTAAATTACGTAAAAAGAAAAATGATTAAATGCCATTAGTCACACGTCTCAAAAAGCAGGGCCACGTGGAGGGATACAGAAAACATCTGATTTTCTCATTTTCCACAGAATCGTTTCCAAATATCTGATTCTTAGTAAAAAAGTCCTCTTTTCTCTTGTTCCCACCCTGGCATCCCCCAAAGAAAAGGACCAAAATTGATCATACATACTGGTATTAATCAGGAACTGGTTTGAAACCCCAGGGTGATCCACATCATGTATTGCACTGGCAAAAATTGCTGCAAGAATCTCCAAATCTGTGAAAACTGCCTGGAAATCCAAACACAGACAATAAGATCAGTGATTTAGGCAATAAACCTGACAAGGATTAGTGGAATGAAAACTTGATTTCCCAAGAGCAGGAAGAATCTTCAAATATTTTACTATCATGATGCAGAAGGCAGAAAAGGCCTCACTGGCCTATGCTCATTTGTAAAATACCAACAATACTGTGCTTGCGCTGCATCATTCATGGGATTATCATCAGGAGTAGAGGGTAAATCTGTGTGATGATGGTGCCTGTACCTTTATCTCCATTCATGAGAACAACAAAATATTTCAACTCCTTTTGTGCTCTCAATGATGAAATTAACATAACACTACCAAAAATTAGATTTTCACAAAATTGTAGGAATGCTTTACAAAATATTCCTAGATACATCCAAAAACTGTTAAAGAAAATCACTGTATTATTTTCTGTTATGACAGTGGTAGTACTTGAATGAGAAACATCATTGACCAAACAAATGAAAAATGAAGGAAATAACTTTAAAAATAAAAAATTAGCAAAATAATTAGAAATGTTTTTTTCTCTTTAAAACTATTTAGAAAAGCAAACTGCTTCACAATTTATTCAAGTATTTTACGCTCTTCACAAACTGGCCCATCAGTACACTTCTACTTTGTTTTACTCTTCTCCAAGTACACTATGATCCAGCAACTTAGCTAAATTCTTTCCTAACTTCTTTCCCAGTCTTGTCAGCTGTTTGGGAATTCTGCTTTGATCTACTCTATCTTTTGATCTACTCTATCCTATATTTACCTAGCTATTTACATGTTGTCTCTCCCATTAAATGCGAGCTTCTTGAGAGGAGGGACTATTTTTGTCTTTCTCTGTATCCTCAGAGGTTAGTACGATGTTTGACATATAAATATTTGCTGCTTTGGCTGAATCATTTAAAGAATTTCTTATTCTAAGGTAAAAAATCAAGTGTTGCTTTTTCCAATGCATTTTATAGAAGGAGTGAATAAACTATTTGTTACTCATTCAAAATCCATAAAATATTATAAAGATTAATTGCTCTCCAAATAAAGGCATTTTCTCAAATATATAAGGAACTGAACCAAATTTATAAAAATAAGAGCCATTTCCCAAATGATAAATGGTCAAGGGATATAAAGAGGCAGTTTTCAGAAGAATCAAAGCTATCAATAGTCATAAGAAAAAATGCACTATAGATTAGAGAAATGCAAATTAAAACAACTTTGAGAAATGACCTCACACTTACCAAATTGGCTAACGTGACAGAAAAGGAAAATGACAAATACTGGAGGGGACGGGCAAAAATCAGGACACTAATGTACTGCTGGTAGAGTTGTGAACTGATCTAAATATTTTTTTCTTGAGAGCAATTTGGAATCACACCCAAAGAACTATATAACTGTGCATACCCTTTGACTCAGTCATATTACTACTTGATCTCTATCCCAAAGAGATTAAATAAAAAGGGAAAAAGACCTATATGTACAAAAATATTTACAATAGCTGTTTTGCAGGGGCCTTTGCCCCTGAATTGGAAATTGAGGAAATGTCCATCAACTAGGGAATAGCTGAACAACTCGTGATATATGAGTGTGATAGAATACTTCTGTATTATAAGAAATGATGGGTGATGAGCAGGATGGTTTCAGAAAAAACATGGAAAGACTTATATGAACTGATGCAAAATGAAGTTAGCAGAACCATGAGAACACAGTACACAGTAAAACTGCACGATGATCAGATGTGAATAACTTAAGTATTCTCTGAAATACAATGATCCAAAACAATTCCAAAGGAACCATGATGAAAAATACTATCTACCTTCAGAAAAAGAACTGAATAAGGCAACGAATTGCTACTGGACAAAAAAAGGTAAAGGGAACGAGTTTTCCTAAGTCCAGCAGAAGATGTCACATCTCTCCTTTTTATGTATGAAAATGATGTCAAGTGAGTCACTTCAATGAAGACACAGTTAAAAGACGAAGTTTCCAAATGTGAAAAACTGACTAAAGATCACACATAGAACAATCTCAAAAATTTTGACTTTGGTTCTACAAAGTATTTCTAGAAAATTCAATTTAAAACTTGCATGAAGTGATACTGAAGTTACCAGAGCCAGAACAGCAATATACACAGAAACTAAGATAAATTTTAAATGAATAAATAAATAAAATTAAGTTAAAGGTAATTAATTCAGAAAGAGGGCAATGACCACTGCTGAATCTGTAGGTCAGGAGATGAGATGCTAAATGTGACAGATTCACACACAGCTGAAAAATAGGTTGGTTTTGCTGGATTATTTTCCTTTGTTTCAATGGACAATTCTGAGATGGCGATGAGGGAAAGGGAAATGATGATGACGTTAAAAAAAATTCACATCCACAGAAAGAACTATGGAGTTAGAAGCAGATTATTTTCTTCTTTGCTACATTTTGCTTTGTTTTGAGATTTTCTCTCATTCGTTTTAATTCTTCTGTACAACATGATTAACGTGAAAATGTGTTTAACAGGAATATATGTGTAGACCCCCTATATGATTATATGCCATCTTGGGAGAGGGGAAATTTGGAACTTATGGAAGTGATTGCTGAAAACAAATTAATAAATTTTGAGGGGAAATGAAGACATTAATAAACAAGGGACCTAAAAATCTTGAATAGAGTTAAACTTGAATCTGGAGGAAAAGGAATTTTACCTCCAATGCAGGCGTGGAAAGCAGCACATGAGTGGATTGTACTACATCTGCGGCATGTATGTTGTTGTGATACGCCACATCAGCATGGTAATGGTCTTCTAGAGTCATCAGGTATGTAATTAAAGTGTCTACTGGAATTTTAAATGTTTTTAACAAATCCCGTTCCTGGAGAGAGGAGGAAAAAACTGTCAATATTTTTGTTTTGTTGTATTATTTTCTTTTTTTTAATTTTGAAGCTTAGCAAATATAAGTGGTTTGCTCAAACTCTCAGAAGAAGGAAATGGGAGAGGTAGGAATCAAACTTCTGGTCCTGTGACTCCATGTTGATGAGACCAAAACTATGTTTCGTCAGGAAACTGGAATCCAGGAAGCAATGGAAGGAACCCTGGGCACATTAAAACCAATTCATAATTGATCCATCATTTCTGGTGGCCATATGGTTCTAGGTCAGAGCTCTTTCTCTGATCTCTGGAATTTAGCTATAGATGCCCAAAGGATCTCTTTTTCCTTTTAATGGAAGAAGTAGCAGGTCATATCTATTTCTTTAACAAATAAATGGGTCTTACTGCCTGACTCCCAACACTATTTCTAAGTGTACAGCTTACCACCCCAGTCCTACAATGTTTCCTGCTACAACTCCTATGAATATTCTAAATACCTGAAGTTGGGTGTTCTCACAATGAGAAAATGAACTAGAAAAAAGGAAACAGGGAATCAAGGATAGGAATAGTGGTCAACTTTGGGGAGATCCAGTGGGGTTCTGTGGAACCTCCTTGATTTTTAAGTCGCCTTTCAATTCAATTCAATGCCCTATTTACAAATTATCTAAAAACCTGGTTTTTACTGACTTAAAGTCTTTTCACAGCCAGTATTTTTTGAAGAGGAAAGAAATAATAAAACGGACTCATCTAGGTTCTCCCTTTCCTCTATTTACTTCCTGTTAGAAGGCGATAGCAAGTGAATAAATACCCTCAAATGGAAAACTGAGGGATGGCTGAGGGAAGATACTGGACGGTCAGCCCGGAGATAGAGAACTATTTTTGGTCTCTAGCCGCCATACCTGAAAAATGGTGTGCATTATGACTGTCAGAGGTCGATTCCCAGAAAATTCTGCTATTTTGAAAACATGAAGACCCCACTTGTTCACATCCTCCAGCTCCTAGAGTTAGAGAAGGATGAATATTTGAAAATAAAAGTTAGAAAGGTAGACGTTTCAACAAATACCACTACCCCACATCAGTTTTCAAAGTGTCGGCTTTTCCTGAGAGATACATAAAGTGAAGGTTGAGAGGAGTGTGGCAGGCAGGGAAGCCAGGGAGATGAGAAGAGAAAGGGGTAGGACTGAACACTCCTCCAAAATGCAAGAGATTTGCAGCATGGAATAGAAATATTGTGTATTATTATTTATAATAACAATACTAATAGCTAATATAGCACTTTAAGGGGGCAGCTAGCTGGCGCAGTGGATTGAGCATGAGACCTCGAGTCAAAAAGACCTAAGTTCAAATCCAACCTCAGACACCTACTAGCTGTGTGACCCTAGGCAAGTCAGTTAACTCCGCTTGCCTCAGTTTCCTCATCTATAAAATGAGGAGAAGGAAATGGCTCCAATATTTCTGCCAAGAAAACTCCAAATGGTGTCACAAAGAGTTAGATATGACTGAACAACCAACAACAGCACTTTTAAGTCTTTTAAAGCACTTTACATGAGTTATCTCATTTGATTCTCACACCTGTGAGTACTACAGGTATTATCATGACTTTGCAGAGGAGGAAATGGAGGTTCAGATAAGTTAAGAACTTGTCCACATTGACGTAATAAGTATCCAAAACAGAAGATGATGCCAAGCGTCTCCTGACCACAAATTTAGTGTTTTTCCCTACTATACAAACATGTTTTTAAGAAAAAAAGGACTGCCATAAATTTTTAATTTCATATTACATAACATATATGTGTGTTACATATTTCTTGTGCATGGATAAAACAAAATGTACCCTCCCGACAAACCTGAGATATAACAATTTCTTTCATGAAAGTCAAATAATTAAATGTAGGTATGTGTTGATGATATCAGCTAAAAATGAAAACAAAAACAAAAACAATATATTTTGTATCTGCAAATCAAAATTATTTCATATCCATGCTCAAAAACAACCACCACCAAACCACTAAGAGGCATGGTAACCTTAAGGAGTTCATGATCTTACCTTGGCAAGTCCATCTTCTTGATCTGTTTTCACGCCAAATCGTGGGATACTGGAATTTGTTAAACTGGAACTGTGCATCAATTTCTTAACTCCACTGATCTGGGACATTGGCCTTTTCTTTTTCTCTTTCTCCTTCTGGGTAGGAGAAGGAATCTCTACTTCATGTTGCTTGTCTTAAAAACAAAATAAGTATATCATGGAATGAATCCTCATAATCATTAGTAATTCCTTGTGTTTTTTCATCATAGCACACCATTTCCAGCTGAACATAGCATGTCCCACTAAGTGCTTCCCAACACCCAGCAAGTACATTATTATTTAGGGGATTACATGGAGCAAATCTGTCATGACATCTATATTGAGTAACAAAATAAACAAAAGAGGATATAATAACGTACAAAAGTAACTCATAAACTGCATCTCCCTATACTAGTTTTGAGCATACCAGATATGAAGTGAGCAATTTTATTTGAAGTGTGTGCGTGTACACACATGTATGTACGTGTAGACACCTATATACACACACTTAGATGTGAACAACCTGAAAATAAAATTTGATATCATTAGAAGTTCATGAATCGTGACAATGATTTCACTGTTTAAAAAAAAGAAAAAAAGACAGAAAATAGTAGCTTGAATATACTTGATAACAAAGTGAAACTTTTTGGAGGAGGTGGGGGTAGTAGTAGCAAGTGCAGGGCTCCTTTCTCAGGCTTTTTCCAGATTTTAAACTTGTGAACCAAAATTTATTTTTTAAATATAAAAACATGCATATCTGATAGCAGATAATTATGGTGCTTTTATGCTTTAGTTCAATAAATATTAGTAATGTACCCACTGGGAAAAGGAAACACAGGCTGGGGAATGTACCTATTGGGGAAAATTGAAACACAAGCTGGGTTCTACACAGAGATCAAAAGGTTTATATAAACAAAGTTTAGATAAGAGTCCCTGAGCTCATAGAGTTTATATCTCAGAAAGGGGGATAGGACATATATACAGGTAAAGGATTGCCAGCAAAAAAAAAAATGGTCCAAAATGAATTTGTAGAATTCTGAATATGTCTCAAAAGGAGAGATAGAAGTCACCCCCACAACTTTGTAGAGGTAAGGAGTCCACAAGTATTATATACTTCATATATTATCTGTCTTTTTTTCCATATTGATCAGTTATCCTGACTTTGTCTTAATCCCTTTTTGGTCTTTAAAAATGACAATTTGTTACGTAGAATAAGTCTCTGACGGGGAAGAGGAGAAGGGATGCTGAGGAAACTATGGTGATATTTCTAAAAAGACATCTGTAAGAATAGTTTTAAAAATTAAAAAATATATATGCTAAGTGTCTAAAAATACAAAAATAGTGCTCTGGGAATGGAAGATTTATTATAGGCTAGAAATTTATTATTATGTCTTAGTATCAGGAAAGACTTCATGGAAAAGTGAATGGTTTAAAAAATTTGATGCTGGACCTTTTTGTTAATTTTTAATTCCAATCACTGCACTGAAGGTACTTTAATTTTGATTTAAACTGATAAATCGAACATCAGACTGTGTTCTGATGTTAAACTGTTTTAATCTGTCTACTCTTTCCTGCACTGTTAGCTTATTAATGCCAGGAATAATCTCTATGGGCACCACACTCAAATAACAAAACCTTTTCCTATAAATCAATTTTGTGTTTTGGGTGGGATGTCCATAGAAATTATTCCTCACATTAATAAGCTAACAGTACAGGACAGAACAGACACAATTAAACACCATGGTTGCTGGTAGAGCCTTCCCTCCCATTTATCATCCCCTGGGGCTTCCTCTCCCTTCCCCCACCCTCACCCCCATTTGAAATTCAATTAGTAGTTTGAAAATGCCCTTCCCTTGAAAAAAGCTCATTCACAGTTTGTGCTTTCAAACAGTAGAACATTCTTGAACATAAAAAAGGAGAGTGTGGGCTTTGAAGTCAGTTTACTGGAGAGGGTCACACGATGGGAACAGAAATTGCATTTTAGATGAATTCAATTTTGCTTCTGTTGCTTTGTATTTCCTAAATGAAAATACTCAATAGTCACTAGAAATGATCACGAATTCTCTCCAAAAAGGACATTTATCATTGTTTTTAACCTGTATTTTTTAACTCCTTGTGTGCCTTTGTTTGGATTTTTTTTTAAAGGGGGCATACCCAATGCACTTTAATAATGGCTAAAGTTATGGAAATCTGGATGTTGATGGCTCCAGTCAAGCTCAAAATCTCCTTCCATCAGGGAGGAGGGCCTTTTAAGCTGATTTGTCACATTTATTCAATCTACATAGAGTGTACATGCTTCAAAAATTTCCAAGATTGTCAGAGAATTCAAGTTATTTCCTAATTTTAAAAACAAAGAGAAAAGATTTCCTGGATAAGGAATATGGAAGTCTTTCCGTTAATAACATAGTTGATATTATATATGACCACTTCCCTCAAAGACAGTGCCCTAAATAAGTACATTACTCTTAAAAGCAAGAGAAAAATATCATTTTACATATATCACTGTCTTAGCTCCTAGCTATCTCAGGAGTTATTAGTTTTTCAGTTGTTATTTACATAGAAAAAAATGCTCTTAAGAATTCAGTGGAAGGGCAGCTAGCCGATGCAATAGCTAGAGCACTGGCCTGGAGTCAGGAGGACTGAGACACATACTAGCTGGATGATCCTAGGCAAGTCCCTAAACTTTGATTATCTCAAAAAACAAACAAAACACACACAAAAAAGCCAGGTACTGATATCTTTGTATGTTCCACAATGCCTGCCAAAATATTCAAAAAGTGTTTGTTGAATGAATGATTGTGAACTAATTTTTCCATTTGTCTAACTTCCTGAAGAAAGCTGTATAAGGAAAACAAGGTACATAAAAGAATGTCTTCCCCACCCTAATGGTAGACTTTGAAAATGTGATTTTTTTCTCTTTTTTTATTATTAAATTAATTTGTTTTCTGTTTTCAACAACAAAAAAGAACGTATGATTTATATTCCATGCTAGAGCCAACATTTTTTCTGAAGCACACAACTGAAATGATAAGAGCTGCTCCCCGATTCAACTTCTAATATTTTAACTGTATAAAAACACAGAAAGACACACTGCTCAACAAAGTTTGAATAGTAACAGCTTCTAAAGACACTTCTACTTTTCCTAATAGATGACACAAAAGATGGGAATCTTTTTGTCTTCCTTTCACCACGTTTTCCCACAGCATGTTATCATGTCATATCATCCCCCAAACCCCTATAAAAGGAGGGACCAGCATAAGCAGAGATCATTTCATTTTATGTTTTCATAAAGATCCTAAATCCGACCAAATAAAGGCAACACCTTTAAAACTGACTTCAATGTTAACCTGAATCTATAGACTGTTGATCAGTCTTTTCTTTCTGGACTGGATAATAGAACTTTATATGTTTGTTTTTTTAATAGAAAAGAGATCATATTTTGGGAAACTCCCCTCAAAACCAACTCTGTTAACTAATACGAGGTCAGGGATTTTTAACCAAAGACATTGTCATAGCGGTCATCTCTTCAGAACCTGACTCAGTCTAGTTTATCAACTTTTCTATCTCTAGACAGAAAATTTCAATGTACCATTCATTCCTCCAGTAACCTGTGCCAGTGGGTTTTTATTATTCAAATTAGATTTCATTAAAATAAGAACCTTAAAATGTGTACTATATATTTCCCGTAACAGATGGAAATTTCTCACACTGGATGTTTACTGAATGAACACAGTGAGTAAGGATTTTTAGAAATACATCTTTAGTTGGCTAAGGCTGATGTATAACAAATTATTTTTCCTCACAGAGTGGTTGATAAATATTAAAACTTTACTCTGATAATATTCTTTCTCTTGCATGAAGACACTGTTTAGGCCCCCTAGCCTAGTTCTTAGTTTATATAAAATAAGAAAGTTGATGATCTCCTACATTTCTAAATATTATTTTGAAATACTAAATAATGTTATTATTTAGTCATACAGAAAATATAATTAATTATATATTGCTAAATTATACTAGCAATAAGGACAGGACTTATGATTTCACAGATACAGGAAATGTGCAGGTGAAGAAACTAACTTCTCCTTACCAAAGCAGACCCAAAGTTTCTCTGTATCTTATAGTCTTAGAGAGACACCTTATACCTAGAGCACTGAGAAATGCCTTGCTGAGTCTCATGAAGCCAGTATCAGAGGAAGGATTTTAAGCCCAGGTTTTCCTGGTCAGCTCTTTAGCCATAATGCCACACTGTCTCTAAGGTTATAGTTACCTATACAATGTGTAGTTATATGAAAACCCAGTAATACCCTTATAAGTATTTTTACCCTGAAGTACAGCTAGGTGGTCAAGTATATACAGTGTTGGACCTGGAGATAAACCTGGAGACAGGAAGACCTGAATTTGAGTCCTGCCTCTGATGAATTACTGGCCAGGTAACCCAGGGGCAAGTCACTTAACCACGGTCTACCTCAGTTTCCTTATCTGTAAAACAGGGAAAATAATCACATCAGTCTCAGAGGGATATTTTGGGGAGCAAATAAAATGAGATAATAAATAGAAAAAGGTTTGCAAACCCTGAAGCACAATAAAAATCCTAGCTATTATTTTATATTAATTATATATACTCAAGAGAAGGTAACTCACAATGGAAGGTAAATGGAGAATTGAGTTCTTCACATTCCCTTATACTAATATGATGAAAGAAAATAAAAGGAACTGTTATCTGAAGTAACAGAGTCCAGACAGGAAAGTATAAATGAATGGAGTCCCGTATTATGGGTCTTACCTAAAAATGTGTTCGAGATATATTCAGAGACTTGATTTCCAGATCGACTCATTTCTGAAAGGTGGGTGAGCTCCCGGTTGAGCATTCTTTTAAACTGAAGAACAGAAACAAAATCACAAATTAAGTACATTGGAAAAAAAGAGAATAATCAAGCAACCATTTATAAGCCACAGGCCAGTGTCTTGGCTCGGACGCCCTGGACCAGTGATTTGTTTCTGTTGAGGTTTAATTTCCTCATCTGTAAAACAATGATTCTGGACCACACGAGCTCCGAGAATCCAAGCAGCCCCCCCATCTTATAACCCGAAGCGAATCAATTCTAGGTCAATACGTATTTTGCATTTTCAAACTAAGTTTCTGAAAAACTAAAGAAAGGGAAAGAAATAAAAGTTAGGCCACAGAGGATACATACACATGTTAAGCCAAGTTTAGATATACTGAGGCATTTCACATAAATGAGTACAGTTGGAGGTGTTTATCAACATATATAAACAAGAGAAAGCAACGTGCCATAATGGTTAGGTCAGAAAAGATAAAGTCCTGGGTTCAAATCCTATCTCTAACACTCTTTCTATGGGACCAGAAGCAAGTCATTGAACCTATCAGTGCCTCTTGAGACCACCTAAGACCAGAGTTCTTAACTTATCTATGTCTGCCCTGGGCTCCTTTGGCAATATGGTGTGACCTATGGGCCTCTTTCAGAATAATATTTTTAAATGCATAAAATTAAAAATATACATAATTATGAAGAAAACCAATTATGGTAAAATAGAGATGTATTTTTTTTTTCTCTATTCAAGCTCACAGACACCCATGTTAAGAATTTCTTCTCTAAAATACTAAGTTCCAGAGGAGGTGTTGCTTTGGTAAGAGCTGAGTATACATATTACTTTTCCTTTGCCAATAAAATTGAAAGTTTGGGTAAAAAAATACGAAACAAGATAGTTCATCTATTCTCATTGTTTGCTTAAATAGATTGTGCAAGTAACATATGAAAAAATTTGGTCTGTTACCCAAAAGTATAAATTTATTTTTTTTAGAACAAGTATAATTGATTTTTGACTTGTTACCCATATTAGTTATGAGATTTATCACGCGTATGAGCTTCAATGATGTAAAAGACAGATTAATGTTTCACTTGAAAAACTGGTGTACATCTAATATAATCTTAAATAGCTGGGATGTAAGGGTGATGATGATGACGTTAACAATGATAGCTAATGTATTAAGTGTCTACTATGTGTCAGGCACTGTGCTTAGCATTTTTTTACACCTATTATTTCAATTGATCTGCACAACAATCCTAGGAGGTGGATACTATTATTAAAAATTTAGATAAGAAACTGAGGCAGAGGTTAAGTGATTTGCTAGTAAGTGTCTGAGGCTGGATTTGAAATCTGGTTTTCTTGATTCGAGGCCGAGAGTTTTATCAACTATGTAGATTCCCTATGGGTGAAGTGTTAAGATTTCATAACTTATTAAAGAACTTCATGTACTGGAATATACCACCTTTCTTCCATAAGTGAAATATCTAAAAATTACACACACACACACACACACACACACACACACACACACACACAGTCAATTATTTCTATACTATTCTTTAATATATTTCACTGGTTCCAGAGCATCTGGTTATCCAAAAAGGACATGAAGTAACACATAAGAAATAAACAAAAGGTCCCTGGAATCTCCTACTCCAGACCTTCAACAGCCCTCTACTCTGATGGGGTTTACCATCTTGTTGCAGTCTAATGCCTGTTCAGAATTGGCTTTCTTGTTCTTCTCCAAACCAGCTTCCCTCAACATTACTTGCAATTTCTCTTAAATGAAACAAAATGAAAACAACTGGACAGAGTAGATACTCTAGTATTTGCTGAATAAAGGAAAAGACTTCTCTAATGTCATTTTTGAATCAATATTTTTGTAAATACCTCTGTACTCCATCTGGATAAAAAGAGTCTTGTGGATGACTGAAAGATTAGATTCTAATTCTGGAGGAAATCAGCTTAATAATATCTTACATTTAGAAAATTCTTTGGCGCACAGTGGATAGAGCACCAGGCCTGGAGTCCAGAGGATCTGAGTTCAAATCCAGCTTGAGACACTTACTAGCTATGTGCCCCTGGGTAAGTCACTTAACCCAGTTTGCCTCAGTCCCTCATCTGCAATAAGAGCTGGAGAAGGAAAAGGCAAGCTACTCCAGTATATCTTTGCCAAGAAAACTTCAAACAGGGTCACGAAGTTGGACAACTGCATTAGGCAGTTAAGGGATGCAGTAAATTTCAATGGGCCTGGAATCAGAAAGATTCATCCTCATGAGTTCAAATTCAGCTTCAGCCACTTACTAGCTGTGAGACCCTGGGCAAGTCACTTAACCTTTTTTGTCTCAACTCCTCACCTGCAAAGTGAGCTGCAAAAGGAAATCACAAATCACTCCAGTATCTTTGCCCATAAGACTCCAAATAAGGTCACAAAGAGTCATATAACCAAGTGAACAAAAAAGAGAATTCTTTAGAGTTTGCAAAGAAGTTTATCCATGTTATATCTCATTTGATCCTCAAAACCATGTGAAATAGGTGCTATTAAACCCATTTGACATGAAGAATCCTGAGGTTTGGAAAAATCAGATGACTGGAACAGGCATTTGACTCAGTGTTTGTACAAAAATCTGAACTCAGGTCTACCTTACTCCAACATCACAGTTCAATCCACTATACCAGCAGTATTCAAAGTATGGCTTGAAGAGGGTTTTATGAAGTCAAAACTAGTTTCCTAACAATGCTAAGATATTTTGCTTTCTGATGTATAGATACCTATAACCTACACTAAAAAAAGTTCTTTGGAGTTGTAAATAATTCTTAAGAATACAAAGTGAGGAGGGAGTCCTACAATAAAAAGTTTGAGAATCACTTCACTATACCATCCTGCTTCCAACAAATTCCCTTGGCAAATCACATACAGTTTTCATTCGTGATCTGTACCTGCCCCCACACTGGAGTAAAATAATTTTACTATTGCCACAAAGTATTGTAGTAAACTAATAAAAATAAAATTTGGTCCAAATCATGAGAGGAAAAATTATCTGGCAAGAAATGTTATAGGGTTTAACTCTCAAAAGAGCCAAAACATTGGTTGCTGTGATTATGAACCTCTTAAAAGAACAATATCCAGTTTCTGATGCCTTCAAGGAATCTGCTCATCAAGTCATTTATAAGAGGGTCTAGATATTTCTCCCCATTTTCACAGTGCCCTATTTTACAATGGAGACTCAATAAGCCATCCTTCAAACAGCATTACTAAGTACCTATTATGGGTGAGGCACTGTGCCATGTGGGGAGGATATAAAGTCAAAAAATAAAGCTGTCCCTGTTCTCAGAGAGTTTACAATCAGTAGATCCGTGGGCAATTATAACTATATATAATACATATTATATAATATATATTATATAATATACATATATATACATATATAACCTACATGCCAAATAGGTTCACAGGATTATGGATCTAAAGCTGGAAGAGACCTTGGAGAGCAAGTGTAATAATGCCCTTACTTTAAAAACGAGAAAACTGAGATAAGTTAATTGACTTGTCCTTGATCACACAGATGGTGAGGTATTCAGGAAGAATTCGAACCTAGATCTTTCTGATTCCAAGTTCACCATTTTACTCACTATATACCACACTGCCTAGATAAATAGAATGCACAGTATTCCTTAATTAATTTCTGTGCCCCTGATTAACTACTTCATTAAGACTAGAAGATACAAAGATCAAGTACCTGAATGTATCTGCACCAGTAATCTATGCTCAATAGAACGACTTCCTGTTCCACACAAAAATAGCAGGGGAATACTACAATACTATCATCCCTGAACATTTCCACAGAGTCTCAATCTTTAAATAGAGGTCTCTTCTTCAGTGCCTATAATTCATGCTAAGAAAATTGATATCTGCAATTCGATGAAGTATAGTTTGATATACAGGATCTGAAATCAGGCTGACTCAGGTTCAGACTCCTGCTCTAACTATGATCCAGGAAAAATGATTTAATCTGAGGTTAATCTCTTGTTTAAAAATGGGAATAAAAATGCTTTTATTGATACATACCTCACAATGCTGTTGTGAGGAAGGTACATTTTCAATTGTAAAGCCTGACCATTTCATTTTATTTCAAATATTTCTTAACTGAATTCTCTATGACATCCTCCAAAGCAGACATCTAAACTGGATCTGTTAAGCCTTTTTCATTCATCTTTTTAAACTAAGATCTGAAGATTGTTTTGTAGAAGGTGAGAAATGGAGCTAAGATACCCTACCAATACAGAAGCAGACCCACAGTGATCTAGGACTCCTCAAAGGGATATAGGACAGCCCAGGAATGGGAGACAGACATATCAATTCTCCCAAATCCTCCCTTCAGGTCCTCCTATTTCCCAGTCATTAAATAATACTGTCCAGTCCCTAAGGGGAAGCAAGTCTAGCTTTTCCGCAAAACCACTTTCTGACCTTTAGCCAACATACACACTCATACGTAGTCAAGCATTCCTTCTGAAATACAGGAAAGTACTCCATGACTTTATTCAGGGCAGAATTTATATAAGCAGAAAGACTTAGAAATGTATCACTTTTAAGAAGATGATTAAGTTAAAGAAATGGGTAGAAATATAAATGTAACCCACTTTTCCCTGAGCTATTTACATTTGCTTGGTTGGCTTTTGTACATTTTGGGGTTATGTACAACAAAATATTTTTTAAAATGTAATTAAATGAATGAACAGGACACTATATTCACAGGACACAACATATAGGACTCTGTATATATACACACTCACACACAATTATACACACACACACACACACACATTGATGGTTATTTCTCCATTGTATAGACATGACCCCAAGGGCTGACTGTGCTTGTGTTCTAAATACCAAAAGTAAAAAAAGGAGAGAAAAACTCTGACTACATGACAGTCAATTTGTCAAGGCTATGGCTTAATATGCTGCAACAGAAACAATATTCATTCATAATATATTTGTTGTGGTTCATAATTACTGGTGAACTTTTAGCAAAAAGTTTCAATAGTCAGAAAAAACAAACAGGATTACTTCTCAAAGATAAGTCAGATTCCCATGAACCAATAACATATAACTTTGACTCTGATGTGTGTATGTGTATGTGTGTGTGTGTGTGTGTGTGTGTGTGTGTGTGTGAAAACAAAATTTTTAGACCAAAGAAACTTAACTAATTATCCAAACAAAAAATCCTCTGTGCTCACTTCTGCAGGCATTTTCCATCAGAAGAGATACTACAAAGACTATCTCCTGCATGTTTCAAGCCCTTATATAGGTTATCCTAAAAGTCATCTATTAAAGCTTAAAACTGCCCTAAGACTTTTGGGACAATACAGTATGATAGTGTTCTAAGCTTAGCACAAACATTTCTATTCACGGATGGATATTCATACCTCATTGAAATAACAGCACAAACATACAATTTCATTTCTCTTTCTGTCTTGAGAAAAGTGAATCAAATAGGGATTTTTTTCCTCGTGAATTTAGTATATCACACCTGGTTATGGTTTTGGTCCGATAGATCTAGGTAAATTTGCCCCAAAGGAGTAACCAAGAGAACAATAAAATGTATTGGGTATTTCCTTTTGTTTTAGAAAACTCTCTCCTCCTCAAACTATTTTCTGTTGATGATTTAAAGTGCTATTTTTACTCTCAAATATGCTAAAGATGTCACGGAGAAGTAAAGCTGCAGCAAGGAAAGAAGGACGACCTGGAAGTGGAGGTTTTCCAGTCCTTTGTTCTCCTATCATGCATCAGGATGTCGGTGCTGCACAGCACCTAATGAATGAGGTAAGGTGAAACACACCCATCTCGGCATATTATTCTGCTCTTAAACTCAGAAAACCTGACTCATTTTTGCATGAAGCAAAAATTCATTACTTATTCTAGTAAAGAAAACAACTATGTAAATGATCTGTTGTTACGCGTGTGTCTGGTTACACTGTGGGACAAACGAAGATGTTCTTGGACTGAAATATCTGGCCCACAGCAACGCCTTGATACAGCACACACTATATAGTATTCTCGATATACAAGCAAAGAACATGCAGTTAGAACATTAGAGAGACATTTCTTTTTTGTTCATCTGAATAGACAATGCTACATCGTAAATAAGAATATAAGAAAAATGCAACTATCTTAATGACTGCCACGTGAGTTATTTTAAATGAAGGCATCATGGTTTAGCAGCTAGGTCTTTTTTCTTCTTTTTAAAAAGTTTTGAAAATAGTATAACTTATAGAATTGATATATAGAATTAACAATGTACACATCAACTGCCCAGTAAGTATTTCTTTTTTCACTAGAGGTAGTTTTTGAAGGAGATGGCTTGAAAATCCTTTCCTTGCTCAGTTTTTTTGGAAATAGGATTTGTATTTCTTCTGAGTTTTACATGTATCAGACAGAAGCAGGTTAAGGCCCTGAGATGGCTTGAAAAATTCAAACTGAAGTTCCATCTATCTTAAAAGCCAACAAGATAACAAAATTTAACAAGGGGAGGGGAAAGACGGGATGGAGGTGGGGGAACAAATCTTATCTACTTTGGAAAGAAAAGCCAAAGGAAGTCCTCCTTGCATTCTAGGAAATCTAACCACAAAAGGGAATCTTCCATTGAAAGAGCAATGAGAGAAAGACAGAAAGAGGCTGGGGGGTGGGGAGCGGGGCTGGGGGGCAGGGGGATGCAGAGGAGAGGGAAAGGGGAGAAGAGTGAGAGGAGAGAGAGACAGAGACAGAGAACCTTTTAAGTTCCATGAGCCCAGGCTAAAGAGAAACTGTTCTAGATTGCCACAAGTTCAAATGTATAAGAATATTAGTTTCCATAGCAATGTTTTACTAGGAAAAGATGACAATGTGATTCAAGAGGTTTGTTCCGCCTCTGGCTTCCTTTATGGAGACCTGATAACTATGCAATTATAATATTCCATAACAAAGGATTCAAGAAAACCTACTAGGCATGAAAATGGCTAGGTTTAATTTAACATATCAATTTATTTCCTTTACATTGTGATTTGGTACAATACATAATAACAATGCCATAATGTTTTACAATTCATACAAGTTACAGTTGCAAGATAGATGGAACAGATTTTAGCAATCTATTCACAAAATTTCAAGATAACCTGGATTTTAAAAATATATATGGCTTTAAGCCAAAATAAAACAAAAACAAAAAAAACCAGGAATCAGTGTTCTTGATCATGCTGTTCTACTGATTTCATATTCCATCAGTTTATATGTGAATGCACTTAGGCTTAAGGCTGAATTCATCCAATGGCACAAATAAAGTGGTGTAATAGTTTTCTGGAAGATTTATTTTGGCATCTCAGTATTAAAAAGAGTAATGGAAATCTATAATGTTTCACAGAGAAATAGTTCCTCATCTTTTTTTAAAAAAAGTTACTTCAACTATATACTGTACTTGAACCCACAAAGAGTTATGTAATAAATTACTCTTTTCCTTTTAAATTCTTTAATCCTATATTGCTTTGCACATGGCTAATGTACCAAGTCAACTTTAAAGCATATGTAGCTAAATTAGGTTGCTTAGAAGCTTAGACAGTATCACCTTTATGTCTTTGTCAAAATCCATATACTCTTCTTTTTTTAGAGAAAAAGAACAACTACCATACAAAATTATATACATTATTGTCAAAATTCATAATCTTTCCTATAGTTTCTCTACAGATAAATCACATAAGCTATGTACATCCAAAAATTACAATAAAAAAGTAAAAAATTGAAACAAAAAAAAAAATCCTACCTTTATGTAGCCCCAAGACACTGACAGTAAATAGTTTGCTTCAGGCATTTTTGATTGATTATTTATATTATTGTTAAGTTCTGAAATACTCTTTTCCTTTACAATATTCAAAACTCTCAATCTTCACAAACCAGAGTACTTTTCTGGGTCGTTAAATATTTTTTATAATTAAGTACATATAAGACATTCTGGCATACAATTCCATTGTGCAGTCTTCCGGTTGAATAAATGCCATTTGTAAAACTCCAAAGTGGAATAAAATGCAAGAACTAGTCTGAATAAAGAGGCTGCATGAGTTGAAGAAATAGCTAAAGATCTAGGGGTCTGCATCTTTCCCGGAGAACCAGGGCTTAATGAATAATGTATGTCAAGATGCTTGGCTGCTGGGAAGACTTGCTCTGTCAACAGCTACCAAATAAGGACCTGCAGGGAAAGCTGTGAACAGTGTCAAGAAATCCCTCCCAGAAAGTCTCAACTAAGAGCCAATCACATTCCATGCTAAAATATATAGGAGTAAAAGATATAGATTCAATGTATGCCACTTTCTGATTGGCTGGGAAAGGGTGAATCTCTTGAGGGGGAGGGAAGGGTATTTTCTCCTTTTCTCTGGTAAATGTCATGTAATAATCCAGGGATCCCTGCAGCAGGGAGGTTTCCAAAGAAAGAGATGAGTGGGGTCCTCCTCTCTTGTCAGGATCAATGAAGCCCTTAAAATACCTAGAAATATTTCTGAACAGTTCATTCTTCATCAGGAATTACTTCTAATAATGTTTGCAGAAGGAGATGTTGACAAATCTTTATATTTCCTTCTCTTGCCTCAAAAAAAAAAAAAATGAAGTCCCTTTACTATACGGCAGTTAAATACTCTAATGGTGGGAGGGGAGGAAGTTCACCACCAGAAAATAAATAGATTTCCCTGACAGTGAAGTTGGCTCCCCAAAGTCCATTACTTAATACACAGGGTGACTATACAGTAATGAGACTAGTTCCCATAAACCAGAAAATGGAAAATCATTCTCATTAGAGCACTTCATGGTCACACCTCATATGGCTTAATAATGGTTCAGTTTTTCCTAACTACATTTGTTATAATCCAAAGAGATACAAGCCATGAAGTAGCATTTTGTCCTGGGATCGTTGGGACCATAGGTATTGGTTCTATAGTCCATCGCGGTCTCCTCTTTCTCTCTACACCCCACCCTAATGCCACTCATTTCTCCTCTTCCTCTTACCCAAAGTAGTAAATGATGAGGGAAGTCTGCTGCCTCTTCATGAGTCCAAAAAGGGGCAATGTAAGGAAGAGGGAAGGGAACAAGAAATTTCAGTAAAGAGCTTGGTGGCAACAGACAAGGGGAAGGGAATAAGCATAGATTAAGTGCCTACTATGTGGCAGGCAAAAGTATGTTTAACCCATAATGACAATTACTAAGGGTCCGAGGCTGGCTTTGAAACTCCAGGACCAGAGCTCTCTCTGTTATGTCTGCTGGCTGCCTTGAGGTAACAGGAGATAAAGCAAGAGCATTCTGGAAACCTTTGCCTCCATTCACATGCTTTAGGAAATGGTCCTGGTTTTGCTAAATGTCCTAAAAACTAAACAAAAATCCTCTGACTCATTTGTGAACCTTTGTCCCTCCCCCAAAAAATAAAGCTTAAATCCAGAAAATAGACTTAATGTGTAGAAAGAAACATACAATTTTGGATATGGTCAACATGGGAATTTGTTTTACTTGACTATGTATATTTGTTTTAAAGTCTGGTTTTCCTTTTTTTCTCAATAGAGAGCAGGATGTATCTAACACTGGGGGATGACAGAACATTCCTTGAAATGGTGGTTCTCAAGTATCCATATGATAGAGAAGGAATAGCTCAGATAATCTGAATAATTTTTTTTCTCTTTTACATGGGGAGTGGTTTGCATAATTTGTAAAAAATAGATCTGGCTCTTCATTTATGTTTGTAAGGATGTTAGGATTAATTTGCTCTAACATTAATTTATCTGTATACAAGCCTACTGAGGGCACTGGGGATAACCCGAAACAGAACGATCTAAGTGACAAATACCCAATCTGTAAACATCTCGTAAAGAGAGCATGCAAGATGGTAGTCAAAAAAGCACTGAACATGGGAGTCAGAAGACCTGAGTTCAAGATATAAGTCTAGCATTTGCTAACTGTGTGAATTTGAACATTTTTCTCTATGAGCCTCTATTTGAGGAGACATGGAAACAGAAATAGCTAGTGACTGACGAATCTATTAAGTATAGACACCAACGGGATGCTACCAATCTTTGGCCTAGACACAATTGGTATATTCAGAAGTGCCTATGTTTCACATACCCTGAATTGGAACACTGGTAAAGGGCTATTCCAGCTGTTTTTATTGACCTTGGTATAGATCCTAACCTCCTTAGGTCACCTAGCCTTAGCCTACAAAGTTCTAGGCAGGGACAGTATCCTGCTTCATATCTTCAAATTAGAACCAATATGGAGGTCCACAATGACCGCAAGGTAGTACATAAGCATATTCTGTACTTTCAGTATTCTTTGTACACTAAGGCAGTTTATTTGCTCAGAATAAACACCACAATTATTAGATCAACTAAGTGTGTCTTTGAACTGCAAAATCCAGGACTTGTGTGGCAAGTGTACATATAAGTGGTTAGCTATACAACAGAGCAGTACCCCTGCTCCTTAGTAAACAAGCTCTACTGAGCCAGCATATCAGTCAAATGGTTATTAACAGAATTGACATTTCTTCGTTTACCTTTCTTCCTCTCATTTTATTGCACCTTTGGACACATCTTACACACACGCACACACACACACACACACACACACACACACACACACACACACACACACACCCTTTTACTTTTCTCCTTTACCTCTTAATTCCAACTCTTGCTAAGTTCCCTTAAAAAAATCACTTTCCCTCCCTTTCAATCCATTTCTGGGGCCCCAAATGACCATAATTACAGCTGACAAGCCTAAAAGTACCACTAGTGATATATCTGTATCAAAGAAAGGAAAGCTACAAGTTTTTAAGTGGAATTAGGGCTTGTAAATGACCAGGGCCAGGAACTTCCGTAGTCCTTAATGGTTCAGAAATCTTCAAAATCTCTTCAAAAAAATCAAACAACCCTCATCTATTTTATCTAATTCCTTTTTTTTCCTTCATTCATAAGGAGACAGTGATTGTTTTTCTCTTTTGGTAATTACTTGTGTTGCAATTTGAAATGGTTTTCAATAAGAAATGCATCATACTTTAAGCTACATTGTGGCTTAAATAAACTGTTAGGTTAGTTTGGGTACCTATCACCAATAAAGAAAATTATGAGGGAAATTATCTATTCCAAGTTCCAAACAATTGCCTTATCAAAAAAACTTTTAAACCAAGTTTCACATAGGGCTGATAGTACTCTCGGGGGATATAAAAAAAGCCTGCCCTGACCTCCTAAAAATGTCAAATTTAGTCTCAAAATACATGTACACACAAAACCCACTAGGTTGCTTTGAACCCCTTCCAGAGGTGCTGTTAATGAATCATCAGTTATGTCCTATTATTTCTGGTGCATAGAGAACTTACGAACATTTCTGTAAAATTCCTGGATCCCATGGAAGGATATGAATAAACACAGGATGAGAAGAAAGGGAAGAGATACAGTCAGAGAGAGGGGGTTATACACTAGTAAGATACTGAATTTATTGAAGTAAATTGGCATAATTCCTATTTTCATAGTGAATTACTTTAATTGTTAACAGTTTAGAGGGAAAAATAAATGTGATATTTACAAAAATGTAACTCATTTGTAAAAGCATGTTTGTTGAAAGATTACACCTATATACATGTTTTTAATCCTGTATTTTAACCATGCATAAAGAGAATATTTGGATGGTGATGGAGAGAATTAAAATGAAGCAGAATACTTTGAGTTTGAAGATCTAAGAGCTGAGGGGCCTCAGGAACATGTCATATGTGGTAGGATGAAAAAAACAGAGGATATGTATCCTAGAGACGAGAAGATGTAGTGGCTGTATAACAATTGTCTTCAAATATTTAGAGGGATGTCATGTAGAAGAGGGCAGCGAAGTGGTGCAGTGGATAGAGCACCAGGCCTGAAGTCAAGAAGACTGAAGGTCAAATCTAGCCTCAGAAGCTTCCTAGCTGTGTGAGCCTGGGCAAGTTATTCAATCCTGTTTGCCTCAGTTTCCTCATCTATAGAAATGTGCTGGAGAAGAAAATGGTAAACCACTTTAGTATCTTTGCCAAGAAAATTCCAAATGAGGTCACAGAGAGACAAAGACAACTGAAAAACAACTGACCAATATCATACAGAAAAGGGACTACAGTAGCTCTAGTGGGAGGGGACTGCCAAGCAATACATGGAAAGTGTAGATGGGAAAATTAAATTTGATATAAAGCAAAATATACATTTAATGATTAGAGTTATTTAGGAGCCCACTGGGAGATGGTGGCTTCCTTTTTAGTAGACATCTTAAGGGAAAGACAAGATGACAACTGTTTGGAGCCATTATGGATTCTATAATCTATACCCAGCACTGGCTAACTGTACACATCTTGTGTGCTGAAATTCAGGATATAGTCAGTGAATAAACCTTAAGCAACTACTGTGTGGTAGAGTTCCCTGAGGAGTTGGAGACTGGAATTCTGAAAAGCAACAGAGCCTTTTATGCAAGGTGGAAATTGGATAAGGTTAAATTATGGCTTTTAATAGAAGTAGTTTTACTTAGCCTCCACGGAAGCCCTACACTATATGCTTCATCATGGGGTAGAGGTGACCCTGGATTCTTGAAGCCTACATCACTACAGCACAAGCTCTGAGACATCCTACACCAAACTGGACCTTCCGTGTGTTACTTGTGTGTCTATCAATTGACGACCCTCCTAGTTAGGGAAACCTCCTCATCAGAAGAATGGACAGCAAAAGATGATTTTTTTTTCTGGCTACAGCAACTCACAAGACTATCTACCTAGTAATGACTTTTTAATGTATTGTATATATAAGGTAAGGCAGGCAAGGCAGCGAGGTAACTCAGTGGGTAGAGCTCTGGGTATGGAGTCAGGAAAACCTGAGTTCAAATTCAGCCTCAGACACTTACTGCGTGACCCTAGGCAAGTCACTTAACCCTGTTTGCCTCATTTGTAAATGAGCAGGAGAAGGTAATGGCAAGCTACTTCAGTATCTTTGCCAAAAAAACCCCCAATGGGGTCACAAAGTGCCTAGCAGAATACCAAGCACACAAAGAATAAGGGACTGGCCCTGTGATTTCAGGAATATAGGCAATTCTCTGATAAGAAAAGTTCTTTACTGAGGTCCACATCTTTTCTGCAACCTGAGAGTACTTAGAGAGTTCCCTAGGGTCCCTAAGGTTAAAAGACTTATCCTGGGTCTCTGAGCTAGTGTGTATCAGAGGCAGGGTGTGAACCAAGGTCTTCCTAACAACCAGGCTGGCTCTCTTACCCATTATTCCTCAATGAGTATACACAGGCACTTAATAGATGCTTGTTGATTGACTGGAGCTAGCTGACATGTTAATTTATCTGTGTTAGTAGCCAGAATACCCACACTGACAAAATCACAGATCTTTTTAAGTAAGCATGCCCTGCAAATGGGAAAAGATATTTTTCCTTGATATTCTCATCTCCCAGCTCCATGCCTTTTTTGCTGCCTGTCCTTTGTTCCCAGAAGGCTCTCCCTTCTCATCTCCACCTCTTGGTTTCTCTGGCTTCCTCCAAGACTCTGCTCAAACCTCATCTTCTGCAAAAAACCTTTCCTGGTCCCCTCCACGATTGCTTCCCATTTGTACTGTATGCATCTTGTATTTCCTCCTGCCATGAGGGGATTGCTGTCTCTCCTCCCTTCTTTGTTGTATTTTCATAAATAGGCAAGCTTCTGTTTGGATTGTGAACTTTTTGCACGTGCCCAGGGTCCCACATGCATGTTTGGTTTCTCCTGTAACCAACCCAGTTTTTTACATATGTTTTGTGAAGTGATTTCCTGCCGACAGAACATAGGTGTTTGCATGTTGTCTCTCTCCTTTAGAGTGTGAGTTTCCAGAGAACAGAAACTGCATTTTTTATTTTCTTTTTATCTGCAGCTCTAAGATACATAGTGTAGTAAGTACTAATTAAATCCTTATTGACTGAATTCATTCTATGGCAGGGGTGGGGAACTACATGAGGAGGCTACATGTGGCCCTCTAGGTCCTCAAGGGCTGCCCTTTGACTTGAGTACCTAGAGGGTCACTGAAGGGTAGCACTTGAGGGCCTAGAAGGCCACAGGTGACCTTGAGGACCCAGGTTTCCCACACTTATACCAGAATAAGACACAATTTGGAACTTGGAAGACACATTTCTCATTTTCCTTATAAAGACAGGGGAAAAGGATGGTGGAGAATGAACATGCTGAATAGACCAAATGTTTTAAATTTATCAGATTGACCTGAAAGAGAGTATTCATTTCCTTTTTTAAGAAGTTGGATAGCAATGCAACATTGTTACACTTTCTTGTCACACATTCACTCCTTACAAACTCTCACAGCCTTCTGCCTCTATTGAAAATACTCTCAAGGGTCATCAATTTCACTGTCCATCTTAATAAGATCTTCTCCACCCTCAGCTTTCTTAACCTTTCTGCACCTCTTGACTTGAGGCAACACTCTCCTGGCTTTCCTCACTTCTTTCTCATCGCTTTTTTCTGTCTTTATCAGTTCCTCTTCTTCATCCTGTGAAGATACTGTTTCCCAAAAGGGATCTGTCCCCAAACTCTCTGCTCATCACCCCTCACCTCTCACTGTGACATCTGATCCTAGGACGATTTGATGCAATGCCTTTATGCAAACTCCCGAATCTGTATCTCCGTGCTTGACCTTTCTCCCAAGGTACGGATCTGCATGAACTAAGGACATTCCTACCTGAGATAAAGCTCATGGTTCAAGCTCAGTGTATACGAAACTGAGCTTGGCCTCCTTCAGTAACAACAAATCTGACCTTCCTTCTTGACACTGTAAAAGTCATGCTCAAAACCTTGGTGTTTGAGGAAGCTGGTGATATAATGGATGAAGCACTGGGCCTGAAGGGAGGGAGACCTGAGTTCAAATCTGGCCTCAGACACATACTAGCTGTGTGACCCTGGGTAAGTCACAGCCTGGGCTTCTTCCATGGTAAAATGGGGTTAGTAAGAGTGGGGTTGTTGTGAGATAATATTAATGAAAAAAGGCTTAGCACTGTACTTGACATGTATTAGAAAGCAGGCCATTCATTCCAGGACAAAGGAAAGGGGAAATACTAGAGAGAGTCTGGGTTCAGATTCTGCTTCTGTCATTACCTGAGTGTCATTAATTTCCCTGGTCCTCACTTTCCTCAATTTTAAAATAATGAGATTGAACTAGATAGTCTCTAAGGGCCTTTCCAGCTTTGTTTAAATCTACGATCCTATGACTAAAAAAACCCAACAAATACAAATCTGTACATAGCAAACCAATATCAAAGCTTCGAGTTAAAAAATGTTTCTGAAGTACGATCTTTTGACAAGTAGTTTTAAATGTCAACATATTTGGTAATACTGATTTCAAATCATAATTTTTGTCTACACTTCTATGGATGACCTACACCTACAGGTAAAATACTATAAATCACTTAACCAAACACCTATAGGTAAAGTACTATAAATCACTTAACCAAGTTCCAGATTCCTCTTCTGCAAAATGGGGATAACCTCTGGATCCCTATCTCACAAAATTGTGTTAAGAAAATGGTTTCACAAACCTTAAACCTTAAAAGTGCTCTAAGACTTGGGACTTACTAATTCTAAGGAACAGTCCATATTCGTTTGCTGTATTGGAATTCTTATACTAAATATGCTTGAAAAAGTGACTCATTCACTAATATTTGGAAATCTTTTTGGTATGAAATCTGTCAGTTGCTAAACGTTTATTAGGTGCTTATTACATTCTAGGCACTATGGTAAGCACTGTGGATACAAAGAAAGGCAAAAGATGGTTTCTGCTCTTGAGAAACTCACAGTCTAAAGGGGAGACAGCATGCAACTCTGTACAGACAAGCCACATACAGGATGAACTAGAGGTAATAAAACAGAGGGAAGTCACTAGGGAGATCAGGGTAGGCTTTTTGTAAATGATGAGATTTTAGCTGAGTTTTGAAAGAAGTCAGTAAGCAGAGATGAGGAAGGAAAGCATTCCAGGCATGTGATAGGGGACAGTGAATCTACCCTAAATCAGGGCACAGAATGTCTTGTTCAAGGAGGCCACTGATCATAAAATACATGGAGGACTGAAAAGAGAAGGCTGATAATTTAATCCTGGAAGCAATAGGGAACTACTGGAATTTATTGGGGGGCAAGGATGACATGGCCAGATGTGTGCTTTAGGAAGATTACTCTGGCAAGTGAGTGGAAGATGAACTGAACGCAGGAGAGACTGATGGGAGACCAATCAGCAAAGCTAATGCAACAGTCCAGGCACAAGGTGGTGAGGGCCTGTACCAGAATGCTGGCAGCGGTCTAGTACAGAAGGGGCTTATAGAAGAAATGTTCAAAGGATTTTTTTATGTTCTAGAGACATTTGTTGCACCATCTAAAAATTTATTGTTTGTAGTATATGTAATCTAGATTTGTTATTTTACACCTTCCATCTATAAGCTACAAGATGGTATTGAAAATGTTATGGACCAAAAGCAAAAAAAAAATTGCAAATCAGACTTTCAGAGAGCCCTACCATATGGACCACTAAACATGATAATGTGATAATGAGTCTCAATTTTAATTTGCTAAATTTCCATTTTTCATTTGTGTGTGTGTATGTGTATGCGTTTTAAAGAGGAGAGGATTATGGGCCAGAGTAACACTCAGGTTTTAAATCACATAATTACAAAACACTGCTCTCATGAAAAAAAGATTACCCAGAGAAACCTGTCATTTTCAGAGATGTGTTTATAACCATCAGTTTATCATATTCAAGAATTACTTTTCAAATGGCAAAGTCACAAAAGCTTATCTCAATAGCTACATAATAAAAACTTCTATTAAGAATTCTTTTGAATAAATCAACACCTAATTTTTATCTTATAAAAGTCACTTTTTCATGTTAATACTATTAAGATTTTAAAATGACATCCACTGAATCTTTTTGTTTGTACTGCCCTCTAGTGGTGACAAATTCCAGGCGGATGCACCCTGATTCATACAATGGAGACATTCATGAAAATTCACCAACCTAATCAATTTCTGTTAGGAGAATAATATTTTAAAATAAATATTAAGTGAAAAGTTATCCCTGTACATTCATAAAACACTTTTCTATCATACAGGCAAAAGGGACATTAACCTAAGCTTTTACGGAATGAGAGAGGAAAACACTAACGAAAACGTCTTAACCATTGTTAAGTACTTCTAACAACTTAATAAGGCTAACATGGTCTGGTATTTATATTCATGTTTTGGGCTTATTGTAGTATATATTATTTTGTCTGTATCATCAAAGTAAGTATTTTCCAAATTTTAAGTTTGTCTAATAAAGGAACTTAAAGTCTTCTGTTTCTCTGAAATCTCACAATGTCTAATACACTGTTCTGTAGACATTGGCACCTCGATGTTTATTGACCATTGCTCATCCATTCCATTTGTTAATTTTTTTCTTTTTAAAAATAACATATAGTCTGCAAATATGACCGTAAATATATACGTAAAATTGAAATGCTGTTGGCCAATCCTTCAGTCTGTGGTTTTTAATGACGTTCCTAGGGATAGCTGAAGAAATTACCTCATCAGGCACTGAAACGAAAATGACATAGAGAGAAATGCAACTCAAATACACTTATTTTTCCCTCTAGAATTGTAAGGCACTGGATAGAGGGCCAGCTTTGGAGTCAGGAAGATATTGGTTCAAGTACCCCTCCCTCTGACATACACTGTCTGTGCAGCCAACGGCATGTCACAACCACTCCACTCGGTGCCACAGGAAACCGTCTAAGACTATAAGTTACAGAACAATACACTACAGAAGCTAAACAGTTCAGCTTTTCCTGAGAATAAGTTGTTAAGTTGTGCTGGATAAGTAAGGTTTCCAAATACATCTTTTAAGTACAATTAAAAAAAATTTAACCAATTTAAATAGGATCTTTCTAAAAATGCATTAAAAATAGCCCTATTTTCTTAAAATTTACAGAACATAACATAACATTTTCAAATTGATTCAGGGTCGTTATTATGAACTCTTTTACTATATTATGATAGCGGATTTGCTAAAAAGGAATACGTATCACTGGTGCTGAGCTTAAGTTGTATGACCATACATGTGCTAAATCCGGTTAAAGAGAAGCAAATACAAATGAATCAGCATGGGATGGGGGTGTGGGAAGGAGAGCACCTTAAAACTTAAGCACATGCTTCCCATCAAATTGCCCTAAAAATACTACAAAGCTGTTCCCCAACAAATACCCCAGGAACCTGCAAGTTTTCAAATGCTGCCTCCAATGTGAATGCCTAGCCAAACCAGAGTCCCTAACCCTACTCCTGACCTCTCTTCTGAGCTCCAGTCCTCATTCTCCAAAATTTTTGCCAGATAGTTTTTGAATGCCCAATTAGCAGCTCAAAGTCAACATGTCTTAGTTAAATTCAAATCTTCCTGATCCTGATTTCCCCTCCCTCACATCCAAGTTAAGAATCTCAGCGACATCTCAGCCCCCAATTCTACTCATCAATGGCATCCAGCTGCCATTGCTGGTTCATCTTGAGCTCTTTGCACACAAACAAACAAAAAACCAGGTCTGCTTTCATAGACCTGTTATCATACGAGACCTTCCCCTATCATGTAACTGTGCAATCGTATATAATAATATGTAATACTTATATATGCTACACAACTTATTAATTATATACAGTAATATATATGAGAGGAAAGAAGGCAGGGAAGGGGAAATCAAGCACCGGGGTGGCACCACAGCTAGCTAGGTGGACACAGTGCTGGGCCCAGTCAGAAATACCCATCTTCTTGAGTTCAAATCTGAACTCATATACTTAACAGCTATGTGACCCTGGGCAAGTCATTTAGCCCTATTTACCTCAATTTCCTCATCTGTAAAATGAGTTGGAGAAGAAAATGGCAAACTATTCCAGTATCTTTGCCAAGAGAACCTCAAATGAGGTCACAAAGACTCAGACACAACTAAAAACAACTGAACTGAATACGTAATACACATACACACACACACACACACACACACATACACACACATCTCCTTACCAAATTTTTGTCTCCCCCACTTTTACCTATTCCCTGACCTTCATCTAACTGGTTACCAAAAACCACCAATTTCAGCTCTTTCTTGGTAGTATCTCAGCCAATCACCTTTTCCATTTCCCCTCCCCAAGCTGATAACATCATCCCTGTACTACTATAATGAGCAAATCACTACCTCTTTGGGCCTCAGTTTCTTCATTTGTCAAGTGAGGAGATTAGACTAGATGGTCTCTAAAAGGTCCCTTCCAGCTCTCCTGCTGTTAACTATATCCTCCTATGAACAGCCTCTCATCTTATCTCTTTCATTTCTCTTTAACTCATCTCTATCCTACACACCTAACACTATATCAACATTCCCAAAAGATATATGGATATCATTCTGTCCTTACAACCTTCAATAATTCTTCAGCATCTACCAAAATCCAATTTTCTTGACTTTAACCAGATCAGAATAGGGACCTTCAACCAACTGTTTCCAGGCTCATCAACTATAATTTAGTCCCTTACTTTCCTCCATATTGAATATGGCCAGATTATCTACTGACTAAGGCTGCAGGATTCCTTTCGTATTCCTCCGTCTTCTCCCCACTTATCTGAATCCTAGCCATTCTTCAAGACTCAGGTCAGGTCTCAAACCAGACCACCCATGAGTGTCATCTTTCTCCCCACGTTGTCTTCTCACCCAGACTGTAAATAAAGCATGTGCTTAACCCTGTCCCTCCCCATCTGCTTTAACACAGCGATGGTCACCTAAACTCAACATATACAGGATTACAGATTAAATAATAATATTAGCATTGATTTAGTGTTTTAAGGTTTGCAAAGCACTTTGTAAGTAATTTCTCCTTTTATGCTTACAACAACCAGGGAGGTGTTGATGTTCCATTGCTTTTCAATCCTGTCCAATTCTTTGGGGTTTTCTTGGCAAAGATAACTGGAGGGGTTTACCATTTACTTCTCCAGTTCAATTTTTACAGATGAGGAAATTGAGGCAAACAGGGTTAAATTATTTGCCCAAGGTAGAACAGCTAGTGTCTGACACTAGATTTGAACTCATGAAGAAGAGTCTTCCTGACTCCAGGCCAGGAACTCTATTTACTGTGTCACCTAGCTGCCTCATTTAAAGATGTAAGGTACCTTAGAGGTGAGAGAAATGATTATTAAATGACTAATTGTTAATACTGGGGAGATCCAGCATTTTTTTCCTTCTTATTTCCTCATTCTCAAATAGGTCAAATCAGCCTTGGAAGAATAGGATAATGAGATTGCATTTAACATTCTTCTTAATCTTGTTCGAAGACTGCACTCAAGTTGGGGAACCCATTGCGTTCTACTGGGTGGGGGGGTGAAGGTAGATCAATCGCCCAAGGCTGGGTGGTCTGGGAGTAAGAGTCACATAATCAAAGTCACATTCCCCCAGCCTCATTAGAATAATCCCACCTCTTATTTTAGTATTCATTCTTCTCATTAACTGTTAACCAATCAGAATTGATTCCATCTGTCAGAGACACCCATTCTTCCTAGGCTATGTAAGCTCCAAGAGGCCACCATGATCTCCACTGATGAGAGATGGCCAAATGATCATCCTTCTATTAATTATTCACTAGTCATAATTAATGATGATTAATTCACTAGCCATCATAACAATGATTAATTACCCAGAAATTATGTCTCTCAAACTTTTTATACACCACAGAGGTCATCAAGTTCAACCATCCCCTCACTTTACATATGTTAAAAACTGAGGGCCTGAGAATTTAGCTCTGGGAAATCTTTAGCCTCAAGGTCTCATGTGGTAAGGGCAGCCCTTTGGGGATTTGTTCTGTGAAGTCTGATTCAATCAAAAGGCCATCCTTGAGGGCCTAGAGGGCCACATGTGGCCTGGAGGACACAGGTTCCCCAAACCTGGGTTAGATGATTTGTTCCAGGTCACAGAGCTAGCAAATGCCTGAGGCAAGAATTAAAATCAGGTGCTCTTGACTCTAAGCCCAGAGCCCTATCCACTACCCACACACCATTTAGCTACCATAATGGCTGGGCGAAACAAAAGCCTGCATGTGACTGTCTTTATAGGAAAGCTTTAAGAGCTTTGGGTTTCAATATCTCCAGCACACTGCAAACACCATAGAAGATCAAACAGAAGAAAGGCAGACATCAATTAAGGCAGCCAGGATACACCTGAGCAAAAATATTGTCTCTGTTCTAAAGAGAAATATTGACCTCCCATTTCCTGTTAATGCATCTTATTGAATTCCAGCTACCCTAGATTTTTAGTCATCCAGGAAAATTAAAAGTTCAAGGTAAGTGCCAACCAACTCCAAGAATCCCAGGAGCCTGCTCGTTCTGATGTCACCAAAGTGGATAAAAACTGATTCTGCTTAACACTGCACTAAATCATATAAAGCACTACATCCCCACCACAGTCAGTGTTAAAAGGGGCTCATCTCCTCTCAGCCCTAGAACAAACTACACCCCTGGGGAGTTTCTTCTTTGGCTCGGCCAATATGCCAACCATGAGGGACAGACTGAAAGCAGAGATGGATCCAAAGACTGTCCACTTCCCTGCTTCTCAGCAATCCAGCAACTGGGGAGAGGAAAGGGGGAGTGGGTCTGTTTTGGGTTCTTATTTCCTCTGCCCTCAAGAAGCAACTCTGAGTAACTATGATTGACATTTGTCACTCAGTAGTCACATTTTCTATGTCTTAAAGAAAAAGCCAAAGTTCTTTCCAGGACTTTTTCAATTCCTTTTGAAACACTTTTTTAATAATTAAAAATGCATCAGCAAAGCCATAAAATCCTTTTACAAAAGTTTTCTTCCTTGGATATAATCATTAAATTTTTTAAAGTATATTATGATTAGGTAGTTAGTGGTAATGTAAATAATAAAGTATAGTCATAGAATGCTAGGTAACGTACCTCACACTAAAACAAACTCAGTCATGCATGCAGGAGATAGTGAAATCCCATAAATCATCATGCCTGGAGATTAGCATTTCAAAGGCACATGCAAGCTGTTTCACCCAGGCTTGTAGTTTCAGGCTCTAGTTGCATAAGAAAGACTATTTCTATAACAGGGCAGCTAGGTGGTGAAGTGAATAGACTCATCTTTTTGAGTTAAAATCCAGTCTCAGACACTTAGTAGCTGTGTGATCTTGTCTCAGTTTCCTCATCTGTAAAATGAGCTGGAAAAGGAAATGGCAAACCATTCCAGTATCTTTGCCCAGAAAACTCCAAATGGGGTCACAAAGAGTCGGACACAACTAAATAACAACAACGATCCCTGTGACATCATATAAATCAAACCTTTGAGTAATTAATAGTCTCTTCCAAGTTGGAAAGGATGTGGAATCCAGGAGTGTCAACCTAGGATTAGGTTGGGGTGGGGGACAGGGGATGCCCACTCTGTTCCTCTGGCCCACTCCCTTTTCCAGCTAATCCATTTTAACTTCCCATCCCACAAGAAAACTATTCACTAAATAGTCAATGTATTTTCTCTGTCCTCAATGTCTGGTTCAATAATCTCCCATATAAAGCCTTCTCAATTCCAGTCCCATCTTACCTAATTGTGTAGCTGACTGCCTAAAACCCAAACACAATTTGGCCCCTTTGGCTACCTCCATTGTCTTACCCTGTAGTGAGCCTTACTCCCAACCTGAACTAGATCACTATGCACATTCTATCAAAAATCACAACAGATCATGCTCTTGATGTAGCAAAGGTCCCATATTCCTGGCTGCAAAATACCAAAAAATCAACAGACTGAGGCAGGGAAGGGGAAAAGAGGAGAGGTAGAAAGGGACTGGCCCTGGCAGTGGAAGCTAAAAAACTCTTGTAGAGTTTCATTCCTTAAATTCAATTTCCTCAATCACCAAGATAATACCCAATCTCTATTTTTTTCCCTTTTATGATGGCGCTTCATTTTTATTTTATATTATTTATATTATTTCACCTGAATGCGCATATATATATATATGTGTACATGACTGTTTGTGTATTCTAATAGATATACGGGGATTTTACTGAACAGAGAAACAATGGTTGAGCCATGTAAAATGTAAGATCCTGAAGGCAAAGTATGATGTCTGTCTATCTGTCTCTCTTTCTAGTCCCAGAAACTAGCATAGTAGACACTTAAAACGTTGGCTGAATTTAATTCAAGGTAGCAAGAATGACAGACAACAGGTAGCCTTGGAAACTAGATCCCAAGAAATCATAAGAATGGGAGATCCAGTGCTTGATGGAAAGAGTTTCTCAGTTGTTTAGACAGAAATGGAATCGACTGTGCTCGTATTCACTACTCTTAAAATATCCAGAGTAGAACTTTTATTATCTAAGGTCCCTGGGGTAGTGTCTCTTCAAAGCAGACCTGCTGCCTCCCTCCTTTTAATACCTTCCCACTTGTTCTTCCTCATTCCCCAAATTCAATCCCACAACTAACCTCTAACAAGACTTCCTAGTTTTTCAATCTAAATGAGTTCCTCCTTGAAATGACTCCTTTCCCCCTCCAAACAGTACCAATCCTAATGCTAGGTGCCCAGCCAAGCACTGATGGACCTCCCAATCCTACAGTCTGTCCCCATGCAGCTTCCATAGTCAGCCTTCATCTTTCCTTCACTCTGCATGCATCCTTGCCAAAAGTATGTCTATTCACTATTCCCACAATGTGTGGTTCACTCCTGCAGGTAAACTGCCCAAAGTCCAGTGCGCTACATGGACAAAAGCAAATCAAAATATGTTGCAAAATTCAGGCCTACTATTCACAGAATCTTTTTGATGAAATGAATCTTACCTAAGTTACTATGATTACTTCACAGGCTCACTGCTCACCTTTGAGAAGAAATAATTGTTTTGTACTTTTAAAATGCGAACTGGGAATCACTGTAGTTTTCCCAACTCCTTCATCATACCAATTTATGTCATACCAATCTAAAGATTTACACATACACATAACAACATCTTTGAAACAACAGCTCCCAACAGAAGCACTCCCTATACATTATTTGAAGGAAAGAGGGTTTTCTCCTTTTGTTTCTATAGCGTTTATGCCAGCTGTGGTAAATGACTTTTCAGACATAATTTTGAAAGAAAAAAATAGAAAGGATGAGTAATTTCCCAGTGTGGGATTGCACCAATGCAGACTCAACCGTCACTGACTTAGTCAATAAAATTTAGGAAGTTGCCTGAAACTCAAGGTTAAGTGCATGGTATCAGTTAGAAAGATTCAGAAGTAGAATTGGAACCCAGGTATTTTCTAACTCCAAGCTTAGCTCTCTAACACGCTAGGTCTCAATCTGACACTTCCCTCTCTGAGTTTGATTCCTAGCTTAGCTGCTGTTTGAATTTGGATAAATTATTTCATCTTTTGATCTTCTGATCTTCATCAGCTTGATCTATAAAATGGGAGGGTTGGGCTACATTCCTTCGTGTCCCCCTGTAGCACTACTTGTCTGCCTTTTTAGCCCATTTTAAACCATTCCCCTCTTCATATTCCAACCTTCTAACTAAACAATGCTTCATTTTCTTGCCTTGCTTTCAGAGTTCCTGGGATGCTTCTCTGATTCCTCTTTGTTAGAAATGAACTTGAAAACTTCTATCAGACCTAGAAAGAAACTGGGTGCATTTCTGCATGCATCTGTTTAGCATGTGTTTATGTGTAACAGCCTTCTTGTGGACAGTGAAGTCCAGAGTTTTGAGGAGATGCCTCAGTAAATCTTTTTATCTTTACAAACACATACCCTGACAACTTGAAAAGAAATTCTAAGAGTACTTGGCATTTGTTCAAACCAGTTAGCAACAGGATAAACCCTCATACTCATCCGGATTTCATGAGGGACCCCCCGCCCCCAGGCATGCTTACTTCTCTTTTAGCTGGACTCTCTATCTGAACTTTTTTACCTCCTTGCTAGTAACCTTGCACATCCCCACTTTCCCACATGGAATACCCTTCTCCTCCCTGCTTAGAAATGTTAGCTCTCCTCCCTCTTCATATGGTGTCTTTTTCCATTAGAATTGAAAGTAGACTGGAGGTAGACTGTATTTGTATCCACATTATTTAGAAAAATGCCCGACATTACATTAAGCACACTTGATAAATGCTTACTGTATTTATATGTCTGTCTGTCTATCCATCTATCTATCATACATACAAAAGAACTGCTTGTTATATGCTTGCTGAATAAGTTCATGGAATACTTAAGGAGAAATAAGAGATTGTACTAGGAAAATAAGTCCCCCCAGAAATGTTTAAGTCAAAATAAGTAACAAAAATGTTTAAATATTTTTGTTCTAATTCTCCCCAAAAGTAGTTAAAAAGTTATAAATGCTAATAGATTTTAGAAAAAAAATCAATATCAGAGGAGCAAAAATCAATTAACAAATACTGATTCAACAGCTTTTGTGGAAAAAACATCTCTCATACTGAAAATGAAGTATAAGTCAGAACCTAGGTTCCCCAAATTCAACTTCATTTTAAAAAATGTTACTTAACAGGATTTGTAGAGTTTTTGCTGTTTTTGTTTTTTTGCATATTTTCTCTCTTAGACAGAATATGCCCTATCTTACTAATTTCTTTCCAAAAGTTTATTTGTAAATGAGGATGAAAGTAGCCTAGGAATTATAGATAAATGAGGCAGCCTCGATTTAAAACTATAAATAATTCAGTATTTGACAATTTGTGAAATTCCTAGAATCTACCTAGATTCATAGGTTTTTCATAAAGAACCTTAGAAGTTCTCTGAACAATTACCTCATCTTGAAGAGAAGCAAGAGGTCCTAAAAAATATTCTCTCATGATCAAAAAGCTATAAGTATCATGATGAGCTTTGAACTTGTCTTTGTGAAGCCACATACCTATCACACTATCTGCTACATGTTACATCTAATACTAGTTATAATGTTTCCCTAGAAAATTAAAATTAATTTTTTAAAAAATATGTAAAATCATACATCAATCCAAGAATTTCCTGCACAAAACTGTGAACATTTTCAAAAATATAAGCAACAAAAATTATCATCTTTCTAGGAAATATTATAGAACTTCAGCATACAGGAATCTAAAAATAATATTTTAATTTATCGCATAATAACACATTTTTCTGAAAAAGGAAAAAAAGTTAACACCTTATATAAATTTCCCATTGAAAATTTTAAAGTCTGACATTTCTTTAAAAAAAAAAAGGGCAAATAATTTGAAGAGTATTTTTTTTTGTAAAACATTTTTTTAAGTTTCTACCAAAACACTACCAAACATATGGAAAATAGCCTACAAGCACAGTTAGACCCTTTCAGTGTTCTTGGAGAGATATAATACCATGTATTTACTCCAAAGTGGAAGCTTCATCTCTGGCTGGTTGCTATGGACACATTCTTGTTAAGGCCCATGCTCTGCACTCTCTGGATCTGACCCATTTAGGACAGGTGCTTCCCAATGCTTTCTCTGTCCACAAAGGGCATCATACCATTACCTGCAGGTGCTCTTCTCAAAGGAACATAATTTTTGATCCCTGACACCTCTCAAGGTATCTTGGATTTTACAGGCTAGATTTATTTCTTAAGGACCATGCCTTAAACCCAAATCACTCTGGCTCTCGCTGATTGACCAAAATAGGTCACAGTTCAATCCCCAGGGTTTTGGGCTCTGATGACTCGGAGTGAACATAAATAGCAATTGTTTCTGTTTTGGCCAGAAACTCTGAGGGTCTTCTCCTCTCAGATTGATTTTTTTTAAAAAACTAGGTAAAAAAGGTCATACTTTGCCTTATTTCTTACCTATCCTTAATGAGTGAATAAGCATTGACTCATTCATACTGAGACCCTGGAAAGACCTTAACTTAAAAAGGCCCAGGTCTCCCACTGTATATACAGCCATCTCCAGTTGTCCTAGGTCTACATCTCACCACTGGACCCAGATGTCTCCAGAGGAAAAAGTGAGACTGGTAACTTTGAATAACCCTCATTCGCTTAAATCCAATTCTCTTGCAAGTCATGGCATCACCTCCCCTTCAAGAAGGGAGGGCAAACAACTGCAGGTATTTCCTATTTAGGTGCCAGAAATAGCAGAATGAGCCACTGGACAGCAATGAGAGCAAGTCAGTGGTAGCCACTTTGGAGATGCACATGTAGGAGAAGATTGGAATGCTTGGAAATCTGGTGTGCCCACTTGGAAAACAGTATAGAGATTTGGGAAAAGTGAATATGGCAACCTGCACAAAACACTCATTCGATCTGGCCTGAGAATACCTGGTATGTCATTTTTAGTTTGAGTAAATAATATCCAGTAAAAAAAGGGGAATTAATAGCATTTACTCATATTTTCATTACAGCTCAGTAACACATAAATCTTAAAAGTAAAGGTATAAAGGATAGCACGTAAATTGTATTTACCACTCTGGGCACAGAAGAGGCTATCTATTTCTTGCCTCCTTCTTATAAACTTCTTACTTAAACTAACCAAAAGAGAGACCCACATAAATTACTTATCTAAGTATGTGCCATATCAAACCCTCCAAGAAGCCAGTAATTTTTTTTAAATCATAATTTAAAAAAGTATATTTCCTCCTTGAGACAGAAATAGAGGAAAATGGAAAAGATTATAGGACTCAAAATACTACTGCAAAAATCCCTCAAATGTAATTCCATTAAATCCATTTCAACAAACACTTATTTAGGTCTAGATGTTAGCACAGATATAAAGATAGAAACAAACTATTCAATCATTGTCTCAAAGAATAAAGGAAAGGAAAAACCAGTTGGCCACATTGCTTTTACAAATTGGGTTCAAACTGGGGCAAAAAGGCTGACCCTCTCTCCACTGAAGTTGAATATTATAGAATAAAATTTAATCTACCAAAATTAAAGGAATGAGATTTTAAAGGCTTTATGACACTAATATTTCCAAAACATCTAAAATTATTATGATAACAAATAATACATAAGCTAAAAAGAAACATTTAAAATATCTGAAATCTTAGGTCATCAAAAAGCATTATCTATCCCTCTTCCTATGCTTAGAATGTATTCTCTTCCCATTACCTCCATTAAGTACTGGCACTTCCCTCCGTAAATTATCTCATGTGTAATTTGTATTTTAGTACATATACTTTACTTCCCCTGATAAAAGGCAAGCTCCTTGATGCCAGGGACTATTGCATTTTTGTTTTTATATCCACAGGACCTAGCAGAATACCTGTCATACAGCAGGAATATTACGTTTATTGACTGAACCTGTGCAGATCTAGATGAAGAAAATTTTTTTCAAAAAATAAAAGAGAAATGCCACAAAGGAAATAGAGGAATAAATGCCCTAAAAATTATTTTTTAATATAAATATAATACCACCCACTCGCTACTGCTGTATATAATCTTGGCATTCCAGCAAATTAAAAATGAATGAATGAAAAAGTATAATTTAAGTGCTTACTATATGATACATAAAGCATTGTTCCAAGTGGGGGAAGCGGATGGCAGTGTTTTACAAATGAAAAACATGATCTGGGTACATTATAAGCAAATTAGAGGAAAAAGGAAGAAATTACATTTTGGATCTATGGATAGAGGAACAGTTAATGAGCAGACAACAGATAAAGAAGATGAAAGAAGATAAAATGGCAAAGTTTTTACAGAAAAAAAACTTGTGAGGCTAAAATTTAAAAAGAAAAGAGTTAACTAGGAAAAGAGAGGTTTTTCTCTGAAAAACCTCTCATTTTCAAGATAAAAAATGAACGGATTCAAATGTATAAGAATATATTGAGTATTCTTCATCTGATAATGGTCAAAAAATATTAAGTAGACAGTTTTCTAAGGAAAAAAATCCGAACTATCAATAACTACATGAAACAATACTCCAAATGACTAATAACTGGAGAAAGGCAAGTTAAAGCAACCCTGACAGCCATTAGATGGGCAAAGAAGACAAAAGAGGAAAAAAGGAAAATTATGAATGTTGAATAAGCTGTGGAAATACAGGCTCATTTAATTCACTGTTTATGGAGCTGCTCCATTCTGGAAAACAATTTGGAACTATGTCCAAAATGTTACTAAACAATCCATACCTTTTCACACAGTAATACTAATAGTGGAGCCTATACCCCAAAAAGGTGAAAAAGGATTTTCCAAAATGCAAGACATACAAAATGCATAAGCCAAAAATATTTCTACTAGCTCTTTTTAGTGGCAAAGACCTAATCAAGGGGGTTTCCATCAGTTGGGAAATGGCTGAACAAATCATGCTAGGCAGTATTAATAAAATGGAGTACTATAGTAATAGAAGAAAATGACAAGGGGAGTGGGTTCCAAGAAGCTTGAGGAGACATGTATGGTTTGATGCAGAGTGAAATGAGCAGACCCAAGAGAACAACTTATAACAACACTGAAAAGACAACTTTGAAAAACTTAAGACATCTGATCGATGGAATGACTAACCACATATCCAGAAGACTAATGATCAAAAATGTCTACCCATCTCCTAACAGAAAAGTATAGACTGACTCAAGATGAAGAGTAAAACATATATACCCAATATATGGATGGATGCATATATACATATACATAGTGTATATGTATGTAGTTGTTTTTTTAACATGCCCATTTTTTCTCGATATTGGCTAGTTGATAGTGGGGAGAGAAAATAACGATTAACTGGAATAAAGAAAAATGAAGGTCTCAAGGAGGTCACATTCTATTGGGGAAGACAAAATATATATGAAAGTGCAGGTGCAGAGCATATGGAAAGACCCAACTGACTCCATTGGAGTGAAAGCAAGGAAAATGGTAGCACATCTTTAGAACTCCTCAAAAAAAAAGGTTTAACCCTAAATAGGGTAATATAAAATCTAATGGGATCCAGAAATTAATTATATACATTGGACTGATACTCTTTCTTTCATCTTTTGAAGTCTCCATACAAAATTTTCCTACAATGGGCACTGTGAACAGGATTCTGCTTTCTAGTCCTCCCTTATGGATTTTAATACTGCCTCACAGAAATACTATTGATTTTTATAAGTTTCTTTTCTAAATGGCTATTTCATGGGAAACGACTGAAACTACTTTCTTTGCTGATTCTCTAGGACTTTCTAAGTAACTCATCATGTTCTCAGCAAACTGGGTACCTTTGTTTTCTCTTATCTTCATGTTTAATTTCTTTCTCTTCTCTTATTAGCATTGATAACATTCCCAGGACTGCATCAAATAACAATAATGAAAGGGGCTTCCTTGCTTTACTCCTGCACATATTGGGAAAGCTTCTAGTGTTTCCCCATTGATAGAAAGCTAGCTCTCACACAACAGATCCCAAAACCTGTTCTACTCTCTTAAACGTTCCTCTTCCTCCACTCTCCACCTCTTCAATCTAAGTAGAGAATTTTCCTTCCTTCTCTGTTGGCAGCTCCCTTAATTTCTCTGCTATCCACTTTAATATTTCTTTGTATCTTAATAAATCATACTCCTTCCTTCCTATCTTTGAGAAAGTGCCAAGGCTAAATTTCAAGTTGTGCCTCCCTCTAAGTTATCATTTTAAAAGTCTTATACTTTTATTCTTTTTCTCTTTACTAGATTCTTTCTCTATAAATTTATACTTAAGTTTCCTTTATTCTTAATCAAACACATTTCTAGCAACACTAGTACCTTCCTTGAAATGCTGTCCATATTTCTCCTTCCTTTCACCACTAAACTTCCAAGAAGGATCTGCATTGCCTCATTTTACTTCTTCACAACTCATTAATTTTTCTTTAATCAGACCTTTGATTTCATTTGGTGAAGAATCTCCCAATGAGGAATTCTCTCTATTAATCCATATGGGTATCTATTCTGCAAGTTATAGTTGTAGAGTTGCCTGGGACAACATGGCTTAGTAATGGTAGTCTAAATCGATAGAGAACTAGCTTCTGAGTAAGGAAAATATAGATTCAAGTTTCACCTCTGATATATTGGCTGTGTGACTAAGCAAATCAATCATTCAACCTCTCAGTGCCCAAGTTAACTCTCTAAGATTTATTATTTGAAATGTGGCTTCTGCTTTACCATTCAACTAAAATTGTGCTCCAGGTTATCAATAAATTCTTAATTGCCAGATCTAAAGATTCTTTTCAATCCTCCAAGATATCTCAGTAATATTTGACAATAGTAACTAATGTGTTAATGCATTCTGAAAATTTTTTTTAAAGAAATGATTGATTTCTTAACCAGTTTCCATTATATTCCACTCTTCTAAAAGGAATCTTTACCTTTTTTAACCTTTGAATTCCATCTCCTTAGCAGATTCCTATGTATTTCTTGATCCCCACCTCTAGTCTCTCCTTACTTCCTTGCAAGCTGAAGACTTGCATTTCCAACTCTCAATTATACAAGTCTATTTGGACATCAGCCTTGCCAGTATCTGAAACTCAGCATATACAAACTAACCTTAAAACAACAACAATTCACCTGTTTCCCCTCTCCTCCCCAAAGCAGTTCCTCCTCTGGACTCCCCTGTGTCCATTTACGATGTCACTCAGGTTTAACGATTCCCTAAAATGAATTTTTTTTGTGGTTGTTCAATAAGATGTTGAAAGTTGTTATTGTATTTTTCACTGAAGTTCAAAATGTGCCTGTGCCCACTATCACCCACATCATAGCTAACTAGCCAATAGGTCTACTACTGAATGTTTACCTACAGATTAAAGCAAGTCTCTACAGTTTAAAGAACAACGGACTGGAATTAGGTTAATCTTGGTTCTGACATCATCATACCGTATCTATTATACAAGTCACTTTACTCCTCTGAACCTCGGTTTCTTTACCTATAAAATAAATGGTTGAGGTCAGATGAAAAGAAGGGTAAAAAAAGCCTTTATTAAATATCTAAAATTAATGCGTTAAGCACTTACTCGATTCTCACAACTCTGAGAATTGGGTGCTATTATCATTCACATTTTACGGTAGAGAAAAGTGAGGCAAAGAGAAGTTAAGTGATTTGCCCAAGGTCATTCAGCTGGTACTCTAAGGGTGGACTTGACCTCTGGTCTTCCTGACTTCAGGCCCAGCACTTTCTCCACTGTGCTATCAAGCTGAATAATAGCATCGTGGGATCAGGAGCTAGAAAAGTCCAGATGATCTCTTAAGGCTCCTCTCTATTCCAGTAGACCATGATCTTAGGTTCTACAATCATGTCCTCCTGCTATTGAATTCAAATGATTTTGAAAGTGAATATTAATATACTTTAGAATGCCACCATGCTCAATTCTTTCAGATAATCTTATAAAAAGCAACAAGAGCAAATGAAAAAAATGATGGCACAATTCTTTGATTTTTATCTCCTTGTGAAATAATGTAAGAACTCTAACAAATACCGAGAGGACCAATAATTTTATAGAATGACTGAATGACTTAAATTTCCCACTCTTTTCATAGAATTTCGCTGATGTAGAATTGGAAAGAGCTTCAAAGCTTACCTAGTCCAACCCCTTCATTTTACAGATGAAGAAACTGAAGTCTAGAGAGTTGAAACAGCTTTAAAGCAGGATAAAAAAAAGAGTTGGGTTTTGAACCAAGGTTCTTCTATCTTCAAATTAATGCCTCTTTTCCATTGTATCAAATGGTATTTGAATCTGGTCTTTGGTAGACTATCATGAGTGAAGAACATCTCAGTTTTGAACAACAGGTCTTTTCTCTGCTGAAGAGTTAGCCACACTTACTATTGACATAGAAAGGAAAATGCAGAGTGCCAAAAATAAAAACTTTCCAACTATATCTTTTAGTAAGAACAGTATTGCTGCTTATCAACTCAAGAAAGCCGAAATTTTGCCTTAATAAATATTTACTTTTTTTTCTTTTGATAAACTGTTATTCTGGAAGAAGAAAAATCTTATTCTTGCATTGCAGTCACCATCAGACAACATAAGACCTCGATTAAAAAAAAATTGTGGACATCTATAGGTACTACTAATTCTAAACTAGACTGAAGTTACTGCTCTTATTAATGGTTCATTGACAAACCCCTTATTACTCCTAAAAACATGAAACTCACAACCAAAGTAGCAACCAGGAAAAGCAGCATGATTTTTAAGGTGAGTGTTAATGTGGGCAGAGAGAGAGATGAGGAAGAAATTATCATATAAACTAATTATATTATTGTTAATATGATTAATAAGAAATTATTAAATAAATTAATAATCTAATTCCATTTATTTCAGATTGAATGCTTCAGGAATTTTTGTTTCTTACCAAAAACAAGAGTAAAATTTGCTTTCTTTTCTGGTACTTTTATATTTGTAACTTCTCTGTCAAAACTGGCATGAACTCTGTAACAAAAGGGCTCAACCATCTCTGCATTTCCTAGAAAGATCAGAGAATAAGTGGGAGCCAGTTAAATGATCACATCCACTGGTCAACTGTGATGCCACTGCCAGCTATTATATAAGTAATGCCTTTATATCATAAACCACAGAGATCTGCAGATTCAACCATCAGCTCTTTGCTGCTGAAAAGTAGCTTTCAGATCCAGTATGTTGCAAAATAGAGCCAAAAGTTATGGTTTCAACAGATTCCTTCTTAAGTATTTCATGTCCAGCATATCATTTAATTTTAAGTAATAGCTAAAATCTAAGGGACTGACATTTAAATCCTTTAAAATTGGATGAAAGTATTATCCATCCTCTTCTCTAATTGGAAACAGGTTAATTTAATCCATCACTACATTAGAGGAAAAAGGATGCTATTTTATCTTGGCGTAGCCTTGTACTTTGGGAAAATGTAATAAAAAAAAAAGGAGCTAGCTATTAAACTGAAGCATATCGTCCCTTCACCAAAGCATGCTTCTCTTAACCAAAAAAGCACTGCTCTCCAAAGAGGGTTCTATTTCCCTATGATTACTAAGTTTATACTAAAGTACAGAGACACTACCAATTTAAAAGTGGATGCATTCTCCCTAATAACGTTCAATCAGCCCTCTGAATCATGAAATTAGATACCTCAATTACAATCTGTGATATGAAAGCTCATGGTTACCAACTCCTGAAGGTGCAGCTAAGTTAATGCCAGCACAGCCGAGGAAAGATTTTTTCTTCAGTTGCAATAAATTAAAATTAGGAGCTTTAACATTCAGAAAAACAATATTAAGTTTTCACAGTAAATCACTGTCTAATAATCGACATTATTACTTAAGTTTGAAGAAAAGAAAGAAAAGATAAAAGCATTCCTGTGCTTTTAAAAGCAACGATTATCAGACCTGGGTGTTAGCAAATTCTGAAACAAACCAAAAACCCTTAGAGAAATGTAATTATTTTATTTTCTATTTTAAAAATTTAAATAATCAAACATTACTTTTAGTAAAGGAGTCGACATCGTTTCATCAAACAATGATTATATGACTCTTGAAAAGCCTGGGAATCACTAGAACACATTTCCAAGGCAATGTTCTCTTTAGGCAAATTGATTGGTTGATTCACTCTCCAGAACCTACCGCCAGAAAGGTATAATTATTTCCTGAGGGAGGGAGGAGAGAGTACAAGCATTCTGGCTGAAATGTCACTGTGATGTAGCCACATGCAGGGAATCCCCAAACCTGCCCTAAAAAGCTTATTCATTATCCCTTTCCAGAAAGAAAGCTCTAATGGATACTATGCATTGCTTATTACAAAACGGCAGGGGGAGCACATAGCAACTATACACTGGGCAAAATGCAGAAGTCTCAACCATTGGCAATACAAATAGTGGTGGATTGTTTGCTTAAAAAAAAAAAAAGAAGAAGAAATCAACCCCCTTTAACCGCCCCCCCCCCCCGCTCCCTGCAATAGAACTTTAATAAATAAGGTATAGACACCTTTGCAAGGCTACCCCTAAGTGATTACTTTCTCTGAAACTCAAGAACAAAAAGAAACGTTTTTTGCCTGTCTCTTTGTAAAGGATATCTGAAATCCTACTTAAAAACCACCTTTTAACATGCAGTAAGCTAAGTTAATTTATGGCTTTACTCAGTCTATAAATTGCCCTAAAACAGTACTGAGACCAGGAGCAAAATCCACTCTGGGGGTAGCCTCCTGCTTTTCAGAACTCCAAGGGACCTCACTGTCATAGTCATCAGAAGTATTTTTGATGGCCAAGCCAAGTGTGTTCCAGGTTACAGGAGGATAAAGTTTATATTGGTCTAATAACAGTCATCTCTGCTCTGCACATACTTCAGTTTCTCCAAACAAAATTCCATCTATCCATCCATCTCAATTTATTTTTAATAGAAAAGGAAAATAACTCTTTTGAGAATTAGCTGGTCTTCTATTATGCGATTCATCATCATCTTTTCAGAACCTGCCTCCAAGAATCCAGGCTCACCTCCACACTTACATGAGGCTCAAGGACAGATGGGTGGTTACCGGGTAGTGAATTTTTTTTCTAGTTACAGCAATTCATGCAAACAAATAGGGCACCCCAATGAGTTACAATGTCCATCAGTACCAGGGAGTACTCACCCCAACAAAATAATGGATCATGGACACAGGAAAGGACAACGCAATTACGTTTGTTTAAAATAACAAGCAAAATTCAGGAGTGCAAAAGAAATTGCACAGGCAGATAGTGGAAAGGAGGATAGCCATGAAGGGAGAAGGGAAAAGACACTTCACTCTTGAAATTCTGCACTAAAAATCTATGGTGATGCTTTATTGTGGCATGCAAGTGACTCCTTTTTCAGACTTTGGACAAGCACAAGTTCTGGCAGGTCCTAACAAACTGGAAAGGAGTCAAGGACAAGGTGATGACAGACTCCAAGAACTGGCCTACCTAAGTCTAGAGAGGCAAAAATCACTGCAAGTCTGGATCCTTACCAGGTGATAAATCCTTTTCAGTTGCAGCAACTCATGAAGGTCTACTAAGGTTGCAGCTTGTATGGGTACAATGAGCCATACCTGGAGATCCCTGAGATCCTATAGCAATCTGAGGATCAGACGACCACAGACTTAAACTACAGGACATGGAAGCTAACTAGGGAAATCCTCTCATTTAATAGATTAGGACAAAGAGGCTCAGGGCGGTTAGGTGACTTGCCCAAGGTCAAAGAAGATTCAAGAACTCTATTTCAGCCTCAAGGTAAAACAATGAAAAATGAATTAGTCTAAATTCTTTTTACTGGTTATTTAAGCACGATCAACTAAGAAAAAAAAAGACTATAATACCTATTCAGAATAAAAAATCCGACATGGTTATTGTTGGAATCCCAATTAAGACTTGGACAACGAATGTATCTGTGTTACACAAATAAAGCTGGCAAATATGAAGATTATTTAGGTATTTGGGCAGTTAGGTGGGGCAATGGATAGAGCACCAGGTCTGGAGTCAGGAAGACCTGAGTTTAGATCTAGCCTCAGAGGCTTCCTAGCTGTATGACCATGGGATAAGTCACTTAATCCTTTTGCCTCAGTTTCTTCATCTGTAAAATGAACTGGAGAAGGAAATGCAGATCACTCCGGTATCTTTGCCAAGAAAACCCCAAATGGGGTCCTGGAGAGTCAGATATGACTGAACAACAACAAATTCAGGTATATACTACTCTACAATTTCAAAATATGGAATTTTAAAAAGCAGTGATATACAAAAGATCCATATGCTTTACTTAACACAGTCCTATTAACTTGCATCCAAACTCAAAACAGCTTTTCTAAGCTTGGTCGGATGCAAATTTGTACAAACTTTCTCTGGCAGATTAAATGTGTTTATGGTCTTAAATGTGGTATTTGTAATTGTTCAAAGGGAATTAGATCTGGAAATCTTTTGCCCTATTTTGCTTTGGTAGTTTTGCCCACACAGTCAATGCTGGGACTAGGGCAGAATCAGGGTAAAGAAGAAGGTATACAAGTGGGGATGGGAGAAGGAAATCAATTAACTTATCTGCCTCAATTTCCCTGACTACAGTTATTTATTTATTAATGTATTTATTTTGGGGGGGTGGGGGAGGGTTGGTAGGCAATCAAGGTTCTGTGACTTATCCAGGTTCACACCTCTAATAAGAGTCTGACTATGGTTTTTTGACTTAAGGCTATTCCAAGAAAAAATTCATTATAAGTTTCTAAATCACAATATTAAAAACTTCTAATTAGTTTGGTTCCCCTTCAATATACCATTCTTAGCACAAGTATTTTATTGCAAATATATTGCAAATAATTAACCCTTCCCCCTCTGCAAATCTAAAGTATAACTCCATTTCCATATTGGATATTTTTTATCTACTACCAACCAAATAATGTACAGACCAAGCACAGTCCTTATGGAACATTTGAATGGTTCTATTTTTCTTACATGTTTTCAAACAAATACAAACTCTTAAAATCACATGAAATAGAAGAAAATATAATGCCTTCCAAAAACACAAAGGTAGCAAATTGGAAGCAGAAATCCTTAAAAAAAATACTGTATAAATTTCCCATTTTAGGTTTAAGGCTCTTGCTGACCTTCAAATAAGTTGTGCCAACTCAATTTGCTTCTTGGGTTACATGTTTTACTTGTACCCTAGTTTTTCAAGTTATCTTTCTTCTTTACTTCAATGTACATAATAAAACGATTCATGTCCTCTAAGATAGCCATGTAAAACCAAGCATTAGCTTAAAATGACTACAGTCAAAAATTATTATATAAAATATAATCACACTTAAAATAAGAGATTGACCCAGTAGAATTATTTAAAGTTGACCTTTCGTTGACAAGATAAAATTCTCTCAATTTCCAGGCACCTTTACTTACTATATTGCAAGCATCCTGTCCACTCTATCTGAGGCTAGCTTCCTCAAAACAAATGTAGCTTCAAATCCAACACAGTGACTTCTCTTGAGCATTAATCGGAAGGCCTACTCCTGTCTGATCTGTTGGTTTTAAAAGGTGAAAGATTTTTAAACAAATAAAATCTCACAAGCATTCCTTTCCATCCACAAACAGCCAAATCAAATAAAACCAGCCATAGTATTAGCAGTGATAGGACTTTTAAAATTCATAGTAGAGTTATCCTGGCAAAACCACAGGATTAATGCTATGGATTTTCAATGAAGGCCCATCTGGCCAATCACGTTCCTTCTGCTTAAACAGTAAGTGAATGACTATTTCTCCCAATAGCCCTTAAGGTCTAGATTTTCTGTTATAGGACATAGTATAAACAAGGGGTCCAAATAAACGAGAAGAGGAATACTTCAATGGTATCGCATGGAATGAAACCTGATCAATTGGACAAGGAATAGAAGACAATGCCATGGTTATAGGAAAGATGGTTTAATTTTGATGGTGAATTTAGAAATAGTGGTCAAACTTTAAAAGACTAAAAGTTTTTAAACCACTATCCTTCATATTTGAGGGAGAAACCTGAATTACAGAATTTAGAAAGACGAAGTTAATTTTACTAACTGCGTAGCAATTTTACCTCAAGAAGAACATGCAACCAGTAAAGAGAAAAAGATTACAAGATAAAATCAAGTAGTTGCTAGGTTATGGTAATAAATAAAGTATATTGGGGAGAGGGAGACATATGAAAGAAGAGATGGGAAGGAAGAAAGAGAATACTTGCATGGTTCACACAGAAACTATGATATAAAAACATGAAATAGTAAATTTCCTTACTTTACAACCAGGTCAAAATTATTTCGTTGAAATTTCTTACAGGGTAACTATGCTTCATTGAACCTTTAAAGTACGAACTTAGAAAATAAAGTTTCCAAATAACGACTAGACCTTATTGGCTGAATCCCTTAACCATCTGCATCCAACATGTGCATACCTCCTTTGCCTTTTTCCTCAGCCAAATATTCACAAAGCATAGGATATAAAAAAACAACTGTGGCCTGTTATAACTAAAGACCAAAACATGAATCTAGATTTCTTACCCAAGTCTTGCCTCCCATGGATTTTACTTCACAATCATAAAACTCCATTAACAAACATGGTTATAAGGGCATATTATCATCCAGTACATGTGGCCCAAAAACCTAATCAAAGGCTCCATTATAACTAAATAATCCAAGAAATTAAATTTTATTTTGCACTACAACAGAAAAAAATCTATGATAAAGCTTTCTAAATTTCTCTTTGTACCCAGACGATTACTTGATTTCTTATGACCAGACCATATGTTCTCATGACCAAAGTTCTGTCTCATTGTGTACACTAATAATTAAATAAATGTGAACTATTCCGCTACCAATCTCTGCCCCCTCCCCCTTCTGCCAACCATTCTCATCAGTTTGTTCAGGAATTTACTGGGTTTTTTTCCTTGAAAAAACACAGTAAGTCTAAGTTAATTCAATGAATGATTTGAAACGTTTGCAGAAGGAGAGAAGAAATTCAGGCACCAACCTTCATAAAGAATGACAAAAAAAAAAAACCCCTTTACCTATTAAACTTTGCATCTCGGGGTCAAATGACAGCCTTGGCTCAAGTAACAGAAATTAACTGTTACTTAGAGAAAATAAAACAGGCCATGCAATGAGACCTGAGCATGAGGCAATTAATCAATATCAAAGATGCCTTTGCAAAATGATTTATCTTAGACTGATTGAAAGGGGAATGGGGAAGGGGGAAGAGAGAGGGAGAAAGTGAACTCGGGAAACTCTCTAAAGGAGTTGAACTACTTCTAAAAGGACGCAGACATTTTAGCCCCACACAGATGCAAAAAATTGGATGGGAGGGGACATTTTAACCTGTGTGAAAATGAAGAGGAATATCGGAGAGGGGAAAACATGCAGGAATCCTAGCCCCTTTTGGTGACACCAAAGCAGAGGGTTATTGTCCCTTACCTTGTTTGAGGCCATTTCACTGACGGAATGCCTGGTCTGCAGGGTCTCTAGCTGGTCCAGGCACCAGTCCAGCTCCTCCAGGGTCTCGCTGGCCAGTTTCTGGTAAGCCTCCTCTGCGAAGAGATAGGGAAAGGGGTACTCAGTTCTGAAGCGCTTCACGGGGCTACCAGCCATCTCCAAAGGGGCCATCCTGCCATACCCAGCCATGCTCGGATGCCCAGTGCCCACACATGAGTGCTGCTCCTTCATATTGTTAAGCCAGGCACCGGGGGAAGAGAAGACGCTCTGCGGGGGAGGCAAACCGCCTCTCGGAGGGAACCCAAAAGTCTCTCCAGCTTGGCGCCCTCCGAGTCCAGGTCCAGAGAGGGCTTGGAAACTCCAGTCAATGGTTTTTATTCGGTTGTTTTGGTTGGGTTGGGTCTGCTCGGGGTGTCTCTCAGAATGCCTTTTAGATGGTGTTGGGGGCACCAAGTCTCAGCCTTTTAACCCAATTTCAGCCTACAGGGCCGGATGGGAGGTGCTGGGGTGCCGTCTGCTTGCCAGGGCTGTCTGTCCTCTGTCTTTCAGAAACTTGCTTCTTTGTATCCAAAACTAATCTGGGCTCCCTCTCCTCCTCCTCCTGAAAGGTCTGGGTGATGCAGACAGTTTTCCCTAGACTGGAGACCGGCTACACCTCCCCTTCCTCCTCCCTTCCCCTCCTCCTCTCTCCGCCCCCCAGCCGCCTTACAGACTCAGGGAGGCACTTGGAGCAGAAATGAATCAGCTGCTGCCGTGTGTAAGCGGCCACCACGTTTCCTGTTTGCTTTCTCAACTCCTCCTTGCAGCCCGGCTGCTGCGCCTGCCCTGAAAGCCGCCCGGTTCCCTCTCCCGCTGACCCCTCCGGCCCTGCCCCAGGCCCTGCGGCTACTTCATCCCTGCCCCCTGGGGAAAGCAAAGACAGAACTGCAAGACATTCCCCTTGTGTCCTCCGGGATCCTCCTTTCTGCTTGGGTCTCTGCCTCAACCGGCAAGCGTCTCTACGGGGCACATCCTAACAGCGGCTGCAGGCAGAGCATCCCGGCCGAGCCTGGAGCCTCCCCGGGCATCCTTTGAACCAAGACAGAGAGGGAGTGTGCGTGTGTGTGCGGTGTGTGTGTGTGTGTGTGTGTGTGTGTGCGCGCGCGTGTTTGTGTATGTGGTGTGTGTGTGGTGTGTGTGTGTGTGTGTGCGCGCGTGTTTGTGTGTGTGGTGTGTGTGTGTGCGTGCGCGTGTTTGTGTGTGTGGTGTGTGTGTGGTGTGTGTGCGTGTGTGTGTGCGTGTGTGGTGTGTCTGTGTGTGTGTGGTGTGTGGTGTGGTGTGTGTGTGGTGTGGTGTGTGTGTGCGCGCGCGTGTTTGTGTATGTGGTGTGTGTGTGGTGTGTGTGCGTGTGTGTGTGCGTGTGTGGTGTGTCTGTGTGTGTGTGGTGTGTGTGCGTGTGTGGTGTGTGTGTGTGTGTGTGTGTGTGTGTGTGTGTGTGTGTGTGTGCTGGGGCAAGGAGGAAAACCCGGTGCGGAACCAACAGTAGCCTTTGCCAGTTGCCACCTCAAAGCTGAATCGGACAGGCGCGAGCAGACACCCGCACACAGGCACATGTACACACGCACACTCGCCCGGCTCCTGCCTGGCAGAGCACCTGCTCCAGGGAGGAACCCGGAGTGCTCCGAGGGCAGTTCTCTCTCTGTCTCTCTCTCTCTCTGTCTCTCTCTCTCTCTGTCTCTCTCTCTCTCTGTCTCTCTCTCTCTCTCTGTCTCTCTCTCTCTCTCTCCCTCTCTCCCTCTCTCCCTCTCTCCCTCTCTCCCTCTCTCCCTCTCTCTCTCTCTCTCTCTCTCTCTCCTCCTCCTCTTTCCCTTTTTCTCCCTTCTCTATTCCATTTTGCTCAGGCTAGGAAAAGTACGTTATTACTCCGTTTCCAGCACTGCTCCTTCGGAGTGCCTAGCAAGCTTCACAAACCATATACGAGATCTGTACCACCTTGGATCTTTGGTTCTAGGTGTCCCAGTTTGTCTGTTTGTTTTTAGAGTGACTGTTGCAAGCTACCTCTTCATGCAGCAGGGAGATGTTCTAGGATAAATGCTTTCTTTCCCAGATACACCGTCCCAGAGAACCCCAAGATCCTTAAATAGCAAAGAGAATCTCCTCGAGTTTGGAGTCTCAATACCTTGAATGTCCTCTAAGCATTTGTTATTTTATATAAGCATATATCATATACATATGACCTCTAAAAATCAATCTCTCTTTCTCTCTCTCTCTCTCTCTCTCTCTCTCTCTCTCTCTCTCTCTCTCTCTCTCTCATGAGACAGAAGAAATTTTGAACTTCTCCCCACTCCTTTCCCACCTGATCTATAACAAATTTAAAAAGAAAAATAGAAATGCTTAACTATTTTACTATCACTACCATTCATAGAATAACCACAAACATAACAGAATGAGGAAAAAAAGGAAAGAAAATATCTCAAAGTCATATTGCAGTGTATTTTCTTACCATTATTAGAGACTGATCCTAAGGAAGAGAAAGGGGGTATATGTATTCTTTCCTCCCAGAAACGGATGAAGTGCAGGAAAACCTGACTGCATTAGCAGTGGGTGAACAAACCCATTCTGGGAAAAGAAATCCAAATTCCCAAGGTGAAGATTCTGTTTCACTGAACTTTTTATTCTCTCTTAGAAAGCATCATTTGAATAGGCCTTATATGACTTTTGTGGCATGCCTTTTTTGCCTCCCTCAAATTAGGCTACTAGAGTAGAAGCAATTAAAGAACTTAATTTTTTAGACTCTAGAAATAAACAGTCAGTGGCACATTAACGAAAGTATCTTATGCAAATGAACTTCAGAATCCTGGGACCTTGATACTGCCTTATAATATCACTGGCAAAATGTTAAGAAATATTTTAAAAGTAATTCTAATACTAAGACACAGAACTGCCTGCTTTTACCTGGGGGTACCCTAAAGGAGAACATCAGTTGTAGCAGAGAGTAGAAATCTTGAAAGGTTAGGGGATGGGGATTCTAATCCTGGTCTAATACTAGATCTGCCACTTACCAAGTACATGACCACGTTCAAATTATTTCACCTTTGCCAGCCTCAGTGTGCTGATGAGGTGATTAGGAGAAGCAAATAAGATAATATATGCAAATATAATTTTATAAAGAGGTAATGTGATTCTGTATGTGTATTTTGATACATCATTTATCAGAAAAAAGAAATCTGCTCAAATTGGTTAAATTAATATCAGACATGAGGTGGGGAATTTTTAAAGAAAAATCTACTTGTTTTCAGCTAACTTAGGGGTACTTAGTAAACTGGTGATTAATTGAATTCAGTTCAGCAAACCAGTTATGCTTTAAAATCCAAACATCTAAGTCTGTGCTTGGATTCAGGAAGACACGGTTCAAATCTTCACCCTAACACATGTAGCTGGGTGACCTGTAAGCAAATCACTTAAACTATCAGTATTAATAACAAATTTATATGGGAGCTACTTTATTGGAGAAACCTTGGACATGAGCACAATGAGAAAATTACAGATCCTAACCCTGTTACTCTGAGAGCAAAAGACACACACGCGCGCACGCGCGCGCACACACACACATACACACACACATGACACCATGCTTCGAATCTGGGTAAAGGGGAAATAGGGTAAAGGTAGAGATAAGGAGTCTCCTCTTGTCCAGGCTGGAAGTATAGGACTTAAGGACCATTACAACTCCACTGACCAATGAAAGCTTTGAGTTGTCTCCTACTTGGGCCAGTTCATCCCTTACCATATTGATTGTAGACACAGTATAGACACCCCATTCAGTTTATCCAACTGCAGCTCAGAACTCCCCGCTCAAGAACTCCACCAGTCACAGCCTGTCCAGCAGTAGGGATGACAGGTGTGTACCAACACTCTTAGCCCTCTGAGTGGACTATTAAACTCAACCTGCAGTGTCTAGAATGCATCCACTTAGCCTATGTCTAGTGTCTAAACCAAGAGTTCTTAACCTTTTTTGTAGTCATGGACCCCTCTACAATCTGATCAAGTCTATGGATCCTATCTCAGAATAAAACTATATAGGATTACAAAGGAAACAAAAAAATATAGTTCATAGCCAGGAAGATAGTAGCCATCTGCAATTGGGCAGTGGGGCTAAAAATTACAATAATTTTGAAGGACTATAAATAATATTTCAAGATATCTACTAAGACTATAATGTGACATGAAAATATAGCATTTCTATTTGAGATAGTCACAGGTACTTCTAATGCTATGATGGTTTCTTGTCAACTTTCGCAATTGAAGAAAATGCTAAATTTTAGTTAGAGGTTAGTGAAAATAAAGAAATATTTTTTCCCCATCCAAGATCATAGAAACTCTAAAATCTATCAATGGAAACCTGAGGGGATCTGTGGACCCCCGGTTAATAAATCCTGTACTACAACATGACTAACGTGGAAAAATGTTTAATATGATTGTATATACATGGCCTATATCAGATTGCTTGCTGTCTTGGAGAAGGAGAAGGGGAAGGGAGGGATGTAAGGAGGAAAAAGAAATTGGAACCCAAAATCTTATAAAAGTGAATGTTGCAAACTAGCTTTACATGTACTTGGAAAAAATAAAATACTATTAAGTGGGGAAAAAATAAATCCTATGCCAGTTCAATAGCTATCACAGATGGATTTCCAGATCAATCTCTCCCACTCTACAAGTGACCAGGATTTAGTGATAATGGGGGGCGGGGGGTTCATCCAGACAGTTTATACTCCTTGCCTACATCAACTCATACAGAACTGCCATCAACCACACACTGCATTTCAAGGCTTCTTGAAGATGAAAAGTAACAGCCTTACACACACACACACACACACACACACACACACACACACACACTGGGGATTTAATAGAATGAAGCCCAATACACAATACTATCATATTAATTTTTACATGGGAAAAACTTGTATTAGTTTTCAAGTTAATGATCTAGGACATTAACAATAAAAAATTTGTCCTTAGGGCAGCTACGTGGCGAAGTAGATATGAGCACCCAACCTGCAGTCAGGAAAACTCATCTTCCTGAGTTCAAATCTGGCCTCAGACATTTAGCAGTTATATGATCCTAGGCAAGTCACTTCACCCCATTTGCCTCAGTTTCCTCATCTGTAAAATGAACTGGAGAAGGAAATGGCAAACCACTGCAGTATCTTTGCCAAGAAAATCCCAAAGGGGATCACAAAGAGTCAAACGCTACTGAAACAAGGGAACAATAACAAAAATAACCGTTTCTGAAGAAAGCAGGTAATTTTATTTTATGTTATCTCAGTTTTAGTCTTATAATGAGAAATCATGGTAATAACAGTTAGCATTTTTATGTAATTGTATATATGTATAGGGTATCAGCTGAGACAAATATACATGCCTTTGCGTATATATACACACATGCACACAGGTATGTGTTATGCACGTGTCTATAATGCACACTCATGCACCTGTACATATTTGAATGTGCATAAGTGTACACAGGCATGTGCACACACATGTGGAAAAGGGGGAAAGAAGAGGGGAGGAAGAAGTCTGGATAAAAGATTGGCCTTGGAGTTCAGACATGAGTTCACATTCGACCTTTGAACCATAATAAATATGGCCATAGGTAAGCCATTTAACTGTTCAATGTTCCATTGTTTATCTTTATAGTGAAAAGAATTTCCACAATTCGGACTTCATTCAAGAAATCACAAATCTAGGCCAGTTTATATGTAAGTAGAGATAGAGAGATACATGTGTATGTTTATGCATGTGTACCAGTCTACTTTACAGTTTTCTGTTTGTTTTATTTATTTATTTTTAATTGTGAAAGCAGGAAAGAAAAGAGAATGAGCTGCTTGCATTCAGGAACAATGTTCCACTTCTTTTTTCCTATCCACAATGTGTGCCATTTAAACCAATGCTTAATAAGTGCTGATTGGGATGAGTCTGGATCCATGACTACATTCATCTAAGGAAATGTCCTGATGAGGAAACTCACTCTACAAATGCAGGCAGACATTTTCTTTGTAATCTATGGTCAGAGAGGTTCCCAGGGTACTGAGAAATTAAATGATTTGTGCAGGGGGCACAGAATCAATGGGTATCATAGGAAGGAGTTGAATTCAGATCAAGCTCCAAAGCTTCTTCTCCATCACACTACTTTCACAAGGAGATAGCATTTAACAGTAGGGCAAGGAAACAATTTGCCTTTGATGTTGTTAACCTTCAGACTCATCATTTTGCAGATTAGGTTAGTTTGTCAGTAAGCAGAATTCTGATGCCAAGAATCCTAGAACTTTCAGAGTTCCCTCCCAGTCCTAAGTTCTCTGAGGATATCGCTGAAGCTCACTAAACCACCAGCAGAATTAACTCTAAGATTCTTAGGATTATAATAAGCACATTTAGACAATGTCAAGTATCCTACATCATCATGATGAGTCATAGGCATTCTAGCACAGACAAAAATTAAGAGATTTATTTTTGGATTTTACAGAACACTTCTCTACCCCCATTAATAAGCTAAAGAATCCAAATATTGTCTCTAGAATGAGGCCCAGAGAGTCATCACTTAGAAAATGTCTGTGAAAACCCTTCTATTTTAAGTGCCCAAAAGATCTGTCAAATAGCAGTTATTGAGAAGACAATTACCAGGAACAAAAATATGACAAACTACTGTGAAACAGGATGGGAGCTCTGGAGAGACCCACTCACAATGGGTTACACTTGACGAGTGCCCTTCCAATCACACTTGTAGGTTTTTCTCCAAAGCACCATGGTACTACACAGCAGCCCACAGGATTACTTAGTGATCTTATGAACAAGCAGTCTTTAAATTTTCTGAAATTTGGATTCCCCCTATCCCCTACTTCTGGACGATCTGAAGGTTCTCTTGAAATGATGCTATGCCCATGACTAAAAGATGTCAAGGCAGCTGCCTTCTTTTGAAAAGAAAAAAAAAGTCAACACTTGGGGAGGGACAGGATCAAAAGAGAGAATAGAAACAATGGGGGGACAGGATAGGATGGAGGGAAATATAGTTAGTCTTACAACACGACTATCATGGAAGTCATTTGCAAAACTACACAGATATGGCCTATATTGAACTGCCTGCCTTCCCAAAGGGAATGGGGTGGGG
>CM053769.1:647069939-647201222 GCA_028658325.1 Potorous gilbertii | reverse complement strand
AAAGAGAAGATGGGGTAAGGGAAGGGAGGGATAATAGAAGAGAGGGCAGATTGGTGACAGGGGCAATTAGAATGTATTGGTGTGTTGGGGTGGGGGGGAGGGGAAAAATGGGGAGAAAATTTGGAACCCAAAATTTTGTGAAAATGAATGTAAAAAGTTAAATAAATAAATTTATATTGAAAAAAAAGAGCCTCTAGTTAGAAGGTGGAGGTAACATATCCTTGTGAAATGTTTGTCAAACTCTTCTTCCTATTCTGTTTGGATACTAGATATATTTATGTTGACCAACTTGGTGCCAGGATTCTTTAATTAGGTGCACTTAACAAGACAAACGTGTCAGAATACTTCTCTGCCTGGACTCCAAGAATCCAAGTTCAGTAACAGCTTAGCTTGTACTACTTCTACCGACCTAAGTCTCAATGGCATGTACACTTTCCCTTGCTCAGGGTACGGAGGGATAGAAGGGGAGGAGAATCGACTATTGGCAAATTATTCTATGTTACTATAAAAATAGCATGAACTGTATTATCAGTGAAGGCCATGTTTTAAAACTACTAAAGAAAGTATGAATGACTTTGCTAACACCAGATAAAAACCGTCTGCCTGATACGGTTATCTTTCCTTTGTTTATTAACTTTCACTAAATATTTTCTAAGATGCAGCAACGACACATTCCTCTACCAGCTTTTCTGACTCTAGCTTCTCTCATCACTCCCTCTCATTAAATATCTACTCGGAGGAGGAAATGAAAACGTTTTTAGATGTTGGTAGAACTGATGGAAAAGAAATTGCATTTAACCATGGGCGTGACTTGGTCCTCTGAGAGCTCATTTCAGCACAAGTCTCATGGCCTAAGTAGCTTCTTTTCTAACTTTTTACTGGCTTTTAAGATATTCCCTTATACGTGTTTATCTGATGGGAAATACATGAAGGCACTGGCTTTACTTTCAGAAAGCACACGTAACAGGTTTAAGCAACGCTTGCCAGTGGCAAGTTACTGTCTAATTTCTAGGTATATTTCTGGCATCAAGTGCTTGTTTTGAAGTACTTTAAAAATCTCCTAAAAATGTAAAATTGCCTTTGGTACTTCTACAGTTCCAAAGGGAGGATAGATATCATTTTTTTTTCCTGCAAAAGTTTTGATGATTTTTTTTTCTTTGCCTTCTCACAATCTATAAATAATTCTTCTGGGATTGCTGGAGGCCCTGGTAGGTTTCATTAAAAACTTAATTTCAGGAACACTGATATCCTCTGATGACCTATAGGTCATCTTGTCACTAAGATAAAATTTCAGTAAGATTTGACTGTCTTAAGTTGTATAACCAGTGCTTTACTAAAGATTATTCTTATCTTAAACAGCTAGCATTCAAATCATAAAGAGGTGGCGATATAATGCTTTAATTAAATACCCACTGAAGGCTTGGCATAAAACATTACCCAAGGGCTGGCTGCCTCTTGTAATCTGAGGAGGCTGGGAAGATTCCTCAACGCCAAATATCTCTCCCAACCTGTCAGTCACCTAAATTTCACCATTAGTGATTCATTGCTTTGGGTGTCTAAAGCTTTTCATCTTGGAGAGTCCCTGGTTAAGATGCAAATACCCCTAGGAGTAATATCTTAGCATAATGTATAAACAGGTTGGGGAGGGGTGGAGAAAGTGAAAAAACATGGCTGAGAGAGGAAGGAGATACCTAGAGGTGGTTAGGGATCTCTGAAAGGAAATGGGAGTTCAATTTCATCCATATATTTTGTCTGGCATGTTCAGTGCAATGCACAATTTACAAAGGGCATAAATAATCCATCTTCTTTCTATATTAAACCATTTCCATTTGACATCTATCTTATTTCCTGTTGAAGCTGACAGTAATTTCTTTTGAATAAGACAATGACTGGGGAGGGCAGTTCCTATCTTGGAGCATTATCACCAGTTGATGACCAATCCACCTAAGAGACTTTTTAGTCCTTTCCAGTACTTCCTCTACATAGAATTGAAGAGGATTGCCAACAAAGAGGGTTTTGTCTGGAAATTTCATTTCATTAAAACAAAACCAAACATTTTACATAGAAAACTGCTTTGAGGTATGAGACTCTGGGCATTTTTTTGGCCTCATAATTCCAATTCTGAAGTACAAAAGCAGCTAGGCAATGCACAGAACATTTTACCAATAAAATAAAGGGGTTGTACTAGGGTAAGGGTTCTTAATGGTTTTTTTTTTTTTTTTGGTTTCACAGACCTGCGCTCCTTTCTCAGAAGAATGCTTTTAAATTCATAAAATAAAATGCATACAACTACAAAGATTACCGATTTTAAGTTATCTATATCTATACAAAACACGATCATGGAACTCAGATTAAGATCCCTTGCAAGGATTTCTAAAATCTATTCTGGCATTTTCTAACTTTTGCTAACAAAATGAACTCCTGAAGGGCAATGCCCATCTTTTGCTTTTCTTTGTATCCTCAGTGCTTAGCACAATGCCTGGCACATAGTTAGGTATTTAATAAATGTTAGATGATTTGTTTTGACTCATGGTTCATGAGATTGGTTGAAATTGATCTCAAATGAACCAGGAGAATAGTGTACACTGTAACAGCAATATTGTAAGGATGATCAACTGTGAAACATTGAGTTGCTCTGATAAAGACAATGATCCAACATAATTCCAAAGGATCTATGATAAAAAATGCTACCAACCTCCAGAGGGAGAAATGATGAACTCTGAAAACAGATTGAAGCATACTTTGTATAACTTTTTTTCTCCTTCTTTTGTTTGTTTTCTTTTGCAACATGGCTAATATGAAAATATATTTTCCCTGACTTCACATGTATAATTGATAACAAATTGCTTCCCTTCTCAAGGAAAGAGGAGGGAAAGAAATGAGGAAGAGAATTTGAAACTCAAGATTAAAAAAAATTGATGTAAAATTTTTAACATGTAATTGGGAAATATTTAATGAAATAAATAAAATATATTGAAAAAAATGAAATTGATCTGATTTCTTCTTTCAACTTATTTTTTCAAGACTACTTCTTTCATGAAGTCCAGCATAATTACCCTGAGCCTATCAGCCAGAAAACTCTCTCTCCCTCCTTCTCAAAGGACTTTTACCTCCTTTTCCATTTTCATATTCTATTCAATATTTTGGTTATTTGTGTAAAGAATTTATCTTTCCTACCGGCCTAAAACATATGCATCTTATTTGTCCTATCTCCAAAGCTCACAGTATACAAATAGGGCATAGTAACTATTCAATCAGTATTTTGTTCAAAGAATAGATGGATTTTTCCTGATTGACCTTGATCAAGTCATCTGACTTGAATGTTATAGAAGGGATTCTTGCACTGGGAAGAAGATAGAAGACCTTTAAAGCTTCTCCAACTCAAAATTCTGTGATGCTAAATCATATAAATTCAATATTTTCCTATGTGTTAAATGGGGAAGTTGTGGTGAATAATTAAAAACAATAAACATATTTTTTAGACAGATCATATGCCCTTCTCACTTTAAGTCCCCAAATCCAACCCCATGTCTGCCCCTTGGCATTGTAGATTTGCCCACTTTTGCTCCGTTTTTATAATTACTATGCAACTCATCTCTATATTGTATTATACTCAAAAGCTATACAATAACCTATGAGTTAGTCCCCTTTAGTTTCAGTTTCTTCTCCTTCCAATTCAACCTATATTATTATTTAGTCATTGTCAGTCATGTCTGACTCTTTGTGATCCCATTTGGGGTTTTCTTGGCAAAGATACTGGAGTGGTTTGCCATTTCCTTCTCCAACTCATTTTATAGATGAGGAAACTGAAGTAAACAAGGTTAAGTGACTTTCCCACGGTCACACAGCTAGTAAGTGTCTGAGGCCAAACTTGAACTCAGGTCTTCCTGACTCTGTGCTGGGCACTCTATCCACCGTGCCACCTGAAAACAATCACAGTGCAGTAAATTAAGTGTCCTTTGTTGATGTTGGTCACTGGTTGCCATGGTCCCTTGTTTATCAAAAATCCTACATTCCCAGGTGGTATTGCTCAGAGAACTTTTGGAAGTGAGTCTCTTTGAGTAGAACATGTCTTCAGCCTTGGCTCAGTAAATGGGCAATTCAGTTATTTTATAGGAATTTAAATATGGGTTTAAAAACTTAAATGAGCTTCCAAATGGAGTCATAGGATCAGCACTTTAGAGCTGGAAGGGGCCTTGTAATCCAACCCCCTCATTTTATAGATGGAGAAAACTGAAGCCCAGAGACACAAAGGCAATAAATAAGCAGGAGAGTGAGGAAATGATGCCAGATTTTCTAACTCCAAAACCAACATTCCTGCTACTATAATCAGTGATTGTGACACCCCCTTTCTGTTTTGTTCTATGATCAGCCTCTTCAAAAACACAGCATTAATTTTGTGTGTGTGTGTGTGTGTGTGTGTGTGTGTGTGTGTGTATGTGGGGAGTGGGGGATCATAAAGGCCATTATATCACTCTATTTACTTTTTAATTTTTATTATTCATGCTTTAACATATTCAATCATGTTAGAAACTAGTGGCCTATTAGCAAACCTGTATTTCTTAACATGTGCTTGCATAATGTAGGTTTATTGAAAAATGCAAGCACATGTTTCTAAAATGTACCCTCTTTGGTGTGTTCATCCATTTGCAACCTCACTAAGTACAGAAAATGACTTTTCTGGGTTTTCAAAACAACTTCTTGGTAGATGAGGACCCAGGCAGCCATGCACTTACCTAAAGGAATGCATATAACAATTTATCAGCCTGACAGAAGTAGACAGTCAGGTCGACTTTGGAATTCTTTGGACAGAATTTACTGCCATATTCCATTTCTGTCTCAGTTCACTGATGCTGGACAGGTGTGAGACTAGAATCCAGGAGGTGGAAAGGAAGTTGGGAAATCATAGCCACCACCAAATTACCCAATATGCTTCTCTTTCCTTGATCTTAAGCTACTGTGCCTCTTTATGCACATTCAACAAAACTGGCCTCCTTGCAATCCCTACTATGTGACCTTCCTCTCCATCTCCACATCTGTACATGGACCCACAGGTATTCCTTCCTTACCTCCATCTCTCAGAAGTCCTAGTCTCTTTCAAAGAGCTACCTTCTATAGGAGCTCTTTCTTGACCCCCAAAGCAACTATTACTTTCCCCTCCCCCTTCTTCTGGAAAATTACCTTGTAATTTTATTGTTTTATCTATTTTTATGTGTGTATGTTCTCTCCCCTCCCTCCTGTAGCATGTTAGAGGTTGTATTTTTATTTTTTTACCTACTGTCTCCCAGTGCCTGATACTGAGAGGTGCTTAATAAATGCTTATTAATTGACTGAATCATTCTAATTCCAAGTCCAATGCTCTTTCCTAAGTTTAGATCTGAGGGGACTGACTCAAACTTACAATGCTCAGAGGCTTCTGCCTTGAGTTAATTCTCCAAATCCAAAGACCTTGAGGAGCAATGTAGTGAGAAATGAAGGCACAGTCCTCTCAGCCTCAAGATCCCCTGTGCTGGACAGGAATGTATTCAGAAGGTTGGGAATTTAGACTGAAATAAGAGCCAACAGGTTCCCTGATCTTTGTCATCCTAACCCATTTCTTTATATATCCAGAGCCTATCTGAGCAAGCTACCTAGATGGCAACCTTCCGAACTAAATTAAAAAACAATCAGGATTTTGACCCTAGTTGGGGTAATCTTCCAAAGGACATACAAAAGGTAATAAATTTGTAGTTCAGATTAACAACTGAAAAGAACTAGAGAATAGAGGAAATCACTACTTAAAGAGGGAGGTTTTTCTAAATGCTCTGCATTTCCCAACTGGGAAATTTTGGAACATCATCCAGGGCTCTAGCTCCCTCATGATGCCTGAAATACAGACTTGTAGAACACATATTCTATGAGTAAGGCACTGTAAGGGACCTAAGAGATCACATAGTCTAATCTTCCCATTTTACAGACTAGCATAGCTTGGAGCAGTTAAGTGACTTACGAAGAGTCATAAAGCTACAGAGTGAGAAAGGCAAGAGTAGGTGGCACAGTGGAAAGACTGCAGGACCTGCAATCTTGCCTCAGATACTTACCAGCTGTGTGTGTTTGTCCTTTGTTGTCAAAGAAGACCATGCCATCAGAGAAATAATGACATGACTTGCACTTGACTTTGTTTTGAGGGAAAGCTGTGTGGGTCACCAACCTCACTTCTCCTCCAGAAGCATCTGAATCCACTGACCATATATTCATCAGGATGGCTGGAGATGACCCAGGATGAGGCAACTGGGGTTAAGTGACTTGCTCAAGGTCACACAGCTGGTGAGTGTCAAGTGTCTGAGGTGAGATTTGAACTCAAGTCCTCCTGACTCCTGCACTGGTGCTCTATTCACTGCACCACCTAGTTGCCCTCATCATAGGTAAGTCACTTAACCTATCTGTCTCAGATTATCTTGAAAGATGAGGATAGTACCACCTGTCTCCCAGGATTATAAGGATCAAATGAGATAACATTTGTAAAGCACTGTGTAAACCTTAAAGTGCTATATAAATGCTAGCTATGAAGTGTTAGAACTGGAATTTGAATGCTTAAATCCCATCCATGGCTTGGAAAAACCTCCATCATCTGTTGCCCCAACAAGCTTTTCAATTTAATTTCTCATTCCTGCTCAGTATTAGTCCCCGATCTGGATAGGGGACACAGAGTTTTATGTGCTGTTTAGTCTCCAGAGTATCTCTTCAAGATCTCCGGATTTTCAGTAGCCCATTTCTATTTTCACTATGCATTCTGTAAACTTTATAGCACTAAGTGAATGTATTATTATTATTTAAAATAATATTATGCCATATTGCTTACCTCCCCAAAGGAATGAGCTGCAAGATCCCTTCCAGTTTCATCTTGTGATGTCATTTTACCCATTATACAGTAAATAAAAATCAATGAATGAATTAAGGAAAATACATACATCTTACTGATAAAAAATAACTCTACCTAACTCAAATATAATTCATTGTCTAGAAGAAATCTGATAACTGAACGAATCCAAATATACAAAAAAGATGGAACTACTTTTGATTCTCTGTCAAGGGTTTTTTACGTTTTGTTTTATTTCACTTGCTGGTAATAGTCTATTAATCTTTTTTTTTTTTTTTAAAGAAAAGGACCTGTCTGTCAGATATGTAAAGTTATGTTAATGAAAGACACAATCTAATTATTATGGTTTCTGTGAGCTCTAAAATTCACTCACTGCAAGCTCATGTTTCTATAACTTCCTCAGAGAGGCAAGACAAGGAGGTTCTATGCTTTAGGCAAGGTTTAAACATCATGTTTTCCTAGTCCCTAAGTTTGACAATTTGGCTTGCCCACTCTTCCCCCTACTGTGCTACCCAGGGATTTGATCCCTCGATTTACCAGATGGAACCTGACTTAGCATAAAATAAGTAAATGGGCACTAAGGAGAATATAATTTTATGGCCATACCATACAATATTTCTGAAATAATATTTTTAAAGTCTCCCTTACTGTGATCACTATGTTGTACCCAGAATGGCTGCTTACTCTGTGCCTGTCTCCAGTTCTCACTTTGCTCCTATACTTAATTTCACTGAAATATGTTAAAAACTATCAACATTTGACATCTTTTATCCAATTCCATTTGGTTTAGAGATGATAGGCTGAATTATAAGCCACACTTAGAATATCTCTTTGTGCCCTATCGTAATGTCCCAGATTTAATGAAAATCAGTCAACTCCTTCAACAAGTTACCATGGAACATACATCCACATGTAAAATGCCACATGGTAGAGGTTTAAACCAAGACCTCACTTCAAACAGTCAATTAACTTGCAGGAGCAAAGTGTTCTCTAAGGGGTTGACAACTCTGAACTGTCTGCCATGGCTGAGTGCTGGTCCATTACACCTCCTTCTACATAAACAAGGGGAGTGAAAATTGGGGGATTGAATGAAGGTGGTAATTGATGCCAATCTTAGTAAGACACAGTGCTAATTAAATTCTCAAACAACAAAAGGCTATGGTTTTTCCTTTTTGTGCTATATTATACAGGGATATATTTTTTGTGATAAAAAAGAGAAAAAGAAGGAAATGCCAAATACCATTTGAAGTCTATGTTTAACTTAAACTAGGCAGGAATTTAAATATAGAGATTTCGTGGTGATAGTTTTGATGGGACAGCTCTGGAAATTACATCACGTTCTGCAACAAATCACCATGGACCACCAGGGAGAAGTACAAGTAAAGACAATCAACTAATCAATAGACACTTATTAAGAGCCCAGCTTGGGCTGGGGAATCTGCAGCCTTGAGGCCACATGTGGCCCTCTATGTCCTCAACTGTGGTCCTTTAACTGAATACAGACTTCGCTTTGGATTCAGTTAAAGGGTCCTACTTGAGGACCTAGAGGGCCACATGTGGCCTCGAGGCCACAGGTTCCCTACCCCTGGCCTACCATGTGCCAGGCACCATGCTAAGTGCTGGAAGTCATTCATGAAGCTCCAGTTTTCAGAAAATTTTTCATGAAATAGATTTTGTACAACTGCCCATGTTTTCCCACATGTAGAAATAAAATCCCAAGGGCAAGAGCTTTATATTTGTGGATAGTGATGACAGCAACAGCATCAGTATTAAGGTGATAAAGGTGTTAAAAATAGTCACTATGATCATTAGTCACCATCCTTCTAACTGCCTGTGTATTCATCATGTTCCTGGGAGTATCTGTCCTTGTAAGACCCTCCCCCATCTTAGAGATGAGACAAGGTGAATTTAAAAAAAAAGATTGTTGGGCTCTTATCAGGCTAGCAAAACAAAATTTAAAGAACGTTTCACTAAAAATCAGAAGGTAAAGTTTGTATAACCAATGTCACCAAAGCTTATACAAATTGTCTTAAATTAAATTAAAGTTAGCTCCATTTAATGAAGATTGTAACAAAGGTGTTACAACATCCAAGGTACTGTAATTTGTTATGGGGGAAAAAGATACAATTCCTCAGAACACTATTAAGTTAAGAAATGACTGATTCGGAGGTAGCATGAAGGAGAGGGAGTAGAAGGGGACTTCAGGACCAACTTTAGGGAGAAGTCCCAGAGCTGAGTTTCACAGAAAGATGAAAATGAGATGAATTAGGGTTGTGAATACGTTCTAAGCATAAGGAGGTGGTATGTGTGTTCAAAGCTGAGAGAAGGCTAAATGAAAGCTGGCAACAGTGACATATCAAGTTGAGTTATAATGTCATGCCCAGGTAGAAGAATATCCTGAAATGTGGCTATAAAGAGGGGGTACAGCCATACCATAGAGTGTCTTTAGGGGCTGAGTTTGTTTTATTTTAGCAACAGGAAGCCACTGATAGTTTTGTAGCCAGGGAAGTAACTTGTTCTCACCTGTAGATTAGGAAGAGTATTCTGGAGGCTGTATGTATGATAGATTAGAGGGCAAGGAGTCCATTTTGGAAAACCTCAGAATAGTCTGAACAAAAAGAAATAAAATCTTTGAATTAAGCTGGTGACAGTGGGCACAGCCAGGGTATATGGAATGTGGAAAAAAAAAAACCACTGCTCTTCTCAATTCCTTTTTTCTCCCCAAATATATGGGATTATTCATTATTCACTTTAAGTAGACAGATTCCCAGTGAGGAGTCATTTGAGGAGCTGAGCTCTGTTCACAAATATTTTCCTCAGTGGCCTAAAATTTCTATTGTTTAAATTAGTTATAGATTCTCTAATAAAGCAGAGAGCAGTTTCCCCTCCAGGAAATTAAAGTTAAAATGGACATGATGTTTACTCACATCAGCCCATGTGAGATTACTGAAAGAAGAATGAGAAGAGAAAATATGAAAAAGTCCGTTCCTGCCAATAGGAAAACACGATGAAAACTGAAGTATAGAATAGCTGGGAACAATCGTCCATATCCATCTTCTCCCCAGCTGCAGGCCCTGGGGACAGAATGAATGCCAGGCAACTTTCAAATTCGGAAGGCAAAAGACATAAGGAAGAAGTCAACAAGGCTTCCATTCCAGTTGTTACATACAGAGAGCCACGGAGCTAGATAGGGCTTATGATTCGTTCCATCATTTACCGTTGGGGTTGATACATTTCTGTCTTTGTATCGCCAGCACCTAACTAAGTGCTTTATACAGGTGTCTGATTAATGCATGTTGCATTAACTGTTATATTAATTGTGCCTGTTCAAGGTTCTATCCTGGGACACTTCAATATAGTGGAATGCACTCTTTTGTCCCTCTGAAAGACTGCTGGAGTTGCAATGCTCTCTGCAGGGGCTTTGGAAATAGAGTTGTAAGGTTGTTCTCTGCTAAGTCCCTTGCCTACTCTCAGGGACCTTTACTTGCAGACTCCTAATGCAAAAAAGGTTAGAATGGATAGTCTCTGTTTTTGTCCTGTTCTTCCCTTATTCACCAGGGAAATTTGACAACTTATATATTGTTTCCTTGGGACCCCAATTTTTCCTTGGAATAGTGGGAGGACAGTTAATTTTCCTGAAAGTATTATTGCCTTCCTCTAGATACCAGTTAATCCAGAAAGAGTGATTCTAGTGCTAGGAATTTCAAGTAAATCTATAGGTATTAGGCGCAACATTTCTTGAAAGCACCCTCTTAGGAGAAAGGAGAAAATAAGTATACTAATACACTGTTAGTGGAACTGTGAATTAGTCTAGCCATTCTGGAGAAGAGTTTGGAACTATGCCCAAAGAACTATAAAACTTTGACCCAGCAATACCACTACTAGATCTATACCTCAAAGAGATGAAAGAAAAAGGAAAAGGATCTATATGTACAAAAATATTTATAGCAACTCTTTTTTATGGTAGCAAAGAAGCAGAAACTGAGCAAAATGACCATTTATCAGGGAATGATTGAAGAAGTTGCATTATATGACTGGGATAGAATGATATTGTTCTGAAAGAAACAAAGAGGAGTGTTTCAGGAAAAGAAGACTTACGTGAACTTACACAAAGTGAAATGAGCAGAACTAGAACGTTGTACATAGTAACAGACATAGTCTAACAACAATCAACTGTGAAAGACTTAGCTACTTGCTCTAATCAATACAATGATCCATTACAACTCCAAAGGAGTCATAGTGAAAAAATTCTATCCACCTCCAGAGAGAGAACTGATAGATTCTAAGTACAGAATGGAACATACTTTTTTCTTTCTTTACTTTTCTTGCCTGTTTTTTGATGTAGGGGAAGGGGAGGAAACGGAAGTCATTACCACTTTCTCAGTAAAATGGATGCTGTATTTCTTGCTTTTTCAATGGATGAGGGGAAGAGGTAGAAAGGAAAAAATTTAGAACTAAAAATAAAAATTAAAAACAAAAACAAAAGAGCACCCTCTTAGTAAGTCTTAAATCACAATATCTGAGTAGTTGTCTATGCTATCAATAATCAGAGCAAATCTGGCCTCACCTCTCAACTTTCATGGAAGAAAAAAAAAATCCCTCAATTCTCCTGTTCTCCCAACTTGAGGCTTGTTGAAATTCACCTGACCAATGCAGAATCTAAACAAGGATTGTTACTGATTTCTAGTAATACTTATTATTAGCATATATGGAACAAGAGGTTTTTTTCTTCTGTGAGGCTGGTGACCTGCATAGCCCTCCCTCACTCAAAACAAAGTCAAGTGCAAGTCATGTCATCATTTCTCTGATGGCATGGTCTTCTTCAGCAATGAGGGACAAACACACTATACTCTGGTTTTCCTTTTCTTATTATTCATAGGATTTCAGAAGGAAGCACACATTCCAAGTAATTTGATAGGTGGTCATCCAATCTTTCTTAATTCAATTAGTACTAGCATTCCTAGAAGGCTCTCACAAATTATTTAAATAAGTAAGTAAGCAAATATACAATTTTATATCTAGAAATTCTGATTTTGAATAAAATGATACTGCTGAGTTCCAAAGAATAGTTCAGATGGCACAGACAGGTTTCCTGAGTGGAGAAAAAAAATAGCAATCTGGAAAACAAGTTCTCTGAGCCAAGAGAGGCTAGATATTCAGTACTGTAGTCTTTGTTATTTTACTGTTCTATCTGGTATTAGTAGGGGAATCAAGAAGTCCTTTGCAGGACTTCCTTACAAAGATATTGGCAAATATGTTCAATTTGTGAAAAGAGATCCTAGAAATGTTTCTCTCTTGTGACAAGGTCAGTTTTAATGCTATTTTCTCTCGAAGGCTTATGCCAAGGTTTTACACTTAGAAGTAAGTGCCTTTCTCTTTTACAAACAATGATGCCTTACAGTCTTTGTTTTTCAATTTTGTGGGTTTTTTTTAATTGGAAATTTACCACACCAAGACTTGGTCTTCTCTAACATTTTCCACAGCCATAGGCTCTTGATTGTCAACTGACCATTTGAGTATTTCTTAACTAACAGTTGTATGTACTTTACACGTTATAAACATTGAAGTTGTGGCTTTCTGTACTGCTTTTTAGGCCAGAAGACTGTGAAATCCATTAAAAAAGTATAAAACCTCTCTCCGTCCCCCGCTTTGAATATTCCCATACTTGAACTAAGTTTATGGTGCAGATGAATAAACTTTCTTACAAATTTCTGGTCAAAATCTATCAACTCCATCCACTTAAGTGTGAAAGAGTGACAAAAGCCAAATGCAATTGTAAGGGTGGAATGACATCTTACTTAAATTTTATCAATAATGGTCATTTAATTTTTATGACCAGGATGTAATTGTAGGTGGCTTTGGTTTCATTTAATGAAGCAACATGTTAAGGTACCTCATGCTTTCAAGAACATTTAGAAAACTCTTGTTTAGATTTCTTATTTGAATCTAATTAGATTAGAGATCAGGTCCATACATGTCATCTGTATATTTTTGACAAGAAAAGACTCCCTGCGTATCAGCAAAGTATTATGCACTCTTAACTTTGTCTACTTTAATCCCAGGCATTTCAGGAAAGTTAAAGGAACTAGACTAGCCTCCCTCTCATCCCCCCTTTTCAAATCTTCCTATCAGTATTTATCAAATTTTGGCATACTTGCTGGTACACAATCTTGTTAGAACAAGTACTTATGGAGCACTTGAGAGCCTTTTCCTCCTCCACCCCCTTCCCCTCCCCATTCCCTCACTCCCTGTCCCCAAAAGTTTGAAATATTCTCAAGAATCCCGGTTATATTAAAGTAGGAGTTTGTAGGAAAAGAAAGAGATCTAAGCAGGCCTACCCACCTACTTCCCTAGGTGGTATATACATAGCATGTGGAATTTGAGAATCAAGACAATCTGAATTCACAACTCCTCCCTTAGACACTTATGAACTTGGTGACCTTGGACAAGTCACTTAACCTTTTTCATTCTCTGTTTTTTCATCTGTAAAATGACAGGGTCCTCCAAGGTCCCTCTTCCACCTCTACAACCAGGAGCCTATGAACTACTGCATGTAGTTTAAGAAAATGGTATCAACAGCTTTGCATAACTATGTAAAGTATTAAGTTTATAAAAGACCATCATTAATGTTGGTGGTAGTATTCAGTTCTTTTAGTCATGTCTAACTCTTCATGTCTCCATCTGGAATTTTCTTGGCAAAGATACTGGAATGGTTTGTCATTTCCTTCTTCAGCTCATTTTACGGATGAGGAAACTAAGGCAAACAGGTTTAAATGACTTGCCCAGGGTCACATTGTGAGTAAGTGTCAGAGGCTGAATTTGAACTCAGAAAGGTAAGTCTTTCTGACTCCAGGCCCATTATATAGCAACCATCAGTAAAGGAAATCTTATCCCAGAATGGTCCAGGGCCATAGTTGACTCCTGTCAACAAGGAACTGATTCATTCTCAAAAGACTTGGCTGTTTGGTGACTGGTTTTCACTTCACTAAAGATTTTTCTGATCACTGTGGAGCCATAAATTGTTAGGTGAAAGCCTACTACAAGAGTGTGAAGAACTAACACCTGAAAATCAACTGATTAAAAAAAAAAAAATCAACCCACACTCTACAAAAAACTAGCCTGCAGCCTTCTGACACAGACATTTGCATTACCAATCCGATTTGGAAGTAAATCAAGCTGTTCTGATGGCCCTAAATAGTGGTTTCTGTGCCACAAAGATGAATAGCTGGCTTTCTTGCTAAGAATTTTTAATTCCACTAGGCCTTTGCCTCCATTTGTTTACACATTCTAACATATGGATGTTTACATATTTGTTCCTATGATTCAATAGTCACAGCACACATTGCTCTTGTTATATCATTAAAAGCTGGAGACATTTTCTTCTGTATTGTTTCTTCTCATGAGCTGTCAGATCCCTCCTTAACCCACTCATCACTTCAGTGGAACTCATGTATAGTATAAAGGTTTATGTAATTCTACATTAAGGATGCGTCTAAATGACCTGGGTATTTACAAGCATACTCTATTTTGAAGGCCAAAAAAATTGTTTTCTGTATACATATGTACTGAAAAAATAGATGATACAAGGTGATATTGCATAGGTGGGTGATCTGATCCTGTAGTCATATAGATCACAGACGTACATATGCAAGATCTACCTTGAGGACCCCAATATGAGTGTGCTGTCTGCTTGACAGTGTACAGGTTTTATGGGATGAGTCTCTAAACACTCACATAAAAGCCCTTAAAACCAGTCAGTTTTTAAAATTAAAAACTAGAAACAAAGTGCAAATGATTTAGGCTATTATTTTTTTTCAGATGACCCTCCTGTTCCCAAATTATAATGACCATAATAGTAACAGTAATTTGCATAATATTTTACATTTTTTTCCCTCACAAAAGCTCTATCAGGAAGGTGCCACTTTACAGAAAAGTGAACTGAGACTGAGAGACATCAATTGATGGACTTTGCCCATAGTCACATAAATAATCTAGCCAGTAAAATCCAAGTTAACTTAGCATCTTCTGGCCATTCAAATTTACCTTCCTTTGGAGAGGAGAAGAAAGGGGAGGAGGAGACAAACAGGGGAGGAGGAACTGTTACCCAGCTAGCTGGGTCCCCATTCAGTGGGTCTACTCACGGATGTTGTGTTCATCCTTTGTTGTGCTAGATTCCTTCCCTTTCCTTCTCAAAACCTTAAACCTACTGCACTCTGAAGCTCATAGATTAGAGGATGAGGCTCCTGCCTAAGGGCTCTCTTCTGGACCTTCCTGGTGTAAGAGGGATTATAGTAACTGTTGCTGTTTCCCTCCCAGCCAGATGTCATTTTCTTCTATGCCTCACTATAGGGGCCATTCCCAGGCTGCTTCTGAATGGGTGTTACCTCACTCTAAGTGACCTAAAGGGGCCAAGGTCTCCCAGTGCATCCTGGGTCATCTCCAGTCATCCTGATGAATATCTGGTCACTGAATTCAGATGGCTCAGGAGGAGAAGTGAGGCTGGTGACCTGCACAGCCCTCCCTCACTCAAAACAAATTCAAGTTCAAGTCATGTTGTCATTTATCTGATGGCGTGATCTTCTTTGACAACAAGGATGAACACAATAGCAACAAATAGTATCTGAGGCAGGAAATGTCGTAGGCCATAAAGAAAGACTGAACAAAGAGGATGACCATGGTGGATATAAAAATAAAAATCACCTTATTTTTTACTTACCATTCATTCAAAAAGCATTTATTAAAAACTATAGTCCATCCTAGGCCCTTGGGATACAAATGTTCCTCAAGGTTTTTATATAAAAATGCAGTATTGTTCTACTTTAAACTTTATATGTTAGCCAACTTTATGCTTGTGAACTATAGAAAAACCAAAGGAATCAAGGATTTTCTGGGAGACACACACAATAACTAGTGAAACAATGTATCAAGAATCTGTGCGAAGATCTAAGCAAAGATGGTGAAGATACATTGTCCAGTTGCTCTTTGGAAACAAAGCTTACCCCCACTTTGCCCTGAATTTCAAATTGGATTTAAACTAGTTCATAGAATCAAATATATTAACAAAACATTCTTACATTGCTCTAAAGACAAACTGATTGCTTAAAAATTGTGCCATGGAAAACCAGGCCAAAACTAACTCATTTGGAGCCATGGGTTCAAAAAAAGGTGACCCGATAGAAAACCCAGGCTTTGTTTTGAAGACACTGGGTGTCACTGATCTCCTGGCTGTGGAAGTGTGGCTCATCCTCTGATGAGGTGGAGTTTTCACTGCCTGGACTCTCTGAATATCCATGCCAAGGAGGTCTTACTGTGATTGGTCAATGTACTAGATAAGTCATTTCTGTTTACAACAGAGAAGCATTAGTCACACAAAGGATCAGCCCTAGACATCATCTTTCTGAGTCACCAAAGTTCCCATTACACTTCCTTATTATATTGCCTTGGAAATTACCCTCCAGGCTACTAAACTTTGAGCCTGCATTCAAAGGATCAATCTGTAATTAGCCAAGTAAGTTTCAGAGAAAAGGTCTAGGTTAGTGAGTACTTAAAGATGAAGAACAGGTAATTAAACTTGATATCCATCATCAAACAAACCCATAAAGCAACTCTAGTTGCTCTATCTGTCAAATTTAATTTGACACAGGGAAGATCAGCCTCTCCAGTCAGTCAATTTCCAGTCATTACTCTATTAAAAGTCAAGATAATCAGTTCTTTGAGAGGAGTTGAGGGGAACAATAGGAAGTAAGGTGAAAGAGTTAATAGTTGAGCGGGAATAGGGCTGTCTTAATCCTTTTCCTGTGGAATTGAGATCTAAATTTTATAGAGATGAAGATCATTCAGAAATCTGGAAAGGGGAGGAGGAGGCAACAACAGGGTGGTGACTTAAGTAAAGAAATGGGAGAAAAAAATGAATCTGCTCGGGGAAGATTTGACTCCAGGCTTAACTATTTACTAGTTGTGTAAAACGGAGCAAGTTATTTTAAAAAAGCTTATGTAATTTAATTTTTCCCATTAGCAAAAATCTATTTTTTCTTGTCTCCCTCTCATCTCTTTCCTCTGATTGAAAAATAAAAGTAAAACTTTTGCAGTGTATATCTATCTATATATATATATATATGTATATGTGTGTGTGTGTGTACATATATATATATGATACATACATACACATACACACACATATAGTCAAGCAAAACAAATTATTGCCATTGGCATTCAAAAACACGTGTGCCACATTCTGAGCTTTACCTCTCCATCAGGACGGGGTAAGTCATTCCATACCCCTGGAGACGATGGTCTCCTAGTTCTTAAAATGTGATGGTTGAGTGAGGTGACTTCCTCTTCTTCAAAGGTCCCTTTTAGTTCTAAAACCAAGTGATACTTCTTGTATTTCCTTTTCTCTTGGAACTCTGCTCTAGGAAAAAGAGATCTTATTGTCTATACTCAGAGGGAAATGTTCGACTCTTCCTATCATCTGGTTATGCTGAATTCTACTCTAAAAGAGATAATTTCATAATTTTTCATAAATTTCATAATATTTTCATAAAGTTTCCAGTTTAGAGGTGTGAAGTGGGAAAGAGGCATGGTGTATATACAGCAACAGCTAAAAGACAGACAAGAGTCAGAAGTTTTAGAAGGAAGAAATAGAAATATGAACAATATTTTGCTCCAATCAGGACACATTCAAAAATATGAAAAGTTATTATGCACCACATATCTAGTTTACAATGATGAAAATTAAAAGCAACCTGTCAATTTTCTTTATTAACTAAGTCTAGTTAATATTTGAAAATCATAATGTTGTGGGCCAGGATAAATTAGAGATTTGATCTTAATGGATTTGTCACATGATACATTTTTTTCAGTCATGTTGGTTGGTTGGTGGTGGTTGCCCGTTCTTGAAGAGGACCCAAAATGACATCACTATGCTAGAGTCAAGTTTCAATGTGTCCCACTGTGAATGATCAGACCAATACAAGCTCAGAATGCTCTACCACAAGTCGGACACAAATAGTCTGTATGAACATCTAGGACAGATATTCTAAATCTGTGAATCCTGGAGCTATTTCAATTCTGCTTTGCTCATAGAGCACAGTACCTTATCTGATGTGGACAAACCATGCTGAGCACTCCTGAGCAGCTAGGTAGTACAGTGACATAGAGCACTGGGCTTGGAATTAGGAAGACTTATCTTCATGAGTTCAAATCTGCCTTCAGACACTAACTACTGTGTGACCTTGGGCAAATCTCTTAACCCTGTTTGCCACAGTTTTTCATCTTTACAATGAGCTGGAGAAGGAAAAAGATAAACTGTTCAGACATGTAAAATTTGGGGAAAAATATTTTATTTTATCCAGTTGTACAGAGGGCAGAAGCTATTCCCCCCACTCTCCCCACTGTTTTCTTTGTTCCTCTAACAGCTAGCACACAGTGGATGTTTAGTGAATCTCAGTTTGATACTGCCACTTTTCTATTACCCACATGCAGGGCTGGGCCACAACAGAAATACCAGAATTAAAGCAACAAACCACGAAGCATGAGTCTTTTATAAGCTTGAAATTTTTAAAAATGAAAACAGAGACTATGAAAAGATAAAATATTCTAATTCCATTAGGTCAATTCAAGCTAAACTGAATCAATAAATATTTCTAGAACATTTATTTATTAAGCAAGGCACTGTACAAAACTCCAGGTAAATAAATATCTCCAAGTTTCATTTTGATTTCTCAATTCAAAGGATTTTTATTTATCTCACCCCAAGAAAACAGATCAAAAGAATACAAGAGATCTGTTTTTTCTATTTCTATAATAATACTTCTTTATCAGTGATACTTATTAATTGAATATGGTTATATTCAGCAGCTTCACATGTGAAATTTCACTGCTGCTGTTTTGTTGTGTCTGATTCCTTGTGACCCCATTTCAGGGTTATACTGAATCTACAACTCAGTAATATTAAATTTTACATAAATTAATATAAATAATAAATTACTATCAAAGCAAAAAAGTAAATCAAGAGTAATCAAAAGAAGAAATTTTTTCTCTAAAAATTTTGGCATGGTAAAATGTAAATAAAAAGCAGCATGGAGAAGTATCTAGAGATCTGACCTTGTATTGCCTCAGATTTATATTCATTGTGTGACCCTGGGTAAGTCACTTAAGCTCTGAGTGTCCTAGGTAAGACTGTATGTTACAGAAAAACTGCCTACCTCCATTGGGAAAAGGAGTTTTCCTCTCTAAGAGTTCTCAATAGGAATGAAATCCCAGATCCTGTCCCTTTTCCCAACATTTACACATCTTCCTTATTAGCAAACAGAAGAAAAATATCTATATATTGGTTGTTTTTGTTTTTTTAAATCTTTGATACTGATAGGACCAGTCACCTTGGGATCTTGGCTTGGGATCTAATGTTTAACATCAATTTTTAAAAAACATTTTAAATGCTTTCTCTTAAGACTCAGTTCAAACCCCACATTCTTGAAGAGATCTTTTCCAGGACCTCCTACAACTAATGCTCTTCCTAGATTACCTCCCATATTACTCTGTATATTTCTTGAATGTAGATGGTTGCTTCCTGTTGTCTTCTATGTGAGAATGTAAACTCTTTGAAGACAGGAAGCATGTTGGGTTTTTTTTCTTCCTTCCTATCCCTAAGTGCTTAGTTTGGAGTCTGGCACATAGTAAAGTTGAATGCCAAATGAAATATTCAATCTTGAACTACTTATGTTTAAAAATATGTTATTTTTAAATGTATAAAAATAATATACATTAAAATCTAATACTTTCTTTGCTTTCTATACCTCCTTATCCATATAGTACATATATCTTTTCTGCTTACCCTCCTTTTGGGTAATTTTATATATGTCTTCATGTTTCCTTTTTTCTTTACATTAGCATTTTTATGTCATGGCAATATTGAATTGCGCAGATATCCTTTTTAAGTCTAATTCAAATGTCACCTTCACCACAAAGTCTTCCCTGATAAATCCCTTGCTGGTAACATAAAAGCCTGATGCTTAACGAGCACTACACATCTTATTGAGATCTCTTTAAAATTTTAAAGAATTCATGATTTCATCAATGGAGACATAAGCTCAGTGAGTGAGATCGCTATCTTTTCATGTCTTATCAGATGGTCTCCAAGAGTACTTTGTACTAGAGGTCGATCTTGTAATGACAAGCTGCTCCAGATTTTGCTAGGACAATCCCTTTCATTGAAAATAACTGAAATTTCTATGGTGATTTCTAGTTTCTAAAGCACTTATTTCTACATTTACTTTGGAGGACCTTATGACCTAAGCAATATATCAACCCCATTTTTTAGTGGTAGAAATTACAACTCAGATATGTTAAGTGATTTGCTAGGACTGTGATTAATAAGTACTAGAGGAGTACAAGTCTTCCTGACTTCTAGCCCAGCCCTCTATCCATAACACCATGCTGCCTTCTACTTCAAGTCCATTCCCTTGGTAGGACCAACCAAAATTTGCACAAGAACTCATGGTTTCCATGATAGCGTGCTGGAGTAGGACTTCTGTGGAGGCTTCCCTACCCCACTTCTGGCTCTTTGGGGTGTTATTTTTACTTTGGAAAATAGATTTCAAGGGACCAAAAGTTGGTACAGGGAATAGATGCTCCTCTACCACAATTCCAATCCTTATACATCAGCCTTCTCCCTCAATCTTCCCAAATAAAAATAAATGAATGAATGAATAAATAAATAATTTGAAAGTTCCTCTGTTCTCTCTATTGATTTTGTGTTGGAAAATGGAGCTCATTTTTCTTGCTGATGGGAAACCCATTCCTCCCCCCATGGTTTGGTCCCTTAGCAATACCAATAACAGCAGGCAGAACCAGCATTTTGCACAAGACACTCCATGTGATTCACTCTTCCAGATGGCCCTTTTTAGGCTTCATCCAGACTCTACTCTTGGCAAAACTAAAGTGATTTAGGGTGTTGGGGGGACAAATAACCTTCTCTGTTAAGATGGAGGATTTCAAAGCACACTCAGTTGTCTGTGGTTGGTCAGGCACACAATGATGAGTCAGCATACAGATCATGAATTAATTAAGGCATCTCTGGTGGAGTATAACTTCAACTATTCTGAACATTCCGCCAAAGTAACTAAATTAGACAAATGGACTTCAAAAGTTTCTACGTTTCACTTTTAATGGGATAGTGTGTGGGGGGTGAAGTAGGGGGCAGTGGAATTGATTAGTTACTAGAAGGAAAATTTCTCCCTTGCAAAATTTTAAAAAATTATTAGGGCATTGTATAAAGCACATTTATTGCTATTGTCAGCGTGGAGCAGGGAAGATGGTTAAGGCACGTAGATGATTAGGACCAGGATGAGACTGGTGGCTAAGCATATAGAAAAGAATGGGTATTGAACGGTGGGGCCTTGAGAAATAGAACAAAGAAATAATACCAAGCCTCATGTAACATGAAGTTGAAAAGAGAAAGAAGAATTAAAGACAGATCTAAGGAGAACTAGAAGATTTTGCTTCACTTGTCCCACTACACCAAGCTAATTCCCATTGTTTCAGTCAACTGGGTGTCTCATCCAGGGCATAAGCTTTCCAGGAGTTCATGCTGCCCTATATGATAAAACCAAAGGATTCAGAGCTGAGTAATGCTGCCAGTTTCCACCATTCCTCTTCCAAGAAAAAAAAATATATGAATGTCTTCTGGGATAGTTCAAGTAGCATAGGCTAAAACAGATAAGTGGTGATAATTGCAGGAAAGCAGGAATATTAGATAAGAAAGCATTCTCTTGGTCGTCTTTAAGTTTTTGAGGGGACATCCTAGTGATGCTTCACAACAAGAAAGAAATATAGGATTGGAATCCAGATGAGAGTTAGTGCAACTAGGGTTCATCTTTATATAGGTGGTCAATTGAAGCCAAGTAATGCATGAGTTCTCCAACACCAGTTCAATTCAACAATTATTAAGCACCTGTTAAGTGCACTGGGGACTCTAGCATTAAAACAATCCTTGATGCTCATCAATTGGGGAATGGCTGAACAAGTTATGGTATATGATGGTAACGGAATATTATTGTGCTATAAAAAATGACAAGCAGGATGATTTCAGAAAAACCTATAAAGACTTACAAGAATTGATGCAAAATGAACAGAACCAGGAGAATATTGTATATAGTAACAGCAATATGTATGAACTGAATAACTTAGCTGTTCTCTGCAATACAATGATCAAAGACAATCCCAAAGGTCTAATGATGAAGCATACTATCTACCTTCAGAGAAAAAACTGATATTGTCTGAATACAGACTGAAGCACACTATTTTTTCTTTCATTTTTTTTAATCTGAGTCTTGTAAAAAATACTAATATGGAAATGTTTTACACAATTGCAAATGTATAACTTATATTTGATTGCTTAGCATCTCAAAGGAGAGGACTAGAACTTGGAATTCAAAACTTTAAAAAATAAACAGATGCTTAAAAATTGTTTTAACATGTAAGTGAGGACAAATACACATGCATGCACACACACACACACACACACACACACACACACGATCTTTGACCTCAAGGAGCTTCACCCATCTACAGAGAAAAATAAAGACAATGTAACTTGTGGAGGGAGAAGACACTGAAATCTGGAGAAGTCAGGACAGACTTCAAATAATCTCAGTATTGGGGGAAACTAAGAACTCTAATAAATGGGGATGGAGATAGTAAATTGACTATTGAGCTTGGGGAACTGCCAGTAGACCAACTGTGCTGGAATGAGATTGCTAAGAAGAGTAATATGAAAAGTAGATAGAGTAGATCCAGATTGTAGAGTTCTTAATATTAAAAAATGATTAATTTGTACTTAATCCTAAAGGCAATAGGGGGCTTTTGAAGATTTCTGGGCAGGGAGTCATATAATTAAGGAAGTATAAAGAAAAGAAAAGAGGAGTAAGACACCGTATGTATGTGTGTGTGTGTATGTGTGTGTGCGCGTGCGCGCATATGTAGATATATACATATGCATATATGTATATATGCAAATAAATGGGATAGGACTATCATGATTTTAAATCTTTATAAATAAAAAAATTAGAACATCCATATTGGTGGCAGAAGGAATGGGAAGGAGGAGATAGAAAGCATTTTCTTCAAATAATAAAGGGAATTGTACAGTATATGTATCTGATGACTCATCTCATATTGGCCTAGCTTACAATATCAAATTTATTCCCTGGTAAAATTCCATTAAACTCTAGATTAAATTGACTGAGCTCTTTCCCTTTTATATTTGATATTCCTTTCCCTGCTTTTTCCATTTGCTTCATGGCAGCAGAAAATACTTTGCTCTCAGAAAGGGATGTTTGGCATAAATCAGAAATATTAATCAGCTTCCTTGATTTTGTTCTGATAGAAACCTTAGGCAAACAGTCAAGTTCCTTTTATTTAAAGTTATTTATGTGCCTTTATATTTCCAAAAGAAAAGGCTTTCCATAACTCAACTCATTTTCTTGCCATCAGACTATCTGCCAATGCTTAGCACAGTGTGGAAAAGGTATCTAAATAATAGTCTAGATTTTCATTTGTTTTCTAGGTAGTTTGGGAGGTGTATTGCTGATCTGCACTGACAGAGGGACCTTCCTCATTCAGGAGTTCCTTTTATTGATAAAATCATAACCTATAGGTGATACCTATAAGGATATGTTATAGGTATACTTATAAGGATAATGTATCACCTATAAGGATATAGGTGATAAATTAGTAGCACTTCATTTTTTAAATTTTCCTTCTCATTTTTGGAAATTTTTATAATAATTTTTTAAACAAACTGCTATCACTCCCCAATGATTCTCTTCTGACTTTTGACCCCACTGAAACCTCCCTTGTAATGATGAAGTAGAGTGAAGAAAATTAATCCACAGATTGGCTAGCCACATCTGAAAATGTATGCCTCATTCTGTACTTAATATCCATCACCTCTCTGTTGAGAAATTAAAGGGGGAAGGGAGCTTTTTAGATGCCCATGTGCTAGGCACTGTGGTAAGTGCTTTACAGAGACACCATTTGATCCTGACAACTCTGAGAGGTAGTTGCTCTTATTACCTGCATTTTACAGTTGAGGAAACTGAGGCAGACAGAGAATTAAGGGATTCTAAGTTCATTCTCTTACATCAAAATCAATTATATGAAACTGTTTTCATATTTTTAAACTAATACCTTTTTTCTTCTGGATATCTACCTGAAACGATACCAATGTGAATGTGTGTTCAGTGACAAGAGATCACTATCCCTTCCGTGTCTTGCCAAACGGTCTACAAGAGTTGCTTCTAGTAGAGGTCAGTCAACCTTATAATGATGAAGTGCTTCCTATTTAGCCGAGAGAGTCCCTGCAGTTGAAAATAACTGATATTTCTATAAGGGTAGGGGTGGGGGACACAAACATTTAGTAGGCATCTACTATGTGCCAGTGCCTGTGTTATTCCGCTTTACAAATATTACCTCATTTAATCATTGCAAGCCTGTGAGGTAGGAGCTACCATTATCCCATTTTCCAGTTGAAAGAACTGAAGCAGAAGTGGCCAGGGTCACATAGTCAGTTAGTGTCTGAGGCTGGATTCAAGCTCAGATCTTCCTGATTCCAGGCCCAGCACTCTACCCACCAGGCCACCTAGATGACTCAAGCTTATAAACAAATAAATAAATGTGTGTGTATGGGCCTGTGTATGTATGTGTATATACGTGTGTATGTATATACATATGCACACATACACACATACATATATAGGTATGTATGTATTACAAATGAGGACCCTGTGACTTAGATACTACAGGTATTACCACCATTAACTTACAGAAAGAAACTGGCTAAGAGATTAAGTGACTTGCCTGCGGTCACAGAGTTAAAATAAGTTAAAAATAATACCATCCGAGGGAGGATTTGAACCAGTCCTTCCCATCTTAGTTCTCTACTCCATTATGTTGGCTTCTATTTTAACCCTTATGTACCTTGGTAAAAAATACCAAAATGTTCCCTGCATTTGGCACAGCCTTCAGAAATGCAGGGCCTTCAGGCCACAATGAGGCACCAGAGGAGGACTTTCCCAGAGTCCCCTTCTCAGTGCTTAGTTCTTTGAGGTGTTGTTTTTTTTTTTAAATCTTCCTTTGAAAAACAGGTTTCAAGGGACCAAAACTTGGTATGAGGTTCCTTGCTCTTGCCCCGAGCTTAGCTCTTACATCCAACCCTCCCCTCCCTTCATGGCCATTTCGCCTTCATTTCATCACCATTCCAAAGCTCTTCTTTACTTCCTGATGTTACTAAAAACTGTTTCAGTCACTGCAGCAGAGCACGACTGAAATTAGTCAGTATTTCTGCAGCCCTCATGGGGCGATCCATAGATCTGAAGCCAGAAAGGGCCTCAGAGATCATTGAATCCCACCCCCACTTGAACACTATGCTGAGTGTGAGCCCCTGGAATAAATAGCAGGGAGTGGAGAGAATCCAATGTCAGTTTCTTGTGGTTCATCATTCAGGCTCCCCTGGCTCATATTTGAAGTTCCCTCTTATACATCATTGCTCTGCACTCCATTATACTATGTGCTTTATAAGGATGTTTATAAATATGATGAAATGGCACATTTCTTTGATGCTAAGTAGAACCCTTGGAAAAATTAAAGGAAGCTTCATTCACATGAATAAAACCCTGGAGGCTAAAGTATTTACAAACTTAATAGAAAAATCCCTAGTTTTTACCCAGTGCAAGCAATTAGGCTTGAGTATATCACTGTGCAACCTCTGAGAATAAAGCTTAGCTGAATTGTCTGAAGCCCTTAACTGAATGAGAAAAAATAAGAACAAATCTAATACCATCATTCAGCAATAGCCAGTGGAACCTGGGAAGCACCTTTTGATCATTTTATAAACAGTTATGAGTTTGACAATTTGTGTACAGTCTATTCAATTTGAGTGGGTGAGAAATAGGATTACTACCCTAAAGATGAAACAAATGTCATTTGGTAAAGGCAAAAAAGTTGTTGTTACTGAGCAGATGGCATCACTTTTTCTTGCCAACTCATTCATGAAACTCCAATGATGCACTGACAGAAACACGTTGGGACCTGCTGGTGTGTGTGTGTGTATGTGTGTGTGTGTGTATACATATATGCCCCCTCATCCCATAGCTAAGGTTTGTATGTAGGTATGTAGCAAATGGATGCAAGGGAAGTTTTGGTGGTGATACAGAAGGGAAGTTGATAACCAAAAGGGAAGATAAGGCCAGCTGAGTACTGAAAGAATTCTAAGAGACTAGAAAGGAGGGGAGTTGGTTTCAGGTGTGGGGAATGTGGGCAATCATGGAGATAGGAAATGAAGTCTCTTGTATGAGAAACAGTAAGAATGCCAGGACTGGACAGCGCAGTACATGGAAGGGACTAATCCAATACAATCAGTATTAAGCGCCTACTATGTGCCAGGCACTGTGCTAAGCATTGGGGATACAATTAATTAAAAAAAAGAAAGCCCCTGCCCTCAAGGAGCTTATAATCTCAAAGCTTAAAACTATAAGAAGTAAAGCATAAAGTTAGACAATGTAAGCTGGGGTAAGGTTGGAAAGGGATTTCAATGCCAAACAGTGGTGTTTTATATTTGCTCCCAGAAATATCAGGGAGTCACTAGTTTTTAACTACTAGAGGAATGACCGAAAGGTTGTAGCCTTATCTAACATCTAGCCCTGTGACACTGACTCCATGTCAGTGGCCCCAATTTTGCACGTCAGCAAGGTTCCAATGTCTTGCAAAATCAGATAGAATAATTTAAAGTCCAGCCCCTCAAATACATTCATGGTGCTTTTAATGCTTACAAAGTGATTTTTACATGTATCTCATTTGAGCTTCACAATAGTTCTCCGAAGTAGGTACTACAGATATTATTCAATCACTCAATCAATAAGCAATTTTAAAATGTGATTAAGTTTTCATATATTTATTGCTAAGTACCAGGTACTATGGTAGGAGCTATATATACCAAGAAAAAAAAGGAACAGTCTTTGCTTTTAAGATATTCTGTGTGTGTGTGTGTGTGTGTGTGTGTGTGTGTGAGTGTGTGTGTATGTAAATTAAGGCTCCAAAAGGTTAAGTAATTTGTCTAGAGTCACAAATATATATTCACACTAGGATTGCCACTCCAGTACAACTAGTAATTGGTAAGATTGTCCTAGCATGAAATCCAGTAAGAATTTGTTTCACTGTAGCCTTGTAATTCAGGTATGGAACATTTAAATAGATAGAAAACTACTCCCAAAACTTATAATAGTAAAGGCAGGGGTATCATGCAGCACAACCAGGGGTAAAAATGAATATAAGAAATAAAAAGAGCTGTCCCTTTTACTTTTCTAATCAAAGGTTCTCTTCTGAGTCCTCTCTTATTTGCTTCCAGCTTTTAAAATGGCACAAAAGATGCATTTGCATTTCCTTCCACATATCTGGAAACAGCATTTAGCCCGTAGTTGACAAAACAAAGACTATGCCTTCTCATATGGAAACCCCCAACCTAACAACTTTAGGAATATTTTGTTTAAGGAAATACTTTTCTTAGTAGCTTCTGAAACCAATTTGTCCCAATCAGCACCCACCATGTTTCCTGAGAAGTCTTCTCGTGAATACCTAATGAACAAATGATTCAGTTGCCTTCTCACCCTAGAACAAATCTGACAGTACATACAATGTGCAACACCCATAGTCAACCACTTCTACAAAGAAGCAAAAGCGGTTTCTCACTCTTAAAAAAACAAATTAGAAGTATTTTACATTATTTTTTGCATCATAAAAACAAGCTAACAAATACATAAATAAAACCAAGAAAGATGTTCTATGGCATATCCATAGCTGAGTTTCATTCATTCAAAAAGTCATTAGAACTATCCAGTTTCATGAATATGTACTCTGGGCTAATATGTATAGCATCTTTCCTACAAGCCTTCCTCCTCCCCAACACTTCAGTCTCTTCTCTATGTTCTCTTAAAGTCTCTTATCCAATATTCTTTCTGCAGTCACAGGAGATCCTCAAGAGAAGAGCAACTATAAACAGGTCATTCTATAGATGATTATCCAACTTAGTCTCTTTCATAGGGACTACATAATTAATTCCCTATAATAATTTCCTATTGAGCATTTGCTTCATTGCACACAGCTACCTGCATTGAGGGTTTAACCCTTTCTTCTCGAGAATTCCTACCCTGGGCTTCTTCCTCCCAATTCCCCACACTCAGGGTCTAACTGGCAAGTTCCAGACATTTGATTCACTCCATCAGGTCAGCTACTCTATCTACTCCGTTAACTTCCTCACTGTCATTTTATCAGCTACTTTGCAACCATGAATCCATGTACCTTGCCCTCCCCTCTCTCACTTTCCAGTTCTTTAACCACAATCGAATCAATATTGTCAATATTCCTGAAGGAGTGTGTCAATTTACTCCCCTATGGCTCCAATCACCATCCCTATAACTTCCCAAACCAAAATACCCTTAGCTGTCTCCCCACTTTGGAGACCAGTGTTATGAAGGCTGAAGGTTTTCAGTAAGGGATAGGATCACAGGGATGTCTGCAAAAGATTAATTCAGCAGCAATATGCACAATCAATTGTGGGAAAGAAAAGCAAGCAGAAAGGGAGGTAAGTTAGGGGACTGATACTTCAGAAATGAGGTGACAGAAACAAGGAGAACAAAGACTGGGGAAAAATGAGAAAAAGAATGTCTTGATTAAAAGGGGACTGCAGGCCTTTAGTATAATCGTGTAGAATATATGACTGGAAATTTAATTACAGGAGGTTAAGTAGGAAATGGCTGGTGAGGAAAAGGAGGTAGCCAAGTACAGATGGCTTGGTCAAGAGAGGAAAGAGAGTTTGAGGTAGGCAGTAGCAAAGTGAAAAGTTCTGTGGTTGGGTTTTCCCCCCCAAAATTTGTAAGGCCTGGCCATGGTTTTAGGCAGGCCAGAGAAAAATGGAAGAAACTAAAAACTGAAAACTTCAGTGTGTTAATGAAAAGAATAACATCTTGGGAGTCACGAGAAATGAGTTGGAGAACAGGTTTTGAAATTAACGTTGGGAGAAAAAAAAGATTAAAAAGAAAAAATAAAAGATGGGCATACAAAAAGATATTTTGAGATGGAACAGAGTAGATATGGAAATTCACGTTGGGTGGTCTTGCATTTAGTAAAGCAGGTGCAAAGGTCATCTTCCATAATTGGTCTTTGGAAAAGATTCCAAAAAATTGTAATGGCAAGTATAATGGCGAGAAGTCAAAAGATGTAAATAAAAGAACTGCTAAGTAGCAGTGAAGGCACAGTTAGAGTTAGCATGAATTTTAGTGAGGTGGGTAGGGAGTAGGGGCTCCCTGCCGATCATTTGTTACTAGTTCGCCTTTTTACCTTTGAGGTCAACACTTGCTTCTAATTAAACTATCCCTAACTGGATAGGATCCACAGAGGGAGGAGGTTTTCATGTGGAGATAAATGGCCATTTGTTATCTGGCTGAGTTCGCACACAGGAATCATGCATGGGTGCTTTTTCTCCAGGCATCCATTTGAGATCTGTCTGGGAATGCTGTTACTCCACAGAAAAGGAAAGGCAGACTGTAAATTTACAAAGAAATCAAAACCAAGTATCAGAGAAATGTGATGTAGTAGACAGACTACTGAGAGTCAAGAGATTTGGATTCAAATCCAAGCTCCAGCTCTTATTTGCTATTCAACTATGGGCCAGTTAAATTCTTTGAACCTTAGTTTTTTCATCTTTGAAATAGGGATAACAATAAATATTCTTATCTACCCTAGGGTTATTAGGATGAAAGTATTTTTAAATGATAAATTATATAAATGTGAGTTGTGATTAGTATTAGCAATAAAAACAAGTGTTTATAAATGCATTTTTCATGGTACTGTGATGAGCCATGATTTCATCTGTGGTCACTGCATCTATGGAGGTTAACTATGTTCTTCCAGGATCTTGCCATACTCTGTGTGATTGACTGTTATCCATTCTATGTCATAAATTTTCCATAAAGGATCTATGCTGAGTGCCAGAGGCCTCTCTCTGGAGCTTTCAGCATCTCCAAGTTTCAATGTGACACTTGAGCAGTCCATCTATTGTCTCATCCTTGATACATGATGAATTCATATCCTTTTCTTTTCATTCGGGCCCATGATACTGTTATTAATGAAACAAGTCATCAGTAATATGCCACAGATCTTTGTTGCGGTTCATTTGTTTCAGTCATGCCCTTCTCTTCGTGACCCATTTGGGGTTTTCTTGGCAAAGACACTGGAGTGGTTTGACATTTCTTCCTCCATCTCATTTGACAGTTGAAGAAACTGAGGCAAATACAGTGAGGTGATTTACCAAAAGTCAAGTAAGTGTCTGAAGCCGGATGTGGTCTTTCTGACCCAGGTCTGGCACTCTCTCCGCTACACTCCCTAGTCGCCCATGGTGCAGATTACTTATGCCCAGCCATGTGTCCTTTGGTTGAGTTCTTTCTTGGAACGTTCAAATGAGGAAGTACTGAAACGCTTTTGGTCATTTGCTTGGGATACTCTTCCCATTCCACAACTTCCTGCTTCTCTCCTCCCTTTTTACATGTTGCTTTCAGTTTTTTCACCACTAGAATAAAATCTCCTTGAAGGCAGTGACTGTCTTTCTTTTTTTAAATATTCATATTCCCAGAGTTAAGCACAGCACCTGGTACATCAAACATTCAATAAATGCTTTATTTAATCTAATTCATTATGCTTTAAGTCTACTAAGAGCATTGTGTTCCGTGGCTTGACCATGGTGTTAAATATCATAACAAAAGTAGTTTCTGAAATTTTAAAAGATAATATATATTTTATGTGCTGTTTTCTAAAATTTCTTTTCTAAAGTGCAAGGGTCCAGTTTATTACAAATCACTGATGACTTTTCTCTTGAAGTAGGGCTATGACTAAAGGTAACCCCTAGATTATAAATATGTGGCATAAATTCTATAGTGTATGTATGTAGAAATAATTATTTCTATTCAACCAACATTTATTAAATGTCTACTGTATCTAGAGCATGATGTTCATCATGAGGGAGATAGCAAGTTTAGATAAGGGCTCTTGGGGCTTATAGTTCAGTAAAGACATATAACATATACTCAAATCTGGTATTAATGTAAGAGATATAAAGTATTGTGTGAAGTCTGGTCAAAGGAACAATGGTGTATATGAGAGATGGCACTGGGAAAGAAATCAGGAAATACTTCCCAGAAGAGGTGGCATTTCAGATAATTAAATAGTCTCTTGTACCAAGACAGCTGGCTTTGAACATCTCTACTATGGAACCTCCTTATTTCTGGTAAACTAATTAGCAATAAATAAAATCTGTCAAATGATTTTTTTTCTATCATTACTTCAACTCTCAGGTTCTCAATACTGTAACCTTGACTACGAAAAAAAATAGGAAGAAGAAATAAAAACACCACCACTACCACAACAGCACACTAGTGTTCCTGCCAATGAGCAACGTGGAAAAATTCTTCCTTTACTTCACTTACATAATGTGCTGAATGTTTCATAATGTCCACACATTTGTTTTTTTGAATATACAGCTCTCGAATATATTATTTATTTCACTAATCTGCAAAAAGAGAAAAGTGATACTACTTTATCCATGCACGAGAAAAGAAATAAAGATTTGAATAAAAATAGGGAATGTTTCAAAGAGAATGAGGCAATAACGCTTTTGGATCTATTCACCAGTATGAGAGATTTAGAGCTATAAAGGACCTTAAAAGCCATCCAGTTTACCCCATCCCATTTTATAACTGAAGAAATGGAAATGAAATACCTTGCTCATGTGGATAACATCAGATTTGAACCCAGATTTCCTTATTCTAAAAGCAGCACTACAGCAAGGCTTTTGGGTCTATTTCTAAAAAGAAAGATAATTCTGATTCCCTTGAAAATATCATTCATTCAAAATACTTGTGGACAATTTGTTACGGCTAAGTCATGGCACTAAGTACTATAAAGGGTACAAATGAATATAAAATATGGTCCTGCTCCAAGGAACTTTATAAGGGAGATGGCCAGATAATACAGTGAGGGTCATCCACAGAGTAAGCTGCAAACAGCAGAGTTAGCTAAAGAGAAGGGAGGCCTCAGGAGTGACCTTGTGATCCAAAGTTCCATTTTTCTGGGAAACTCCTTCAGTCTCAGAGATGCGACCTGAGAACAGGAGCCAGCCTGAAGGTTGCCTGGAAAGGCTTCAAGGTGAGTGGGTCACAAAGAACGTTCAGAGTCTTAAGAGACAGGAGGGACTTTATCTAGCCCAATCTCCTCACTTTAAAGAAGAGGAAACTCAGGTCTTGAGAGACTGCCATCACTGCCAATGCCAGGACTAGAACCCTGGTCTCCAAGTTCTCAGTCCACTGAAAACATACATATACATAATACATCAATGGGTTATGATGGCTGTATCGGCATAACACACCACTGTAGCTGGCTGGCTAAGCAAAATATAACAACGATGACAAAATATATACATAGAGATGCCAGTTAACATTTATAATGGGTGTGCTAAGTGCCAGGCGCTGTTCTAAGCATTTTATAAAATATAATCTCATTTGATCCACACCACAACCCTTGGAGGTAGGTGCTATTACTGTCCCCATTTAACATTTGAGGAAACTGAGGTAGAGAGTGAGTGACTTCACCAGGGTCACACAGTTAATAAGTATCCAGGGATGTATTTAAAATCATGTCTTCCTAACTCCAGGTCCAGCGCTCTGTCCACTACATCATGTAGTTGACTCAGTTATAATATTCCCTGTGGTTCAGCTAAATTCATGTTATTAGGCACCACAATATGGTGAGGAGATGGTGAGTTTAGGATGACTATAAAAGAAAAAAAGAAAAGTGTAGGGGAAATGAGTATTAATATATGTACATATGCATTCACTTTACATATACGCATGCATGTATAAACACATGCATATGCGGTGTATATATGTGTATGTGTTATACATATTTATACATGCACACAAATATGCAAACAAATGGAGTGTGTCTTCAAAGGCCTGCAAGATGATTTCTCGGCTAGTAAGAAAGTAAGACTGGGTCTATGTTGGCTACTGCATGGTAATAAGGAAAGAAAGAGATCTTTATGCTTTTGAAAAGGAACACAGCCCTGGCAACCATGGGGAAAAATATGATTACTGACATACATCAGTTAGTAAGCAAAACCAAACCAAACTAAACAAAAAGGAGAAATGATGAGATCAAGAGAAAATATGACCACGTGACTGTCAAGTCTCTTGGTTGTCAATAACCGCAGTTTAGCAAGAATTTGTGGTTGTGTTTCAACTAGTAAACAGTCTCACATTATTTAACCAATAGCAATCTTTGTTTATCTGGAAATAATCTATGAATTTCTAGAAAAGTGCAATATGAAATTTGAAATAGGGGTGTCTGAATGTTTGGATGCAACATAAGACCAGTTGTTGATGCAAACTTCCAGTCACTAATATTTAAAAACACAATCAAACACCCACCTTTCCACTAAAATAATACATCAAAATATAACATAGAAACAGTTTGCAATTAACTGTTGAAACAAATGAAAGCAGGATTTGACAATATCTTACAGTGACCTCGTAAAAAAGAAAGCTCTCTTCTTTGTGTAGAATTTGTTGACCAACACCTAGATGGCCCCCTTCTACTAACTTGGTTCCTCTTCAGTCTTCAGTACAACAGTGAGCCAAGTTTTTATTTATTTGCTTTATAGATGGAAAGAGAAGAATCCATGCAAGGGCAAACTACAGGGATGAATGCCTGCTGATAAAATCTTCCAGATGGGAACTGTTTTCAAGAAAGGTCAATTACAAACCTCTTGTCAGTCTCTTTAATGAAACACTTTAATGACCTCCTTCCTTTCCCCACAAAATTAAATCACAAAAACAACTTAGTCTCTGAATGACCCAGTAATCCCGATGCTCGCATTGCAATGACAGACTCAGGGATCAAAGGGGAGGTGTTCTGAGGAACTCTACTTTCCCTCCTACTGGAGATTGACAGCTATGACCTTGCTACTATTCTAAGATCAAAAGTGTTTCCAGCTCCCTCATCCTATTTCTTAAAAATAAAAAGTGCACACAGGCATTCATCCACATATCTCATAGCTTAATTTATTAGAAAAGTGCCTAACTTCTCCTTCCTATACCCTGATTTCTGTCAAATACAGAAGCAGAACCTCAAAGTTTCATATATGTTGGTACTTTCATATATCTAAGTCCCATTAAGTGATTTAGCAAATTTGTGGTTCTCTGAATTACTAAAACTGGAGAAAAGAAAGCTGTAATGACTGCTGGTTTAAAAGGCAAGGCTGATTTTCAAAAAAGTTTAGGTGGGTCACATTTCCAAAAATGAAAAATGGGCCACAATCAAGGAAAAAACACACTTGTTGATGGTAAGTGGTCCAAAATGACTAGTGATACAATGCATTTTCAGTGATGATCTATCTGCATGTAACCACAAGTACAAATGCCAAACCAAATTCCAACTAGGTCAGGAGCCCTAAATCAGGTTTCAGTAACTCCTCTTGCTTTTACCTGTGTCAGATGATGCAATTCGTCACACTTTGGGGTTTACCGTCAGAATTGTGCTCATTAACACCAGCTTCCGTCCTACTGGGCTACCAAGGGAGAATTGGTATGTTCAATACAAACCCTGCAAATCGATTCTCCCTCTTTCCATGCCGGTACCTGTCTACCTGCTCACTACAAAGCCAAGGAAAAACAGCAGCAGTTCTATAAATGACATTCTATAAAACGCTTGCAGGAGGGCAGAAAGTTACAGATTCTAAAAGAAAAAAAGTGCATTTTTCTTTTATGAGTGAACTACTGTTTGTCAGTAAGTTTATTTTATAGAAACTCTTTGTTTAAAAAAAAATAAAACAACAACCCCTCACCACATTCAATAAAGTTGGCTTCCAGTCAGGTTCTACTCAGATACCTCCACAAGGAGTGGAAGTGACCCTGGGTTCTCGTATCAATATTTTATTAGTAGAATGCAAGTTCTAACAGGCCCCTTCATGCTGGAGAAATCTTTAAAAAGAGGCTAAGAGAGGCAGGTTGAGTGTCTATTTTCTGTGAAAATGCTTATCACCAGAAGGCTGACAACCAACTGATAATTATTTCTGGCTACTATGACTACTAGGTATGAGCCATCAAGTAGTAAAGAGAATACCTACACCTGTGAAATAATTTCCTTGGAAGTATCCCAGACCATAGCGGTTGCACTATTCCACACTAGAATTATAGTGCATTCTCAAAATGGATTATTTTATTATGTTTCATTATTGTTTAACCAAGGCTTGAACGGTGTCTTTCTTAGTTGTGTTGTATTTCTATCTAAGAGCAGTGTCTTTGGCTTTCCATATGTAAAATACATCACCCGATTCAGCTCTCTTTTGCAGGAAGCATTCCCCAAATCTCCTTAATCCATTCTGACTATTCCTTTATTCTTTAAACTACATTAGTCTTATACTTATTATTTTCCCCTTGTTTTTATTCTCAAGCTGTTTCATGTATATTTGGCTTATATCCCCAACAAAACACCAACCATGCACCTTGAGAACAAGGGCTGAGTCTTCTTTCATACTATCCCATGGTACCCAGTGTTTGTGGAAAAGAAGGCAAAGGAAGCTTTTTCTAATCTCTTCTCCCTTACCTGTGGTAAATAAGGTCTCTGTGAAATTGAAATATGGATTTAATTGCTTTACTGTAAGACAATCCATGAACTTGCTTATATATTTTTTTCCTATTCTCTTCCTTTCTGAAAATTATTTTGGAAACTGTATTTCAATATAATTAAGTTTCTTTGTAATATTACAGATTTTATTTTATTCATCTAAAAATGTTACTCTGAGAAGTGGACCATAGGTTTCACCAGATTGACAATGGATATACACATAAATTTAAGAAGCCACACTTAAGAGCATTTGGCTCTCTCACCCCTTATTCTCAGTTTTCTTATATCTTATACCCTACCAAATGCTTTGTAATCCAATGAGACAGGACTTCTTCCTTCCCCTTGAAGAAGAAACACCATCTCTCAATTCTAGGCATTTCAGTGCTGTTTTCCATTTCTGGAATTGATTCACTTCTCCTCTCCACCTCTTGGCTTTCCAGGCTTTCTTCAAATCCTAGCTCAAAGCCCACCTTCTATAGAAAGTCTTTCCGGAGCCCCCTCAATTCTAGTGCTTTCTGTCAATTGATTATCTTCAATTTAATCTGCATATATTGTGTATGTACATAGTTGTCTACAGATTATTTCCCCCATCAGCTTGTGAGCACCTTGAATGCAGGAACTGTTTTTTTTTTTTTAACCTTTGTAGCCTCAGCACTTAGGATAACATCTGGAACCCAGTAGGTGCTTAATAAATGTTTATTGACTGCTAACTGAAGCAAGAAGACATGACTTTCATTTCTTACCAAGTAAGAAAACACCTGTCCCATCTGATTATGTCCAATACTAGAGATAAAAACCCTGAAATTTACAAGATTAGACTTGAGCAGGAATGGATAACCACAGTATTAAATGGTGGTAAACTGTTATAGGCCACTAATTTGCTGACTTTCTTTTTAGACTGAAATAAATAAAACACATAATAAGGCTATTGCCAAAAGCCTTCCCATCTGGACGAAGAAATGACAAGAATTCATCAGTTCCTTAACTTTTACCATTATATCTACATTGGCAAAGGGAAGCAGACAGCTAAAGCAATTATACCCACAATTCAATCCTAAAACACATTTGCCTTCAATACTCAAACAACTGAAGGATTCAAAAGGGAACAAAATTTATTCGGACAATACCTGCAGTTCCCCACTTTTCATCTTCAGAGTGCAAAGGGGCTGAATAAAATTTGAGGGACTGAAAAAGTTGGATATTGAAACAGAGGTTGTTTAATGAAGTGTCCTGGGTGAATTCCTGAACCTCAGAGACTATCGATTAAACTGATGCTATCTTGAAGAGATTAGGGGGTGGCTAGGTGGCATTGTGGATAGAGTACCCAGACTGGAGTCATGAAGACTTGAGTTCAAATTCATCCTCAGACATCCTCAGACCCCCAGGGAAAGTGACTTCACCCTGTTTGCTTCAGTTTTCTTATCTATTAAATGAGGAGGAGAAGGAATTGGCAAATCACTCCAGTATCTTAACCAAGAAAACCCCAAAGAGGGCTCATGGAGGGTTGGATATGACTGCAACAATTGAACAACCACCAGTAACAAAAATATTGAAGAGGTTAATTTTGGAAGAACGTTTCCAAAGTGGTCACTAAAAATCATTTAACTTTCTGAGAAGAAGGGGCAGGTAACTTCTCTGTAGGACTTATCAGAGTCAGAGGAAGTGTATGTGGAGGGTGAACGGGATGGACTAACTAACCTTATTCTGAACAGCAAAGAAAAAGAAATATGATGCTAAATTATATGTAATTTGAAGATTTCTGAGAATATCATAATGGATGAATGGGTTTCTTCTGCTTCATCCAGCCTATTTAATAAACATACAAAAACTCGGCCAACAGGAAACTCAGCTTGCCACTGCAGACGAGTAAAACACTTTGAACTACAGGCAGCCTGCACACCCAAATTACACAGTGTGACACACACAGTCTTTGAGCGATTCCACAATGTAGAAGCCAATTATTCTTGGCATACACTCCCATCTCGCTGTCCAAGTCAACATCACTCACATGTGGAACTTTGCCACATCAAATGAACCAAGCCATAAATTCCACAAATCCTTAGAGATGAAAGTCAAGTGTGTGGAGAAAAAGAGTTTTCACTGTACATAATATGTAGAATAAAAGGCATCATGAAGTCAGTTTGAAGGTGTTACCGCTATGTCTATTAGGAGAACCCAAGAAAGCAAAATTATGACTTTGGAATTTTCCAGTATAAACTCCAGTTTTCCAATTTTTTTTCCTATGTTTTACATAGATTTTTTTTTTAGAGAGAAAATACAATGCATTTACATTTTGTGATAGCAATGCAAATTAATTTGTGTTTATTCATAATAACTGAATTCTTCTGTTTCTTTAAATGGGAAGGGGTACAGACAAAAATGAAGAGATAGGATAATGCTAAACATTTCTTAAAATGGAAAAGCCAAAAAAAACCCCAAAACATGCTTAAGGGTTTGGGTGCTTGGGTTTAAAGTTTCTCAAGATTTATTTCCATATTTATCTCTGCCATTGTTAGTCTCAGTCAGCTCTTGATCAACCTAACAAACTTAAAAAAAAAAGAGAGATGCAGAAATATTTTTAAAAACATGCCATCCGTTAGTAATTTTATTGGTTTATATGTAGATAAATGCAAATCCATCTAGACACTCATAATTCTCACAAGTTCTCTCCTGAACTAATTTCTAATGTGTTTCCAATTTAGGTATAAATAAAAAGGGAGATGAATGAATAACCCATTAAAGGGATAGGCCACTTGTGGATAATAGAAAATTGTCTTTATTTCTCTCTGTCTGTTTTGAATTTAAGTTGGGGAAACCAAAAGATCTCATCTTATTACTCTATTTACCATATTCTTCAACAAGCTTTTCTGGGGGGTGGGAGAAGGGTTTGAGGTTACTGGTACCTTCCATTGAAGTAAGTAGAATTTGAGAAACTGCTCTTGTTGTCTCAGTAAGGGGGCTAGAAACCTTCGTCTGTTTGTTATCCAAAGAATGTAATCCGAAAAGGGTGTTCTTTTTACAAGTAAGCTTTTAAAAAGGAATGATCTGAATGCTTTAGTTGTACCACACCAACCAAAATGTTGTCCCTTCTTCTAAAAATGAATTAAATTAACAAAAAATATTCAACTGGGTGCCACAGGAGATAGAGGGTTGGACCTGAGTTCAAATTTGATCTTTAGACAATTAATTCTGTGCAAGTCATTTAACCTCTATTTGCCTTAGTTCTTCATCTATAAAAGGGGCATAACAATACCCACCTCCCAGGACTGTTGTAAGAATCAAATGAGATAATAAGTATACAGCACTAAACACAGGGTTCAACACATAGTAATGGAGTCAGGATTATTATTCATTTTTGCTATATCAGCTGTGGAGTAATCATGCTACTGAAATATGTTTTTTCTTCACAAGAAAACAAACTTAGAAGCTTGAATTACTTTTAAAAGCATTTTGCTTTCACACTCACTAGACTAACTCCTAAACATAGCATACCTGGCACAAAAGAAAATGTAAATGAACTTAGATTTTTATACACATATTTCAGTAATGAAGGTAAGTTCATTAGATTGCTGCATATTATGAGTATTCAAGGGCTGAACACCCAAACACCAAAGGGAGACTTTGTCTGTGAGTTTTTCCATTTAATTCTCTGGAAACTGCATCTGGGGACCTAGATTTTACAAGCTGAATACGTCTGAGGGGAATGAGCTACATGCCTTTCTGGAAGGTTTGGCAAACAGCAGCAAGCTGACAGTGTATATATGGGTGAGTAAATATATGTGTATATGTTTGAGGGAAAGAGAACATGTACAGCAAGAGAAAGCAGGAAGAATCTCAGATAAACAGAACTACCTGCAAGAAGCTGATTGTTTCAGCTCAAACAGTGGCTGCAATACAGTTACGTGATGAGGGGCAGTTTGTTGTAGCAGAGAGAGAGAGCCAGCTGTCCTTGGAGCCAGGAGGACCTGAGTTCAAACTCTGCCTCTAGAACATACTGACCTTGGGACCCATGGCAAATACTTAACCTCTTAGGACCCCAGACAACTCAGGTGTAGAAAGGGTGCTGATCTGCCTTGATAGAGAAGGGTCTAAAACTATCATCACCCTTTGTGTCATAGAAAAAAAAAAGGTAGGTACCTGTCCATCCATTGGAGAATGGATGGACAAACTGTGGCGTATTAACACAATGGGCTTTTATTATGCCATGAGAAATGATGAGTAGGATAAAAATTTTTTTAAAATATGGAAAGACCTGCATACAAGATGCTAAGCAAAATCAACAGAATCAGGAGAAAAATTTACACAACGATGTCAATGACAACATGAAGGAAGACTTTGAAAGACGTCAGATTTCTGATTGTAGCAATAACAAAAGACTGACAATGGACCACATTCCTCTCCTTCCAGCAAGAAGGGATAGACCAGAGTCACGGAGAACACGTGCGTTCTCAGATATATTCAAAGTGTCCATTTTTTTTCTCTTGACTAAAAATATTTGTTATAAGGGACAAGAGATGGGGATGGGATGGGCTTAAGGAGAAGGTTGATTGGCAGGTAATGCTATCCCACTAAAAACATTAATAAAACTTTTTTAAATGCACAAAACAGATACAGAAGCTACAAAGTGGTTACTACCTTGTTAAACTTATTACAATTCTTAAAAAGAAAACTACAGATTCTTATGCAGTCTTTTTCCTGCTCTTTGGCTTTGGAATGTTCGTGTTTATCGATGATTGTTAAGTTCACAACAAAAAAAATAAGGTTGCACAGTAATAAAAATGTAGAAAGATCTATTGGTTGACTACAGCTGATCTAAAAAGACAGGACCTGGAAAACAAATCAGCTTGTCAACCTAAAAAGATAATTATACAGCCCCAAATCAGGCCTGTGGTTGTGGCGTGGGAGTGGAGGAGGGGAGTAGTCAGGGTGGGAAGGGACAAGGGCTATGCATGGGTGGAGAACCTTTAGCCTCAAGGCCACATGTGGCCCTCTAGATCCTCCAGTGTGGCCTTTTGACCGAATCCAAACTTCACAGAACAATCCCCTAAAAAAAAAAAACCAAACAATTTGTTCCATTAAACCTGGACTTCGTCAAAAGGCCACACTCCAGAAACTAGAGGGTGACATGTGGCCTTGAGGCTATGTATTCCATGTATTCCCCACCTCTGATAACCCAAGTATTACCTAGGTACAGTGGGACCTTGTTGCCAGTGAGAAGCATATTACTTCTCACCCTTAATCAAGTTTGGGTGTTGTGTGCTCACAGGGAACTACAAGTAGAGATCAGGAAGCTTTGGCCCCTAATGAAAACAAATCTATTAATTTATTTGTCATTCTCTACATCTTCATCACCACCACCACCATTATCATTTGTCAATATCATCTCATTCAACCATCACAACAACCCTGGGAGGTAGGTGCTATCATACATTATCCTCAATTTACTGAACATCCCATTCCATTCATATACCATATTCTGTTCATTCATTTTCCAATATTTTGGCCCATATTTTGGTAAGAGAGATAGCATACTGGACTCAGAGTCACAAGATATGGGTTTCATCCATGTTATATTACTATCAGGATGACCTTGGACAGTTCCTTTACCTATTTAAGTTTCCTCCTCTATAAAATGAGAAAAAGATAGATAACTTCTAAGGTCCTGTGTAGCTCTAAGTGCATGGTTCTGATTTGTTTTCAGCTTTTGGTTATCACAAACAATGCTGCTGAGAATATTTTTGTATATTTTATTTTTTTTCCAGCTGTCCTCTTTGTAATATATTTCCTATACTCGAATCTTTTAGTCAAGGAATGTGACAGATTTTTTATATGAATTTGAAATGTTTTAAACAATAAGGACCTTTGGTACTAAAACCTATGTGAAGAGGGGAAAATCAGTTGTTATGGTGGGATGTACAACACTAGGATAAATTAGCTAATCCTCAGTTGTTTATTTGGACAATCATGCAATTTAAATGTATGTATAGGTGAATGGGGAAAACTGAAGACCCCTATTAACAGGAGGTTGCTGTAGCAGCTATGGAAAGATCTGGACTTGCCTGAGGATCACAAAAGTAATGCATACTTTCTTAATGAAAAGTCCTTTTAATGATTTAGTCAATGAATCAACAAACATTTATTAAGCATTTACTATATATCAGATGGTAAGCTGGGCCCTGGCAATAAAAATCTAAAGAATGAAATAATCCCTCATCTTTTAGAACTTCATTGGTTTATAAGGGTGCCTTCCTTGAGGAAACTAGCTTGACTAGAAACTCTCACTAGAGAAGTAATTAATATGGTGATGAAATAGAAACAATCAAAGCTAAGCCCGTGATGCAGTATATAGAAATACTGAAAACGACAGATGCTCTTCCTGAGAAATAAGGAAATGTTGTTGTTAGCCTAAGTTAAAAAGCACAGGTGGATGAGGTTGTCACAGAGAGGTCAGAAAATATGCAAATGAAATCAGTGGATGGTGGCAAAGAAGTCAACAGTAGACACCAGAAGAAGTCAGGGAGACATCAAGTAAGCCAGAAGAGTTTCTGCACGTCTAGTATCTGCAGCACACAGTGACTACCCACCCAGTAGAGAAGTCACATGATACATATAATAATTTGAGAAAGTTGAATTATAACAAAGCAGATAGAGCTGGTGCATAGGAGACCAGTGTAATGACTGTGTTGTTTTAAAGGTAACTAATGAAAATCTTATTGGTTTGTTTGGAAAAGGAATTTGACTATTTGGTTATTCACAGCTTCATTGTGTTTTCTGCCAGGGACTGGCACTATTTTTCCAGTAAGGAGATTCTATCTACCAATGCAAGTTGATTTTTTTCCCCCTGAAACTTAAAGGTTAACAGGACTGCCTAGAATATTAAGAGGATGTGGGATTCACCCGGGGTCACAAAGCCAGTATGGATCAATGGTAAGACATCAATCCAGGTTTTCCTCGCCTTTAAGGGTGACTCCCTATATACTATTCAAAGTTGCCTCCCAAAGTACACCTAAACTGGTAAAAATGATTCAAAATAACTATTTACTATGTGTGTGTGTTTGTCCTTTGTTGCCAAAGAAGACCATGCCATCAGAAAAATAATGACATGACTTGCACTTGACTTTATTTTGAGTGAAGGAGGGCTGTGCAGGTCACCAGCCTCACTTCTCCTCCACAGCCATCTGAATCCAGTGACCAGGTATTCATCAGGATGACAGGAGATGACCCAGGATGAGGCAGTTGGGGTTAAGTGACATGCCCAAGGAGCTAGTGAGTGTCAAGTGTCAGAGGTAAGATTTGAACTCAGGTCCTCCTGATTCCTGCACTGGTGCTCTATCCACTGTACCACCTAGCTGCTCCAATTATTTATTAATATGATATATGAGTAACTTAAAATGCATATTAAAGTAACTCACTGAACAGCATTGCGATGTTGTGAATAAAGTGCTGAACTTGGTAACAGGAAGACCTGGATTCTAATTCAGCCACTGAAGCTGACTAGTGGTATGACTGTGGATGAGTCCTGTAATTTCTCTGAACTTCAATTTCCCATCTATATAATGGGGAAAATAATACTTTACTACCTGCTTCATAGAGATGTTATGAAGTTCAAATGAGATAATACATGACAGTACTTTCCAACCTAAAGTAATACAGGAACAATTTACAGTATACATAATAAACACTACATGAAATGCCAGTTCTCATTGTCATTAATGTTGTTATTGCCTTTAATACAACACAAATGAACAGATTAGTATGTGTGTGTGTGTGTTGGTGTGTGTGTTGTATGCTTTGTCCTTTGTTCTCAAAGACCATGACATCAGGGAGATGATGACATGAGTCTGGGTATCATAGTTGTTGGAACTGGTTTCTATTTTGTGAATTCCTTTGGACCCTATATTATGTATTTTTAGACTCTCTTTATGCTGGATCATACTATGATGGGCCCGGCGCAGGCACTCAGGAAATACTTTACATTGCTTTATAAGCCAAAATAGGTGATCCTTTTTTTCTTTCCTTGAAAATCCTGTCAATGGGAAGAATTAATAAGAAAAACACCTGAAAATAATTAAGTAAAAATGTGACAAAAGCAACTGCCCATAAAGGGAAATTTTAAAGGCTTAAGGAACCTTAGGGACCACCTTGTTCCCTATTTTCTGCCATTTTATAGTTGAGGAAACTGAGACTCAGAGAAGTTGCAACTTAGATCCCCATTCTTCACCCAGTGCTTTTTACTAGTAGACTGAGACATGTCACCAAAGGAACTATTTACACTCTCCCCTTAACAACTGCGTGAGCACCTCCCTTCTACTATTTTAGAAAGTGACTTCAGGGAGTTTTTTATACACAAGACCCTCATGCAATCAGTTCTTTCACTTGCATTTGAAAACCAGGCAGGCAATAAGAAGCCACAATACCAGCCACAAATAGCAGTGATAACCCCCCAGACGCAACGTTGCCATCTCCCCTTCTTTTTGACATTCCAGATGCTTTGTCCAGGGCTGGTGGAGAGAGAGGGAATGCTTAATAAGAAAGTTGGACGGGGAGCAGGTTGTTGAGTTTTGGGGCTACTCTGGTGTTTCTGCAGAACCTTAGCTGGTTGGTGCTGGGCACGTAGCCTGCTTCCACTGCTGAGACTCCTCTCTCAACAGCTAGTGTGAAAGGACAATGATCACACCTTTGGCTGTATACCATGGAGAACTAAAATGATGTAAAAGACCATTCATAAATCAAAGGGTAGGCTTAGTGTGTACAAAAAGGAAAGCTAGCTCCATTGAAATTTCTTTGGGAACAGGATAAATGGAAGAGGTTTAGGAAACAGGCTTAATTTTCATGTTTTGACCATCAACACAGCTTTCTCTAGCTTATGCCTGGTGCCAGCTTGGTGCTGTTGCTTCCCTCGTCTCCCTCCCTCCAATCTTCTGGTACTTCATCCAAACCAGTTAATGATGACTAAGCCATGAGGCTTCAATCGTTTCCCTTCGTGGCTTACTGCATGGTTTCACAGGGAATAGTTCCTGCATGAGTTTTAATTTATTTCCTTTTAGGTTGTGACTCTTTACAAGAGTGATTCTGAATCTACAAAGTGGTCAACAAAATGTGATCTCTTCCTTGCAGGGAAGGTTTTGCTGGTTTGTAGGGATATGTTAGAGAGTTACTTGGAATTCTTTAATTCACCGGGAAGCCCCTTGGAGCATGGCCACTCTAAATTCAACTCAATAAACACCATGTACCTACTATGTGCCAGGCATAGTTTCAGCTACTGGAGACACAAAAGTAAAAAAAAAAATTGGAAGGTGGGCAAGGAATATAATATGTATAGAAATAAGTAATTATAAAATTATCTGAGGAGGGAGAGAGAGCTGAAACTAGGTCAGGACAGCTGGGGATTTCTTCCAGGTGCCACCACAAAAAGGGGAATACTTTCTCCCTTTTGTGTGTACATGTGTATGCGTATGTGTGTGCTGCGCATAGTGGAGGCTATATATCTTTCTCTTTTCACATCTTTATAAGTCTTCCACTGACTTTCACTCTGATTCATAGGGTAGAAGGAAAAGGTGATGTAGTGTAATTGCGATATAGGGAGAAAGAGAGAAGACAGAATTGATGCAGGCATAGGTTACTTTGGGGTTCTCAGGATCCTTTGATATAGGAGCATGCCTATAATGGAAAGCAGAAGGGCTTCACTCAATCAGATACTGCCTGAAAAGAAGGTGAGCCTAGTTCCTAGGAAGCTCTAGGGCTAGCCTAAGGGTCAGCAGGGTTCCTGAAGTTTAAGGGCAGAGGTGAAGGGGACAAGAATATTGAGAATCAGGCAGTGAACTCCTAGAGGAAAAGAGAGAGAGACCAAAGCAGGAAGATCTCAAATCCCAAGTCAAACATTTATTAATTATGTGAATATGTCACTTAACTTCTCTCAAATTCAGTTTCCTCATGCATAAAATAGGGTTATTGATATCTATAAAATTTATTTCACAGAGATATTTCTTGGCATGCTTTGTTTCGCTCTCCACCGCCATCGTTCCCTTCGCCATCTCTCCACTCAAACCTACCTTCCAATCTGAGAAAGGGAAATTCATCACCAAAGAATTCATAATCTTGGAGTCTGCTCTAGCTTAGGAACTCACACCTCCTCAGAGCCTTCAGTAGCCTCTGCCCCTGTGACTGAATGGCTGAAGGGTACTGCAAAAGAAGTCCTTCTAAAGGCTCCACATAAAGAGGGTTCAGAAGCCCAGCAAACTCTTAATTTCCCATCAGCTGCCCTAGAAAGGAATATTTCTTCCCACCTCTTTTGTGTGTTGTCCCCCTCTCCCCACCTCCCCATACACAGTGGATTGTAAATTCCTGGAAGGCAGATTTTCTTTCCTTTTATTTGTATTCCTAGCCCTTTGGACAGTGCCTGGCACTTAGTAGGTACTTAATAAATGTTTATTTTAGTGGAAGTTATAAAGATCAAATAAGTCAGCATATAAAGGGCTTTGCATACCTTAAGACCACTATATAAACATAAGCTGTTTTTATCTGGAATACACATATACACATGGAAAGAGAATATATGTATGTACATATGCATATACATGAATACATACACACACAAACATGTAACAGAGTCAGTAGAATTCTGGGTTTGGTGTTATTAAAACCTGAGTTCAAACTATGCCGTTGACACTAGCTGTATGACTCTGGGCAAGTCACTTTCTTATTTTATCTCTTTATGCCTCAAGTAACACCCCAGGGCTTAAATATCTAAGATCAAGGATAGACTCTCATCTCTACTTCTGGAGAGAATTCTCCCACTAGGAGCTCCTTACATTGATGGAATCAGAGATCCATTGTGTTATCTCATATTATCCAAAGAGCAGAGTTATAGTATGGGAGTAGGGGTAGAGCTCAAAGAAGCGGCTATTGAATGATGGAGGAAGGGGGCAGAATCTGGAATTGGGAGTGAGAATGTAGAAATATGTCTTCTCATCTTCCTGGTCCAGTGTGTTGCAGGGCATGAGAAGTTCTACATACGATATTGGAGGAGAGGGACCAGGGATGAACAGGATTCAGGGTAAAGTCAGGTCCCTGTGAGTGCAAAATAATGGAAAGGGCATGAAAAAAAGAGACACACAATGAGAAGAAGCTTGTTGGTGATAGAATGGTGGTTCCAGAGGGCACAACTGAATGAAGAAAAAAGCAGAACTGGAACTCTAGGCAGACAGAGCTGAGGTTGATGAGCACAAATGAACACAGAATGGAGCTGAGGGAGCCATGCTTTCACCTAGGCAGCCCCAAAATTCTGAATCACAAGAATACAGACAGGAGGAGAAAAGAACTTGCCAGCCACAGGATGGTAAATTTTTTCGCACTTCGCCTCTTCTTATGCTACTCCATATGCTTGGGATACCCTTCCTCCCTGACTCACTTGTTAAATTCCTACCATCTTTCAAAGCCCAACTCAAATGCTACATCTTCAGGACACCTTCCCTGATACCATCATGTGGGTACCAACTTTCTTTTTTGAAACAGGTTGTTTTGTTCCATTACACTAGGCTTACTATAACTGTGGGAGAAAAATGAATTAGTAGGCTTCAGTGAGAAACTTTCTTGTGAGTGAAGTGCATGAAATTTATCATGCAGATTTTGTGACATGTAGTTTGCCTGATTAGAGTCCTTTTTAATTTCCTCCTTGTTTCTTGGTTATATCCTAGATAGGTAAAGTAGTTACATATCTTCATTTCGGTTAGAGGAGGTATCATTATCACAGCAGATATATTGAAAAAACCTGCTATAACACCACCACCTTATTAACATGTATCAATTCTATTTCACAAGACCGGTGTTAAGAGGACTGAATATTCAATTAAAGTATTCTTATCTTCCTTCATAATATTTATTTACATAAAACAAAAGAAGAGAGAGTAATTGTTTTTTAAATGATATTTCAATTAAGCAATACATTTATTTTGTTGTTGTTTTTGAGTTCTGTCCAGCTATTCATGACTCTATTTGGGATTTTCTCTGCAAAGAGTAGTTTGCCATTTCCTTCTCTCGCTCATTTTACTGATGAGGAAACTGAGGCAGACAGGGTTAAGAAACTTCCCCAGAATCACAGTGTCTGAGGTCAGGTTTGAACTCATGAAGATGAATCATCCTGGTTGAAGTCCCGTCTGGCCATCTAGTTGCCCTAAGTACACAGTAGGTACTTAATAAATGCCTGGGTGGCATAGTAGATAAGAGCACTGGACTTTCAATCAGGAAGACTGACTCTGGCCTCAGGCACTTACTAGCTGTGTGACTGTGGGCAAGTCACTTAACCCTATCTGCTTCAGTTTCCTCAGCAATAAAATGAGCTAGAGAAGAAAATAGCAAACCACTTCAATTTTTTTGCCAAGAAAATCCCAAATGCGGTCATGAAGAGTTGGATATGACTGACATGACTGAACAACACCTATATACTTGATAGGCATTGAAGATACAAAGAAAAAATAAAATCCCTGCCTTCAAGGAACTTATATTCTGCTGGTTTCAGTTAGCCCCAATACAACACAAATAAAAAGAAGTGAAAACCCTGCATTGTTTAAAATTTTTCTCACAGAACACATGTCCCATCTCCATTACTGGCTGTATGGAGACTTATAACTAACAAGCTGAAACTATATATAAATGGCTAGAAACATAGAACTATGCCCAAACTTGTTACTAACTTGTTTTTATCTCAGTCTTGATAATTTAGGGACTGCACTGTATATACTTTCTGGATGGGGGCAAGGGGAGTCCAAAGAGTTTAAATGACTTCATGTGTACAATTCCTCTAGAGAAATCTAAGTCAGTTAGGAAAGAAGGCATCATTTTCAGAATTTCCATTACTGCATTATATTGGGTCACTCTGTGACCTAATTTTTTATGGAGATGCTATATGCAATCACTCTACATAGTAAGATTTAAAACCAATTATTTTGGTTTTTAACTTGGCTAATCTTGATTTACTGAACTCTATGAAAACCTGCACAGACAGGTTTAGAAAAAGTTAGCTGCAAAGGACATGCACAGACCTGTTTAGGGCATCTATGAACAAATGATTTCCTGCTTTCCCCCTCTTTTCTCAATCAGAGTTCCCTAAATGTCAGTTTAATTGTAATAAAGAGAAGCTATGACTACCCCATTATTAAGGCAGAAAGAAATATGTTTATGAGACACCGCTTGAAAATGATTTAAGAGAGTGAGAAAGTGGCCGGCACGAACTGCATGACAGCAGGAATTCTGGTGAAAAGTGATACCAGATACAAATATTTGGATGGTAACTTGTATTCACATTTAAGCAGGAGAGGGATGACTAGAAAGCCAGCTCCGTCAGCAGGAAAAACCGAGATAAGGGAAGGGAAACACAAAACATGAAAGGAAAAGGAAAATGAAACCACAGGGATGAGCACATCAGATGGCCGCATCCTAGGATAAAGAACCCATCAACAAATTTCCAGTAAGTCTTGAAAAACTTTAAAGGAAAAAGAAAACATTAGTTAAACTCCAAATAACCTGTAATTTCCTGTTAAAAACAACAATTATAATTTACACTTTAGGGTCATAGTTTGAGAGCAGGAAGGGATCTAATGAAGCCCTCATTGGAGAGATGAGGAAACTAAGGTATGAGAAAATTAAATAATTTTTACAGGATTTTAAAGGATTACACAGGTATCAAGTGCTGGTGCAGGAATAAAAACCAGGACCCCTGACTCTAGATCCTGGATTCTGTCCATTGTGTTACATTGCCTATAACTACAACAACAACCCCCCCGCCCCCCAAGTCCATCACATTTCAGTCCTTTCAGGTGTGTCTCATTCTTTGTGACCCCCATTTGGAATTTTTCTGGTCCAGATCCAGTAGCGTTTTGACATTTCCTTCTCCAATTCATTTTACAAATGAGGAAATCAAGGCCAATTGTTTAAGTGACTTTTCCAGGGTCACACAGATAGGATGTATCTGAGGCCAGATTTGAATTCAGGGAAATGAGTCTTCCTGACTTCAGGCCCGGCTCTCCACCCACTGCAGCACTTAGCTGCCCTTCCATCTATGCATTATTCATGTTGATGGTGTGTGTGTATGTGTGTGTGTGTGTGTGTGTGTGTGTGTGTATGCACGTACTTGTCTAAAACAGGAATGCCAGCCAGGATGATATATACTAGGGACTCTATCTGATTCAGGACTACTTCAGGGACTATGAAAATCTGGCAGGATCCTTGAAATACTAGCCAATGGGCTTTGGTGATACCACTAGCCACATTAGCAGTCCTACCAGCATCTGAATACCTCTCCCATGAACCTAAGAAATAGATGGGGTGCCATGGAGTTGGAAGCTAACCATACTCAAATTTCCCAAAATGATCGGCTTGACTAGGAAGAGGAGTTTTAAGTTCTCATATTACAAGAAGGCAAGATAAGTTGCAACAAATCACAATTAACAATACCCCACCTGCTGAAATGCTTGAATGCGGATGGTGATGACCATTAAAACAGAAAATCATGAACCCACATGAAAGAGACTGAAGATACTCATGTTTTTAATAAGTACTAGTGCTATTCAGAAAGCAAAAGACTATTTGAAATCCTTAATATTCTTAATAACAAATGAAGGTAGCAAAGGTTAAGGTAATATAAGAAGTCAAAGCAGTTCAAAGAACAAAATGAACAATTTAATATCAATCAAAAATCATGCTAGAGAACCTTAAGAAGCAAAGAAATTAGAAGAGGTAGAACTCTGGAAGGAGGATGTAGACAATTTCTAGTTGAATAAGTAGACAATGCATCTTCCTTTTTTCTCCACTTTTATGCAAAACTGGAAAGTCATGGGTTTAGATAAGATCCATGATGATTGGTTCAAATGCTCTATAACAGTGTATAAACTACTAGTAAAGCACTTCTTTAGTTTCCTTTCTGATTCAAAACTGATCTCATGTATCTTAAATCATGAAATTTACTAACAAAAGATGAGAATTCCTATGACTTCCCCAGTAAAAGTGAACTGTATGTTCATGCATGTTTTAGAAAACACTGAGCTTATAATATAAAAAAAATGCTATCAACTTATATGTGTGCACAGACACATATGTGCACACACACACACCACACTGGTCAAAGAGCAAAAAACATTGCAGGGATGCAAAGAACAGCTCATTATTGATTTAGCGATTACCGAACAAGCCAACCCAAAGCACCATAACATTTACATAACATTTCTTGATTATTACAAAAGCAATAGTTCCATAGTCATCGCTTAGTTATGTACTGCATATTTTGCACATATGTAAATACATACATATATATCCAAATCCAAATATAGTGAGAATGCTAGTACATTTTATATTCACACAGAAAATTGTTCTCTGTTGAAAACACGCTACCCACACAATAGCCTGAAGAACATCTGATATAAATGTGGTTTCTTCCAGGAACACAGATTAAGTCTGATATGATTCTGCTAAACATTAAATCCATGATCATTCCTCCAAAGAGAACTGAATATGGCTTTTAAATCATAGAGGGAGTTCTGCCTAAACATTACCAAAATATTCTATTAAACATTTAATGTATGTGATATATCAAGTTATATAACTCCCAGGGAAAGTATATCAAATAGCTACTTTATCTCAAAGAAACTTTTCCCAGTGATATCAAAATCCCACTTGGACTTGATAGGTGGAAAAATTTTTAATGTACACCAATGAAAGATAGAGATTGAAGACTTTAAAGCTTGAATCCAGGTCAGATTGGATAAGGATTATAATTGACTTCTCTAGTAAAACATATTCAGCATAAAGCTATCAAGGAGAAAGTTGAAGTTCCATATGCTTAAAAAAAGAGAAAAGAAAAAAACTGACAGGCATCCTGAAATCAAGCTGAATGTGAAGAATATATTTAAAGCCATTAAAATCTATGCAATACCAGCATTACTATAGACTTTTAGCATACTAAATAGACAACAGATTTAAGTGTTCAGATAAAAACTCATACAATGTTAATGATAAACTCCAGGGCTCATCAACCCACAGCAGCTTTAGAAATGATCAACACTTCCTCTCTAAAAAGGAAATTAAAAATTTACCAAAAAACCCAACAACTGTATTTCATAAAGAAACTATGAAAGCTCAAAACAAGTGTACAATAAATGGCTGGATTTGAACCAAACTGAAAGTGGTTCTTCTCTGAAAAGAAGTTATGAAATGGTTAAGATAGAGGAGTGGAATAAAGAAAATCAATCCAAGGATGACATCTACATGAATTCAAGAAAGTGGAACAAATGGCTGAATTTGTTTGCTTGTGTATAGAAACAGAGGGATTTATGACAGTAATTCAAGATTTAGTCATTGCCACCAGAAATTATAGATGAGTTATCCTGAAGGTATTCAGACCGGGACAGACTATGCAGTGACACTGTAGAAACTATGCAGCAATAGGTCACTGCAGAGGCAAAAATGTAGCTTCCAATGGATGCCTGGAAAGACATGATCAGGACTATACACTGGAAGTTCACTATTCTTTATAAAGGAATAGATAAATAATAGTTCCACAAATACAAACCCTGAAATATCCTTCAGAATTCAACATGTCACCTCTCTGCTCACAAATCTCTCATAGCTCACCAATACCTCCCGGAAGAAGTCCTAGTATTATAGACCTTTGAGAAACACACACACACACACACACACACACACACACACACACACACACGTGTATATATTTATATATTTATTTTTGCCAAATGATGTGGAGTAGAATGTGGTATGAAATGAGCCTGCTTTGGATGTTCTTCAAGGGAATTTCTTACTAGAAATGTGAGACAGAATCTGTCAATTTCGTTCAGAGACTCAGTGCTCCACTGGAAAGAACACAGAGAGAGGATGCGGGCTTAAATCCTGCCTCTGACACGTCCTAGTGTGTGACTTCAGCCCAGTTACTTAATCTTTCTAGACCCTAATCTTGGTCTTCTAATTCCTGATCTAGATTATGTGACGTCCAGTGGGACACATCAGGGCATGGGGCCTCAAAGAGGGTATCTACAACCTAGTTCACACCATTGTGATTCTCCCCTCCTTTGCCACTTGTATGAATGAAGTCTAAACCATCATCCTTCATAACCCTGCTCAGTGACCATTGTTCCTTTTTGTGCCTCCAGGTGCTTATCACTGTCTTGGCTTTTTCTTCTTTAATCCTTTAATTCTTTAAGCTAGAGAGACTCTATTTCATAAAAACAAATAAGAAAAACCTGACCACATTTGTATGGATCTCCAATCTTGAATATTACACCTTTTGCTTTGTGTTGTGGGGGAAGAAGGACCCTGAAGAGGTGTGAGCTCTGGGGACAGGAGGGGCATGAAGGGTTTGCTGACGTCAGAGTTAGAGGAGTGAGGAGTGAGGGGAAGAGGAGAATGAAATAAAGAATGCTGAAAACTGTTATAGGAAAAAAAATAAAAACATCATAAAAAAGGAAAAAATAAACAACTTTATCATGGATTTAAAAGGAATAGCAAGTTGTACATAACAGATATGTAGTTTTATGTGCAATCTTCTTTATTATGCTATGTTACGGAAATGCTTGTTTTATTTCATAAATTAAAAATAAAATAAACAAATGGGGAAAAAACATCATGGGAAGATAACTAGCTAGGAACCAGCTGAGTCCTGGGTTCCCCACTACAAAATCATAAAATATTAGCTCTGCAAATGACTTTAAATGACATATAATGCAACTTCTTCCTTTGAGCAGATGAGGAAACTGAAGCCCTGACAGGAGTGATTTCTCTAAAGTCATACCACTGACAACTCCCACGGCCATTCTTATGACTTCTAGAGTCTTGAAGTCATAAAGAAGTCTAGAGTTCTTTACATTTTGCCACATATCCTTTAACAGAAAGGCAATTTACCTGAGTCTCAGTTTCTTTTTCTGTAAAAGAGAGGGAAATAACACCTGTTATCTACCTTTTAGAATTGTGTTTGGATCAAAAATGTGATGACGTACATGAAACCATTTAGTAGCTATAATTAGCTATGTAAAGTCAAGGTATTATTATTAAACCCCAAGATTCTCCACAGAGTTTCACTACCTCATCCCTTAAGGTATATGTTCAAAGAGTATCTAGGCTTTACTACATTCATACAGGTGAATTTTTCTCTGGATTGGCTAAATTCTATGGCAAATGACACTTTAACACATCAATAGGCATTAAGTAATTTTAAAACTCTGTCTGAAACATTTGGACCTAATATTTATGTATCAAAACTAGAGAGGAAAGTTAATATCATTGTTACTAGCTTATGTTGGACCTATGTGAGTTGTGGCAATGACTGAGCTCATTTGGACCCCAAGCTTTTTAACTTGAATTTTCTACAATCCATTCAACACCAATTCACTGGATTCCTGTTCAGTCCTGCTTCCATTTTATGAATGGTATAATTGCCATTATGGTCACAACATAGACCGAAGTGAATACTGCTTAAGATATAGTGCATTTCGGTCCATGAATGCTGCATTCCAAAGAGCAGAATTAGTCCAGTGACTTGCCCATTCAAGGCAATGTAGTAGAAAAGAAAGAGTGCTACACTAACACATAGAGCACAAGCAGATAAAGTTCTGCTCCAAAATGGGATATCACTTCCCAAGAAACTGAATGAAATACCCTGAAATGCATTTCATTCTACTACATTTAGTTTGTTTTCAGGGAACAGGATTTGAAACAGTAGAGAGATTAGAAGAAAAGTAAAAATGAAAATTCTGTTTGCTACCTGTCACAAAAAGAAACTTTGTTTAAAATATACATACACACACCCCTGAAAACATCAATTGGCTATAATAATAGCTAACATTTATACAGTACTTTAAGGTTCACAAATATCTCGTTTGCTTTTCATAATAACCCTGAGAAGCAGGGTTTATCCCCATTTTATAATTGAGGAAAGTGAGGCAAACAAAGATCAAGTGACTTATCCAGAGACCCACAGCTAATGTCTGAGACAGGATTTGAACTCAGGTCTTCTTGACCCCAGGTCCAGCACTGTATTCACTGCACAAATAATATGTAACTTTCATATGGTATTTTGTATTTCAAAAAGCACTTCATATTTGTGATCACGCTTGATCTTCCCAGCAACCCTATAAGGTTATAGGACTAATTTCCATTTTACAGATTAAAAATAAAGGCTTAAAAAGGCTAAGTGAGTTAGCCAAGCTCACCAGTATCAAGCAAATGGCAGACTCAGAACTCAATCCCAGTGTAGACTCTTTCCACTACAGCAGGTGATTTTACACATACACACACACACAAACAAGAATATAAGTTCCTTGAATCTGACATCCAACAGAGCACCTGGTACCAACACTGCTTCTAATGTAGGCATTTAATAACTGTAGAATTCACTTAAACTAAATTATATGTGTATGTTTATGTGTGTATAATAAATCCCCATTTAATTCAAGTGCCCTAGAATTATTTCTTTTTCTTATTTGAGGGCATTTCACTTCATGAGATAATATTTGTAAAGTGTTTAATACAGTACCTGGACATAGTAAGCATTATATAAATAAATGCCTTTTTCTTTCCCTCCTTTCTCCTTCATCCTCTAATTCCCTTCCTTCTTTTTTTTTTTCCATTGAATTAAATGGAATTCAATAAATATTTGCAGATCAGTTACTGTGTGTAAGGTGTTCTACTAAAGTCCCGATCCAGTGTAGCATCATTCAGGGTTGATAACACTGGGTTCTCTAAGGCTGAGCAAATAAATCACATGCCCCTGTCAGGAAGCTTCAAGGATAGACCAGTAATCTTCAATAGCTTTTTTATGTTACTTATCTTACTTTTTATCCTGTAGTTGAGGCATTATTTTCTTTATGATCTCACAGGACATCCAATAATCAATTAATAAACAAATCAGTATTTATTGGGAGTGGCCCAGGTAATTTTTTAAGTCTCTAAATTATAAATGAGCTATCTATCTGCATATGTGAATGAAGGTGGCAGAGCTAGGTATACAAAGAAAAACCAAAACATGGCCCATATCCAAAAGCATCCTTCACATTCCAAATGAAGGGCAAAACATGACAATAATTTAGTTACATAAGGGGGAAAATACGTCTGAGATTGGAAGGTACTAGTTACCTGTAGGGAAGGTGGGACACAACAGGAAAGGTCTCCTGCGGAAGAGTAGGATTTGAACTGAGTCTTTATGGAAGCTAGGTAAACTAAGAGACAGAGGTGAAGAAGGAAAGCATTCCAAGCAAAAGGCAAGCCAGTGCTAAAGTCTGGAGATGGGAGATGGACTGTTATGTATGAGAAGAAAGAGTTGAGTCACAGAGTAAAGGGTAAAAAAACTGGGAAGACAGTAAGGGGACAGGTCATGAAGAACACTAAATACAAAACACAAGTCTCTGTAAGTAATAGGAAACACTGAAGTTCATTAAGCAGCAAGGAGTAGAAGGACATGATCAGATCTGAACATTAGGAAAATCACTTTGGCAGCTAAATGGATTGGAATGAAAAGAGGTTTTAAGACAGGGAGATCAATGAAAAGGTTTTTTGCAAAAGTCCAAAAGAACAGTGACGTGGGTCTGAATTAGGATTGATGGTTGTATAAAAGGAGAAAAGGGGATATATACAAGACATGTTAAGATTAAAAAAAATGACAAGACTTGACAATAGGATGGATGTTGTGTGTAAGAATGAGGACTCGAGGATCACAACCAGGTTTTGAGCCTGGGAGAGTGGAAGGATGAGTAGCAAGTACCTTGATAATTATAGGAAAGTTGGGGGAAAAGGGGAGGGTTTGAGCAAAAAGGTAGAGTTATTTTGGGCATGTTGAGTTAGATATGCCTACAAGATATCCAATACAAAGATGTCCAAAAGGACAGAGACAAACCAATGAAATCACAGGTCTGGGGGAAAAAAAACAACTAAAATGAGTAAAAAGTGGACAGATATTCATCTTTGCATCCCTTCTTGGAAAGTGGAATGTGTGACAGAAAGAGCACTGGATTTGTGTTTCGACGGTGAAGAGTTAGTATAATGCTAGCTTTCCCCTGGTAGCTTGTTTTATTTTACACATCATCTCTATGGACCACAGTTTCCATCTTTAAAATTATGGATTTTGGACAACATTAAGGACCTTTCTAGCACTAGATGTTTTGTGGTCCTTTATGATTTATTCCTTTCTGTAAATCCTCTTTTCTTTCAAGTTATACAGCTCTGAGAGTTGATGAATGTTGAATCCCTTCTGCATCTCATCTCCTTTGTTCAGTCTCTTACCTACAAATCTTTCTTTAACATCTGCTCTCAATGTCAATTCAGCTCAAGAGAATAAGCCAATTTCAAGACATCTCTTCACTTTCCTTTTATCTCCTTCCCATTATGCTGGTGTTTACAAATCCCCATTTTCCTTTCCCAATTTCTCTAAATTCTTTATTTCCTTTCCACCTACCAATGCCATATATCTTATTCATGGGTTGTCTTACATCATTGTCATCATCATAGCTTATGACTTGTAAAGCACTTTCATCATCATTCATTTCAGCGTTTTTCATTTCTCTGTTTTATTCCTAGTGAGATCACAAATACTCAACTCTTCCTCTCTGACCATTTCATTCTTTAAAACTTGCTTCTTTCTCTTAATTTTTGCATGTAATGTTGTAAAACATTGCACTACTCCTGGTAACCTCTTTTCTCCAAACCTAGGCACTCTTTAAAGTCCAACTCAAAAGCCCTCTCCTTTATGAGGGCTTATTGGCTGGTCTCAACCACCCCTATCCAGGTTGCTAACTCCAGTCATCTCCCTTATTTTCTTCCTCAAACCTTGTCCTCACCTCACTAAAAATTTAGACTCTTATCTGTGGAACTAGCCTAAGATCCAATAAATGAGTTTTTGCTTTATCTTGCCCAGAGTCAGGGCCTTACATTACTCAGGAGTCGAAATTTCCAAACCCACCCTACATATGAGGAAATTGATACTAGAAGATGTTAGATGTCTTACTCAGGGTCACCTAATCAGTGTATGAGACAAGTTTTGACCTAAACTAGGATTTTCCTGACTCCAAGTCAAACATTCTGTCTATTATAACCACCTAGCTGATCCTAAAAATCAGTTATTTTTATGTACTAAGAACTAAGCAATGTTATATGTTCTTAGTAGTAGTTCCAATTACAAAAGGAAATAGTATTTTCTGAATGCAGTTAACCAAAGCCTAGAGGCTCCTCCTCGCTATTTCTCATATTTGGATCAATCACAAGCTACAGTTTATACATAGAGGTTGCCTTCCTTTTATAGCTGCCTACCCCATGATTAGATGAGCACACATCATCTAATTCTATCTTTTATTCCAGTTCATGCCTTACTAAATTAGGTCAGACTATGGGAAAAAGGAAGATTAAAGGCATCCTAAATCCCCAAATCCATGATAATTCTTCTCTTCAGGAAACAACTAATTCATGAAAAATTTGTTTCTCTGCTTTCTAAATTGTTCCTTTAATCACACTCTCTACTGTATGTCAGTTGATCCCCTTTCCTCCTTGTTAATTTGCATCCCTCCTCAAACCTCCTAGCACTTCCTGGTATAAACACACTATTATACCTAGCTCTCTCTAACCTGACATCTCCAGAACACAGTCAGGGTTACTGAGCTCCAACAAACATGTAGCTTTCTGTTTTGGTACCAGAAAGGAGTGAGTACTCATTAGGAAATGCTTAATCAAATGCAAAAGTCTCTGTGGTTGAGGCACTCCCTTGGCATGCCAAAGAAAAATCACTAGAGAGAAGGAATTTGTAGGTGGATAGAATTTGCAGCCATTGCAGGGCTAGAATGAGGGAACAATTCTCTGTGGGGGAAGTGAAAGGGTCTAATGGAAGTTCATTCTCCTCCAGGGTCTTACATTTTAAAATTCCATATAATGGTCTCGATGGTCCCATTTGTATGAGATTCCCACTTGTGGCTCTGGAGATTTAGCAGGGACATGACTGGATCAAAGAGGCAGATTCTTGGAATTAGAGGAGATAAATGGATAGATGTGGCTGATCAATGGGGACAGCAGTAAAGGAAATGAAAGTCGCTGGCAATATGTCTGGCAGGAGTAAATTTTAAAGGCATTCTCAACACTGTTTGAAGTCAATAAGAGTTCTGCATGTGAGTTTCAGAGAAATTGAAAAAAATAGGCTCATGTAACTGAGCTTCACAGTTTTCCCATGTCCCATTTCAATGCACAATGAAAACCCTATGTGGATAACATGCTTTTTCACTCCTATTTTTCTACACAGACTGGGTTAAGTACAGGCAATAGATGTACCTTCCTTCCTTTATTCACTTCTTCGCAGGAGATTTTAGAAACCCGTGGGAAATCATAATTGTTTCTCTATTGACTAGGACACACTATGGAAGAATTCTATCAAAAGTATTTGTACAGATGACAGTAGATTTGCTTAGCTTTCTTTTACATAAAATGGTGGAAAAAGCCTTGGTTTTGAACCTCTCTTCCTCTTGTTAGCTGTGGCAAGACAAAACCGCTTACTGAACCCTCATTTAGTAATTTGTAAAGTGTGAATAAAGAACATTTGCATTCACAGGGTGATTGTGAGGAAGGCACTTGGCAAACCTATCAGAGCTATAAAAATGTGATCTATTACGAATATCTCCCTGTTCTGGTCCCCTCCTTCCCCTTGAATGCCAGTCAACTTTAAGCAAAGATTTTACATGGGGCAATTTATTGAATCCATGTTTCCTGTCCAAATTTCGTTTTTGTGTGCCCATAGATCCATGCCTGCTCATCTTGTGAGACACATTTGAGACTGTGTGTGAATATGCTTGTGCTCAGATTTCCACACCTCAGAACCAGCTTTGTCTAGAACCTCTGGGCAAGGGTATGGATGTGCAAAGACAGGTTTACTTAACGAATATATGGGATTGGGATCCTGCCAGCGCCTACTCTAAAGTAAAGTACATTATACTGCAGTTATCGCCATGAATCCACACCAATGTCATGTTACTCTTACAAAGATTTGAAAGAGACTGATGCTGGCAAAAAAAGGAAACAACTGGGAATGGTGAGAGGGGGAGGACCAGCTGAAGAAGGGAACAATTGACACCATAACGCTGTTTCTGAACTCTCTCTGTAACCTCAACAAAATTTTCCAATCCAGGTAGCTCTTTTTGGCTTATGACTATTCCTGCTTTTCTTGGCTTTGCTTGTTAAACTAGACTAAGTGCACAGCATAGACAGTGCTCCCTTCCCAAAAGCAGTAGCTTTATTACTTTAATTGTACAATTAAAACAACTGTTCTGAGGGCACAGTGAATTAGTATGACATTTGGGGGAAGATCCCTTTACAAGCAGGTCTTCTGGCATATTTTCTATCTCTAGTTATAATCTATTTCTCCACATACACACAGCTAAAATGTATCTTTTTTAGCTCAGAAATTTCATTCTCAGTGGCTTATATTTTCTCTTGTGGCTCAGGGCCTCTGTCCAATATCTGGGTGGCATGGCTCATTTTCCCTGAATTCAGATATTTTGACAAAATTAAATTATCTTTTTCCTTTGAAGCTAGTGTGAGCTTTTAAGTTTCTTCCTCAAATACATTCGGGGGTAGAGGGGGATAGAAGGGAGGAAAGAAGAGAGGAGAGAAAGAGAGAGCGGGAGGGAGAAGGATGGGAGAGAGATAGATGGGGGAAAGGGGAGGGAAAAGAAGGAGGAAAAGGGACAAAGAGAGGGAGGGAGAGGGATAGAGGGGAGAGGGAGGAGAGGGAAAGAGGCAGAGAGAGAGAGAGAGAGAGAGAGAGAGAGAGAGAGAGAGAGAGAGAGAGAGAGAGAGAGAGAATGAGAATGCTTTAAAATACAGGAAATGCACAGCAAATGTAGAGTTCAGCTGGAGCCGCTGCTTCCCCATGTTCTTTTCTCCCTCCCCCCAGCACCAGCTTTTAATTTTCAAAAGCTCTGCAATTGCTCGGTGCGGTTTCAAGAGCAGGGGTGCCATTCTGCCTGATGATGGCTCTGCTGACGTCAATGGCATTCTTATCATGCTTAGTGCGACATCAGAAACCAGCCCTCAGAGGCTACTCTTATTCAGGGCTTGAGTTTTCAGTAATTTGTGGAATGGAATGCTGAAGCAAAAGGGAGTCTGTTCTCCTTTCCCTCCTACCACCTTATCTTCAAGTACAGCACCAAGTGAGCCACCCCCTCCACAGTCCAGAGTGCAGCTTGATAGAGACAAGGTCCATGCTACAGAGTCCTTTCTGGTACTGAGAGGACACTGGAAATAATAGTGTCAGGAAAGAAGAAACCCCTGTGAGAGGGAAGAGGGCCAGGTAGAAAATAATTCATTAGCTTTCACAGAAGTTTCACTTCTAAATACCTGCATGTATATGGGTCTCTCTCCTAGTCAAGGCTAAAAGAGACTCCCTGGGGAGATCAATGAACACAGCTTCTGATTATCCATTAGCTTCTACTAAGAAATGATCTCTGGTTAACCCTCCAGGGCACTGCCTAAAGCCCCAGCCTTGCAAACATGCCTAGCTTTTATCTGAAGGACTAGCTTCCCAGGATAAAGTCCAGATTCATCTCTTCAGAGTGCTACAAAGCTCTTCCTTCTGATATTTCATGAGGATGAAGGAAAAAAAAAAGCAATAGCTAAATAAGAGATTAACATTTAGCATTTTTAGTAAACGCTCACGAAGCTTTAGGAAACAGTAGCTTAAAAGATGCATCCAAAAAAAAAATAACAATAGATGCTACATCTGCTGTTACATTTGTTTGCATCAATTTGAAAAAAAAGAAATTGTTGATTAAAAAAAAATGGCAAGCACATTTTTCCTTAGGGTGAGAAAAATTTCTCGTAGTCTAATCTAGGGATTATGAACCAGAATGTTTAGATAAATTTCAGGGGTTCCATGAACTTATATGGATGAAAAATACATCTTCATTTCTTTTTAACCTCTAGCTGTAATTTAACATTTCCTTCAATTAAGAATGTGGACAGCAAACATTCTGGGAAGGGGATCATAGATTTCATCAAACTGTCAAAGAAAAGGAGTCTGAAATGCTAAAAAAGATTAAGAACTCCTGATCTAATTCCACCCACTAAAACAATTTTGGAAATAAATAGCTGTATTCCAATCAAGGTGGTTTTTACGGTTTTCAAGGTTAGTGCAGGCAGAGATGGGCGGGGCTGGGCTGGGATGTGAATATTCACTTTGTGGCTGTCTCTGTCTCACATCCTAGGTACAGAGAAATCAAACAGGACTCTCTTGGATCTAACAAGATAAAATCTACCCCTAGGAAAAGGTATATCTAATTGTGACAAAGGAGAAGGCTCAGACATCAGTGACTTTGATCCTTAGTCTTGGGCATTATTGTGGCGCAACACAATAAGACTGCTTTCAATTGGTTTGACATTCGATTCTCTTTCACTAGCCTATTAAAGAAAATCTTTGGAAGTTATCACACTTAGGAAAACTGAGGACTAAGGGTACACAGAGGTCATGCTTTCTAATTTTTACCCTAAAAACGTGTTACATCCCAGATGCAGGTAATTAAGTCATCAAGAAGTTATTTGTTATATGTAACCCACAGCTCAATCAAAAACAATTTATATTCTTGGGAATTTAGTTCAATAGAATTAGAGTTGAAAGGGACCATCTATGAGCTGATTGTTAAATTCTCAGTATGAGCATTTACATCTTAGAAACATTGTTAAATTCTCAGTATGAGCATTTACATCTTAGAAACAAGCAACTATTAGAAGGCTTTAAAAAGTGATGGGAAAATGTTAACAATGCAGATTAAAATTAAAAGTACATCCTGTGTATGTTTCCCCCTAGAGAGCTGGTTATAAAACATTTACCAGCATACCTCTGATCTAGTCCAACCTCCTCTTTCTTCTATAGATGAGGAAATGAAGGCCTCAGGAGAATTAGTGACAAAGACAGAATTAAAATCGAGGCCATCTGAGTCTCAGTGAACGGTTTGGGTTTTTGCTTGTGTTTTTTTCTTGGTGACACTGCCCTCTGCACCATTTAGGGTTAGGGTTAGAGTGCCAGTTAGTGTCCATCCTGGGGTAGGCACCTAGGCCTCCTAAAGTCCAGTCCAGCACCCCTTTGTCTACATCACATTGCCTTACACTGGAATGAACACATACAATGGGGCTGCTAGGTGGTACAGTGGATAGAGTGCTGGACCTCAAGTCAGAAAGATTCCTCCTTCTAAGTTCAAATCTGACCTCAGGCACTTACTAGCTGTGTAAGCCTGGGTAAGTTACTTTACCCTGTTTGCCTCAGTTTCCTCATCTCTAAAATAAGCTGGAGAAGGAAATGGCAAACCCCTCTAGTATCTTTGCCAAGAAAATCCCAAATGAGATCGTGAAGAGTGAGAAATGACTGAACCAACAATAAATGGAAATGGAGGAAGGGGCCAGGCTATGGCTTTAAAAGTCAAACAAAGAGTTTTACATTTTATTCCGGAGGTAACAGAAAGCTACTAGAGTTTAATAAATGGGGGGGGATGATTATCCTTATTCTTGCACTTTAAGACCAGTTTGACAACAAGGAGATCAGGGAGACCTAACTGTGGCTATTACTGTAGTTCAAGCATGAGGTGATGAGAACCTACACCAGGGTGGTATAGTAATATAACAGGAGAGAATACATAAGAAATGTCAGAAAAATAAAATCGACCATTTTGGGCAACAGATTGAGCGTACAAAGTAGAGAGTTAAGAGCAGAGGATAACACCTAGATTTAAACCTCAGTGACCTGAAAGATGGTGGTAGGTAGCATCTTCCCAGTTCTAGGTTGAATTACCCAAAGACTCCTTCAAATCAATTTAACTTTTTAGTTATCAACTGAGCTGTGCCTACATCCTAACTGAAGATGAAGACCTCTTATAGCAGAGTCTAGACTTTTTTTGTTTGTTTACTACAGTTTTCTTAAACGAGTTTCAATTTTGTATCTAAATCCCGGATAATCTTTCCACATTATTAAATTAAAGTACATTGCCAAGATTTTTAATATAGCTAAAGGCTGAATGCTGCTTTCTTTTTGTTTTTTTTTTTTTTTAGGGAGCTTTATTCCTTTCCTAGGAAAAACATCATAGTGGAATGAAAAGGAAATGAGTTAGGCATAGAAGCTGGATGGTCAAAAAATAATAAGAGAACCTGGTCAAAACTGAATTTCTTTGAACTCCGCTTACTTGAACATAAAAATCTCATTATTTGCCATCATTCCCCACACATATTCTTGGTCATTTTTAAGGAAGAATACCATGATATTAATACAATTAAAATAATAATAATAAACAGAATTTATATAGTACTTTAAGGCTTATACAATGCTTTACATATGCTACCTGATTTATTCTCACAATAATCCTGGGAGTTAGGTGCTATTAGCATTCCCATTTTAGAGATGAAGAACCAGAGGCAATAAAGTGACTTGACCAGGATCACACAGCTAGTAAGTATCAGATATCAAATTTGAATTCAGGTCTTTCTGAATCTAAGTTCAGAGCTCTCCCCACTACGCTACTATTTCTTCTTGTAATTCATGTGGCAGCTCAATGTTGATTCACTTAAATGCATGTAGTGAAGTGGGACAATGGGGACAGGGGGAGAAACGCAATTACTTTTCCTTCCTCCGAACAAAGGAATGCTTTATTCATTGTGTCATTAGAGCTGGTCAGATCAGATTAATCATATTTAATGGATTTTCCCAGAAAACCAAGGAAATGTGAACAAACTGTGGGTGTTCAGTCATCACTAGGAACTTTTCATAGAACGTAAGTGGAGCTAATTTTACATGGAATATTTGACTGATGAATATCGGGTAGATGAAGGAGCATGCTGGTAAATGTTTAACAACCAGCTTTCTACAATACAGCACACACTTTTAAATTTAATCTGTATTATTAATATTGCTCCATTATTTAAGTCTAGAAATCAAAACAATAAATCAAGCCCTAATTTGTAGCATTTGTCAATTTCTAAGATATAAATATTTATGATAAAAATTTAATAATCATCTCTCCAGCCAATACAAGCTAATTCCATTGCACCCTTTGGTAGACAAGTACTCATTTAATTGCAGCATTTGGTGTATTATTTTGGAGTTGCTCAATGAAAACAATCAGAGAACTAACCAGCATTTTTTGCAACAGGGAAAGAAGCACAAACTTCAAGACACCCTAGGGCTGTTTAAAAGTACTAACCTTAAGTATCACAGCTGGGAAAAGAAAATCTACTAATGGTAGCTTCTCATTTAACACATTCTATCTAACTAACAGCTGCTAAAGGCTTTTGTTTCTATTTTGCCTGAAGGACTGAGTGTTCTAAGTATCCAGTAAATTTCAATGCCCTGGGAAAAAGTCTCAGTCTCACTGCCCTAGGAAAAATTCCCAGTCTCAAGGCTCTACGTAAGGCACTGCAAGAAGGTCCATAAATTAATGACCATTGCTCATTCATTGTGATTGGATTAAATGAAAACAACTGATCACTTGCCCTCTTAAAGATTCTTCCCCTCCCCCCCAAAAAAGGTATTTGTACACTGAAGATAAAGCAGTATTAGGATGTTAAACCTAAACCCTGACCTAGATTCATGGAACAAGAATTAGGTTTCAGTGCTTTGATGGTAAATTTGGGCTATTAACCCTGGAAGTCATAGAACTTTGGAACACTAAGTAGTTATAAAATAAATATACTACCTTCATCATGCATAGCAAAAGTTGGCTACTAAAAGGAATCCTCTTTGCCCAGCAGAAACAAATAAATCCATATTGTGTCTTGGAGAAGAGTTTTTCATTGAGATGTGTTTGTGTGTGTGTGTGTGTGTGTGTGTGTGTGTTTGTGTGTGTGTGTGTGTGTGTGTGTGTGTGTATGTATGTGAGAGAGAGAGAGAGAGAGAGAGAGAGAGAGAGAGAGAGAGAGAGAGAAAGGGGAAGGAGGGCAGAACTCCTACTAATGTAAAATGTCACTTGCTTTGTAACTTCCTGTCTTAGAGACTTCTCTGGAGCAGAGAGTTTAAGTAGCTTGCCTCAGATAGCATAGCCAGTGAATCCACAAACATAACTTGAACCCAGGACATCATGACTTCAAAGCCAGATCTCTATACCTGCCTCTCTAATAATCAATCGATAAGCTTTTATAAAATGCTTTCCATGAGTTTTCACAGTAAAAATTTCCATCTAAAATGAACCATGGTCTTAAGTATGATATTGTGAAATTTCCAGAGTCAATGAACACTTTGGTTGAGGCACCCCTTGATTGAATGATTTCCAGGAAAATCCAAATATTGGAGTAGGCTAGATGTTACCATAAGTAACAACCGTCTGGGTACATTGCTACCAAACCTGCTTTCTCTAGCCATAGCATTGTGACAAAAGTACCTGAATTTCCTAACAAAATACTTAAGGTTTGATCACCTAAAAGACAATAAAAATCCTTCCAAACATTTCTCACCAATCAACATTTGAGGAAAGTTTAAATCTGTGCTTCCACTGAGAAAAAGTTCTACCATTATTGGATCACAGTAAGTAACTTCTTGGCTGTCCCCAAGAGTATTTTCAGAAGTGAATATACATTGAACATTATAAAGTACTTCAGCTGACTCTTCACAGAATGTGGTATGTTCCCAGTGCTTGGCCTGGTTTCTATTTGTACCCTCTTCCTACTCACAGTCACTGTCTCTTCTATTGTCTCATTTTTTAAAAATTTCCCCTTCCTGTTATCATTCCTCACTCCTCATTGCCTCTCCCCCCATCAATTCCTTAATTTTCTATCTAAATATTTCAACTCTATATTAGGGCTTATGTGCTTTAGGGTGAAAGATTTAGCCCAATCCAACAACAACAAGAGAAACTATTCCAGCTACTACTGCTGCTACTACTACTACTTGTATTCTTTAAATTTAACCAAGATGTAAACACCTTGACAGAAAAACAATGTTAGAAAATTGGCATTGTACATCAAACAGCTAAAACTAACATCATAAATAGCGTAGAATAAGTTGGGCTTTACCTATCGGGTGCTGAGATTTTGAGGGCACTGAAAACACCTGGACTCTTTCAATAGGGACTTGGAATTCATTTAGTAAGAGCAATTAGTTAAAATAAGATGATAACAGATAGTGGGTTTCTTTCTTTGAGTGGTTGCACTCCAGATAAGCTCTCTTTGGCATGGCATGTTTCCTCTCAAGCACCACTGAGACCCCATTGGACCCAGCGTGCTGGGATCTCTTACACCTAGAAAAGTCCCAAGATTCAATGTCTCTGCCTCTTTCTGCCCCTAATTTTCATGCTGCTTGCCCTGTGTATGGTTCATGATACTTGACAGAATTGCTACTTAGAGCTCCGGTGACAGCACTTAACACAATGCAACACTTGAGAACAACATCTCATACCCATGTAAGAGGAGGCAAAGAATCTGGAGCCTAGAGCCCATGCAAAGAACTAAGAAGTTAGGTTTATTTAGTTCCAATACCTTAACCACATTTCTCATTCTATATAACTTTAGAATATGATGTTCAGACACAATCATCTCAAGGTTAACATGTGCAACATTTATACTTCTGGTGACAAAGCATCAGTGATGCCATCTCCCTCCTCTTTATGGGAAGAGTTGTTTCAGAATTCCCGTTAAACCTGTGTAGTCTAAGGCTATGGCATTCTTCCAGGGTTAACATATCTGTCCCAAGGGAAAAAAATAATATTCTTTTCTCAGCTCTGTTTCCAAAGTATTAATAAGTCCTGAGCCCACCATGGAGACAGACCACCAATGAAAATTTTCAGAAATAATGAAACACATTAAACCTGCCCCATGACATTTCATGGCACCAGCTCCTGCAGGAGCACAGCTAGCCCATTCTACTGAAGGGACATCATTGTACTGGAACAGGACAAAACTGTTTATTGCATTACTGTGTACTAAATGAATCAAGGGATGTATTGGCTTCTACCATTCTGCTTATCCTGTTGGTTTGACTGGAAATTCCTTTCTTCCTTGGGAATTAGATGTATACCACAAAGAAAACAATACTCAAAATTCTCTATGTTGTATGAAACCCAGAAGAAACAAGGAGATTACATGATGTAGGTCAGGTAGGGAACAGAAGAAGCCCCATAGCAAGCATTCCTCCTTAGACTCTAATGGAAGTTTTAGACTGGATTCTTTAGGGAGACCGAAGACTGGATGATAAACCCCAATGCCTAAAGTGGGGATAACTGAGACATCTGATGTAACTCCCTGAACTTATCAGTGCTGATGCTAGGGAAAGCAGAAGATGAAATAAGAGAAGGAGAAAAAAACATAGGAAGGTAAGCCAGGGAGAGGAAAATGATATACTAACAATAACACAATAACAATACCATATATATGCATATAAATCTTTGTGGTTTGAGAAACACTTTACAAATCTCTCCTCGATTTCAATATTAGCTCACAATAATCAAGGGACCGTGGGGCTGCTATTTTATTCCCCTTCATTACCTGAGAAAGTTAAGTCATCTGTCCAGGATCGCACAACTAGTAAATATTTGAGGGTGCGTTTGAACTCAAGACTTCCTATTTCCATTAAGATGACGGTTGCCCGAGGTATTAGGTTTTTACTCTTATAATTATCAGACCTGCTTCCTGGCCACTACCAGTTAGTACTTAGTGGTTTTTCAGGGCTATTGAGTATTTCCTCTCCCAACACAACGGGAAGGTATGATAGAAAGAATATCTGAAAGAAAGGAGCTTTCTGCTCTGAGGACAAACTATCATTAGTTCGTCACTGTGTAACTCCAATGACAACCTAGAATAATATAAATATTGTGCTCCTACCATTGCCTGCAGGAAAGAGATTTCCTTTTTCCTTTGAAAAGATATATTGCTTTGAATTTTACTTACAATGTGGTAGAATGTCAAATATCATCTTTAAAAACCATCCTTTCTCCTCCTCCTACCCAATCATCCCCATATTTGGTCGGAGGAAGGAAAATAAGTTCCATTTTTGCATTACAATATATGTCTAGTTCTGTTGTCTGGATTTATGTGCGTAATTGTAACTGCTGTTTTTCTTCCAATATATGAATTCACATAAGCCACTCATTCATAAGATGTTACAGAACTTGGGTCATCTCATCCCCTCTCAATATACCGATGGTGGGCTTTAGCTTCATTACCTCTGGAAATCATCATTCTTAGACTTATGGAATACTTTCTTTTTTTCCCCCTCAAGGCACTGCATTTGTGAGCTCTGGTTAGGTTTTTAGATGCTTTTTAACCCTCAGTTTCAATATTTTATTACTGCATTTCATATAAGAACATTTGCTGAATTGGCTTCTTGCAGGTGGTTTGGTTTGTGGTCCATTTTAATAGCTTTGAGCCCAGAGACTCAGCTTTTTGGTTGAGATGAGTTACATAATTCATGTGTAATTCAAAGATCTAGCAAGAAGATTTTCCTAAGACCTAGAATGACCTGGGATACAGTCACACCTGAGAAACTAGTCTCTCACCTAATTTCCCGTGACTCTCTATAGTCAAGACTGACTGGAATGATCTTATCTTGGAAATGAACTCAAAGCTAGTGGCAGGGCTTGGATCCTTGGAATTTGTTCTTCTTGGTGGTCTATGAGAGAGTATGCCTGGTGATCATCCAGTTACATGGAAGGCACATTTATTTCTGTTGGTATTCGGTTCATTTTATTTTGGTTTGGTTTGTTTTTCTGTTCCTAGCAATCAGGCCGTTTTATGAGTACTTTGGCAAATGGCAGCGATGGTTGTTTTCTCTAGGAAATTTTTAACCTTTCATACACAGCAGAGAAGTCTGAGATACAATATATTCCCTTAAGTGTGGTCCCAGCTCTTGGGCAGCTCTCATAAGCTTTTTCAGTTCTCCTGTTCCTCCTCTCTAATTTTCTGTGCAACAAGGAAGGAAGTGCAATGCATCAATGATAGTAAGGTTAGTTTAAATTTTAGGTCACAAAGTAGAACATTTCCAAAGTCCCCCAGCCATCTTTCAGTTACCCTTTCAGAAACTATCGGGTCCTCTGGGGGCCCACCACAAATGTGGAATTTTTCCATTGGCTACACCTTTGAATCTTATAAGTCAATGTCATGTCTTAACTTTCCTTACAATTCTGGTGAAATGTGTTTCAGGAGGAATGACAGATCAGGTTAGCTTCCACATCTCTATCCTAACAAGAAAGAAGATATATAAAAGGAAAACCCCCATCGTCTATTTTCTGTACTTCTCCTTCAGAACTACTGACCAGTATTGGAAAAAATCATGAGGTTATGTCATTAAAGACACTAGAAATTCATTATTTAAGCTCATCTGGATCCTTACTATGTAGAAATCTCTTTTATTAATTTTTGATAGCCACTCCATCACACTCCATATAGTACCTACTCTAAATCTATCCTCAAATCATGCTTCACTTCATTTACTATATGACCTTGACTTCTATATTGCTCAGAAAATTGAAAACATCTTTTGTGGGTTCAGTCCTTGTCACAACACCTTAAAACCATTCTGAAATAATGGATCATCATCCATTCTGTTTTCCTTTGCTCTATTTTCAGAAGACAAAGTGACCTCAGTCAAGGGCAACCCCTCTCCTTGCATCCTCCATCTCATTCCTTCCCCCATCTTTTGGAAATTTGCCCCATAGACTATTAGACTCTTTCCTTCCTTCCTTTCTTCCTCCCTCCCTCCCTCCCTTTTCTCTCTTTCTTTCTCTCCCCATATACTGACTTTTCCTCCGCTATTTAGAAACATGATTGATCTCCCTTAAAAGTAGGGATTCTTAAAAAAAAAACCAAACCACTTCAGAATCCTTTAAAAGATTTTCCCCTTGCTGGGGCATCCCGTTGTGCTATTATTTTGTAGCTCTCTTCCCATTAACTTAGAAAGAGTTGTCAATATTCTCTGCCTTGACTTCTTTATCACCTCATTAGCTTGCAACCTGGTCCCATCACTCTTATAGAAACTAATCTATCAAAGGCCATTAATAACCACATAATTAGTAAATCCACTCCTTTTTTACAGTCTTATTAAAAAAACACTATTGACCACTTCCTTTGGATAGTCTTTCCTCCCTGTATTTTCATAACACGTCTCTCTCCTGGTTCTCTTATCTTTCTTATTTAGTCCTGCTCAGTGTCTTTCACTGATTTATCTTTCACCAATTAATGAAGTATAAGTATCTTCCAAAGCTCGATCTTAGACCCTTTTCTCTCCTCCTCATTACTCACATGACATCTAAACTTCTATATTCAGTCTTAATCTCTCCTCTGAAATTGACTCTCACTTCTGCAATTTCCTGCTGGACATCGCGCCTGGATGATACCCCAGTACTTTAAACTCAACATATCTAACAATGAACCATCATCCTCCTCCCATATCAACCTTTCTTCATACTTCCTCATTCTACATTTCTTTACTAGTAAGCACCACACTTTCATTCACTCAGGACCAAAACTACAGAGTCTGTTCTAATTCCTTCCTTTCTCTGCACTCTTAAATTTAGTAAGTTGCCAAGTCCTATTGTTTCTATCTTTAAAACATGTTTTGGTTGTTTGTACATTTATTGCCTCTTCCCCATACATACTGCCACCATTCTGGTTCAGTTTCTCATTACCTACTGTTTGGACTAGTGTAACGGCTTCTCAACTGCTTCCAGATTACAATTCGTCCTTCAAAAAAAAGCTTTGCTGGCAATTTTTTTGAACCATTACAATAGAAGCCCCACCTTGCAACAAAGAAGTAGCATTAAACACATAATCAGACAGTGATCAGGTCTGACAATACATGTCTTATTTAACACTTGTAATCCATGACTTTTTTTGAGGAGAGCTCCAATCCATTCTCTGGCAACTACCAACTACTTTTCCCAATGTACAAATCTTACTACAATGGAGTCATATCTTTAACAATGGTTAGGTATGAAAGTGAAAAGTTGCATATAGTTAAAATTACTTTTATAAATCTTTTCAATTGCTTATTAAACATAGTATAGTATCTTATAGCTTAACAGGGGTTACAGTCTCTTTTGGGAAAGATAGGTGACATTCTTTTGGGGCTGGAGTCAAAAAGACCCACCTTCCTGAGTTTAAATTTGGTCTCAGATACTTACTATCTGTATGACTATATGACTAGCATGTTAAATCAGAGAAGAACTTATTAAAGTCCAAAGCCAAAAGATATAGAGGGCTGAGAGAGCTAAAGCTATCATCTCCAATCAGACACAAGAAAGGAGCTGTATCATTTGCTAAGGGCACTTAATCCTGTTTGCCTCAGTTTCCTGTTTTGAGAATGCATTTTTTGCTTATTGTTGGGAAGATCTTTCCTATCATTAATAGTCCCATGTGACCTGCTTACATCACATGGAACAGGAAGGGGTGGAGTAGGAGGGGCAGAGCAGGAAGGGTAGAACAGGAAGAAGAGGAGCTATAGGAAAGATGCAGGCAGTTGGCTAGAGTGAGCAAGAGAGCTTGTTTGTGATTTGTTTAATGGAGTCTAATTCGTATTCAAACATTTGTTGAATATCCACTATATGAAAAAGTTGTGATATTGAATGCTGAGGAAAATACATAGATAAATATGACATTGTAGAATGAAATTATCAGAAGAATACATAGAAAACTATAAATAATCATATGAAAGCTTGCTTCAACTCATCAATAGCAAAAGAAATGAAAATGCCAAAGTATCAGCCTTTTACCTGTCAATTGACCAAGATAACCAAAATGTGAACAACCAAGGTTGGAGGGATTTTTGGAATACAGGCACGTTAATCTAATACTGGTGCAGTTATGCACTATTTTGGAAATAGTTCAAGGGACTCAAGTGTTTGACAACAATCCCCCTCCTGGGCATATGCCTGAGGAAGCCAAAGACAGAAATAAAGGTCCAATTATACAAAAATTCATTTGTTTTCAGAGAAAATGTGCTGTCTTTAACAATCTGGTCATATATTCCTTTGCATGCTGAGCAAATATTGAGAAGTTACACATAAGGTTAGGGATTGCTACTGTTTAAAATTCTTATTTTGAATCCTGGGATATCCTGTAGTTGTTGCTACATGGTGCATCTTGGTTTCAACTGAAGTCACATATTTATCACATGCCTATCTAGTAGGTATTTATTAGTGCCTCATAAGGTGCATAGGTCCTGGAGATACAGCGATTAAAATAACATTCCCTACCCTCAACCAGCTTCAATGTATACCCAGAGAAGTGTAATATAAGCTAGTACTTGAGAGAGATGAAAGAGACCTAGATTTAAGTACCCTGGGAAAATTTGAGGAAAATAGTATTTTGCACAGCGAGCATTGGAAAAGCCTTCATGGATGAGGTGGTGCATGAGCTGAGTTCTGAAGGAATAGAAAGGATTCTTGGAGATATAGAGGGAAGGACTAGTAAATATACTGGAAAGGCTGAAAAAATGTACAAAAGCAGGGCACAACTTGTTTGAAGAACTATTAGTTCAGTTTGATTGGAATGCGGCATATGAAAGGGGAACATGGAATAACCCTAGAAAGACAGGTTGGAGCCAGATTATAGAAGGTTTTAAATGGTAATATAGCACCTGCTGCACCTTTTCCTCATACACAGGGTCACCAAAATAGTAGTTTCTATGTATTCTTCTGATAATTTCATTCTACAATGTCATATTTATCTATGTATTTTCCTCAGCATTCAATATCACAACTTTTTCATATAGTGGATATTCAACAAATGTTTGAATACGAATTAGATTTCACATGAGCATTAATATCCATCTCAATTAAACTATTAAATATCTTTAGGCAAGCGGTATGGAGAGGGGAATCAGAAGCAGCCTCTTTTTCTTCAACGTCCACAAAAGAAGCTCTTGCTATGGGGTAGACACTATCTCCTAGAGACTCCCATGGTCTTGTTCCAAAGAGGGGAATTCTCTATGTCGAGTGTATCTTTGTTTCAGGATCATACTACAGTCGATTCCTAGTTATATGTGGTAATAGGATACTGGATAAAAGAAATCTATGGAAAAATTCTAGAACACCATTTTAGCCAACAGTCTCAAACTGTTCCCTCATTCAAGCACCTGCTAGTTTTATTGCAAGATAGTAATGCCAAGTGATTAGACTGTTTTATAAAAGTAAACATAAATGAGAAGTGAATGGGTGGGTGAAAGAGTAACATAAGTGAAGATGAGGCTCTCTGAATGGTCTGAATTACCATGAGTTCATCAGGCCAAGAGTACCATGATACCAAAGGCACACCTCATCAATTGACTAGGAAATCCAACCTTTTAATGATATTCTTTATCATTCTTTAATTTCCTTTCATCCAACCTCAGATAACTGTAATGGAAGAGAAAACATTTCTTTATGTTCTTCTCTGCCCTCTAAATGCATAGATATTTAATGCATAAAAACACATACTAATTAAAAAATGTGTGTGACTTTAGAAATCATTTTTTTTCTGTTTCACTTGAAATATTTATAAGTAGAGGAAGAAATGAAGTTTTAGTTTAGGTAGTAAAGTGGTCAAGTCACAGGACCACCAAAAGGCAATAATCTATATCTAAACTATGTATACCAATAAAATACAAAAGCATCTAGTAGCATGATAGAAATTGTTCTTACCCCTTCGCCATAGCATGACTCTCCTAATTCCAGACTGAACAATATTGGTTACACATGACTATATGTATATGTATGTATGTATGTATTTCTTCTCTCTCTCTTTCTGTGTGCGTCTTTCTGTCTGTCTGTCTATACCTGAGAAGTTGTGGTTGCTAAAACCAAAAGGTCCCAGACTATTCTCTTTGCCAACAATAGGTACTATCTGTGACTCACCATCTCATCAAAGTGAAGTTTCATTCCTTCCTCTGCTTATAAATATTTAAATGAAAGAAAATTATTTCTGAAGCCACACAGCTTTTAAAACATGTTAGCTGTTTTCACATGTAGATATGAAGAAGCTATACTTCTCTATACTTTTTCTCTCTCTCCATACTCACTTGAAAAAAACAAACAGCTCCCATTCTGCACAATAATAGAGCTATCCTTGCAAGAGGATACATCTCCTCCCAAACTGAGTTTCATTTCAGATATGTTTTTTTCTTATTTTTAAAAAATTTTTACCTTTATTCTCAGCATAATTTTTCACAATTCCAATAAATCAAAAAGCATTTGTTAAATATGGACTATGTAGGAAGTAGTATGTATACAGTGGAATGAATGTTAAATCTAGAGGCAAAAGTCCTGAATTCAAGCCTTACACTACCCATGGGACTTTGAGTGAATTATTTCATCTCTGTCAGGCTTTATTTTTTCATATGTAGGATGAAATGACTGTACCATATAACCCTTATCTTCACTTCCAATTTTTAAATCTATGACCTCATGTGCCTGGCCCTGCTACATGTTGGGGAGGTAAAAACCAAAGTGAAACCAACTATCTTCAAAGAGCTTATATTCCATCAGAAGAGACAATAGCTACATAAATTCTTTAGAAATGATATCTCTTTCAAGGGACTGTTGTAAGAAAAATATTTTGTAAACCTCAAAGTGCTGTATAAGGAATTTTATGATTCTTTATGAAGCTCAACAGGGCAGCTAGGTGGCACAGTGGGTAGAGCACTGGGCTTGGAGTCAGAAAGATCCAAGTTCAAATGTTGCCTCAGACATTTACTAGCTATGTCATTCACTTACCTTCTGTTTGCTTGAATTTCCTCAACTGTAAAATGGAGGCTATAATTGCACTTAGCCATCAAATGTGATAATATTTGGAAACACAGTGCTGGTACATATTTGCACTTAATAAATGCTTGTTACCTTTTCTTCCTGTAAAAGCATTTCATGCCTACTCTTCTATATATTCTCATAAAGCAGTACTATAACACAAAGAAACCCTTAACTATATATTAGCTAATATGTTCTCTCTTTTGTTTTTTACGCATAATTATTTTTTTCTAAAGAAACTGTGAATTCCTTGAGGCCAGCACTTGTACCTCATGCTTTTATTTAAAATGCAATTTTTATTCAGACTCTTAAAAAAATCATAAACATGAAATTTTTGTGTGCAAAGAGAAAGAGGATTATATAAGAAACTATGAATTCCTATTTTGCATAGCTTGTTTTATATATTTTATAATTAAATTTATGCTTCATATTTATATGTAAATGTGAAATATATTTTAAATGTATTTTAGTTATTAAATTTATCTATTTTAAATATAGTATTTAACATAATAGTATGAAAACTGTCTTGTGTCCCTTTCTGAATTTCTTGCTGTTTTTTTCTATGTATTTTTTTTAATGTTTGTATTAATACTTTTTTCTTTCTCTGAATCTTTTTGTTTTACATCACTTTTGCAACCCAAACCTTTCTCCTCAAATAAAAGATGCTCCAGTGGCAAAAAAAATATAGTAAGGAAAATAAGGGGGCAGTTAGGTGGCCCAATGGATAGTGCACTGAGCTTGGAATAAGGAAGACTCATCTTCGTGAATTCAGTTCCAGCCTCAGACACTTAGTAGCTATGTTAGTCTGGGCAAGTCACTTAACCCTCTTAATCAGCAAGACCTGAATTCAAATCTTGCCTCAGACACTTACTATGTCACCCTTAGTAGGTCCCTTATTTAACCTCTGGGCAAGACACTTAACCCTGTTTGCCTCATTTGTAAAATGAACTGGAGAAAGAAATGGCAAACCATTCTATATCTTTGCCAAGAAAACCCCAAATGGTGTCACAGAAAGTTGGATATGATTGAAAAAAATGACTTGACAACAAGAAAAACAAATCCACATACTGTTCATGCCTGGAAATATACGTATTATTTCACACCTCCAGTCCATCATCTCTCTCCCAAGAGTGGGTAAGAACGTTTCATCATAGTCTTCTTGAACCATTACTGGTCAATGCACTGATAAAGAATTCTTAGGAATTTAAAATTACTTGTCTTCACGTGATAGTAGTCATTGTTTAGACTGCTTTACTGCTTCTACTCAGTTCATTTTGCCTCAGTTCACGTCAGACTTCCCAGGTTTGCTGCCGCTCTCTCTCTCTCTCTCTCTCTCTCTCTTATAATTGTGAAACCTAAAATCATATTCCTTTGGATCTGTAGACCATGATTTGTTCAGACATTTCCCAACCTGCTTTACTTCCAATTCTTTGCTACAACAAAAAGTGCTGTTATGACTAGTTGGGTATAGATATATCCTCTCCCTCTGTCTTTGATCTCTTTGGAGTATGTGCCCCCATGTCTGTGGGAATGCATGGTTTAGTGACGTTTGGGGATAGTTTCAAATTGCTCTTCAGAAAGAAAAAAGCTGGAATTTCTGTAGCTCCGATTACAATTTATTTAGTATTTCTGTTTTCCCTTCAGTCCTTCAGCAATTATCATTTCCCCCTTTTCTCATCTTTGCCAGTGCCTTGTAAATGTCAATATCTCCCTTACTGATGACATCAACATAAAGTAAATTGTATGTTCTCAAAAATTCTTGACTATTTAGTGTAGGTTATAAAGAGACTTCTATTACTACTACTGTTACTACTGTCTTTAACACATACTGGCTGTGTGACTTAGAGTGAGTTATTTAACCTAACAGCACATGCGGTAAATTCTCTAAGACTAAAAGTTGGCAAACAGTTGTTGATCTGTTTTGATAAAGGTGTTCTCCTCACCCAGAGTTCATTTTATCAATGAAATCATAATCTGTACCCCTAACTATTAGAAAGAGCTTTTGTATACTACAATCTTATTTTTTTAAATTTAATTAGTTTTCTACAGTCTTGTTTTTGATAGAGAAGACAATAGCTTCCTTATTTAATTCTTGAAATAGAAATTACTTTCCCTTTTAGTATTCAAAGTGCCCATGAAGTGATGATGCTTGGAAGTAACAGAAAAAACAATTTACTTTAACTTGAAACAGACGCTGAACTCTTGGCATACTCATGTTCAAGATATCATAAATCCCCCTGTACTTAGAAAACCCACTGAAATTGTCCAGGATGGAGAGACATATGGGCTTTGCTCTGCATTGCTGGGGGATAACTCTATGTCACCTGGAATGTTGGGAAAAGGCTGCTGGGAAAGTAAATTAGCCCTGGCCCTTCATATTAAGTTCTGATAGAAATATAACTTTTTAAGAGTGTGACATCTTATGGAATAAAATTAAACACAATAGCCTGTTGATAATGTAAAATTGAGTTAAAAGGAACACTAAACACCATCTTGATGGGGAAAAGAAGTCACCAAAGAATAGCCTGAGGAATGTATGTGCAGAATATACAGTACCAATAATAGTGGGCATTTATATAGAGTGCTTGAAGGTTTGTAAAATGTGTTGCTTATATAAACTCACATGATCCTCATGGTATTCTTAGGAAGTAGCTGCCATTATTATTCCTGTTCTACAGATGAGGAAACTGAGGCATAGAGTGATTAAGTGACTTGTCCAGGAATACATAGTTATTAAGCCTCTAAAGCAGGATTTGAACTCAGATCTTTCTGCCTCCAGGTTTCTCACTCTCTATCTATCATGTCACTCAGATGATATTATATAGGGCTTTAGTGTTTACAGAGCACTCTATTATTGAATTTGAGAAAAAAAATGTGTCTCAAGGAGCCTTAGGGAGACTTGCTTCTGGTCACACAGTAAGGACCAGAAGTAGAAATCAGGAGGATTCAAGCTCAGCTTGCCCTGAGTTTGTCTACCATTCTAATTCTCACATCCTTCTGGTAGAAGAGGTGTGAGGCAATCCTGCCATTTGCCAGATCTCAACTCTGCCCTTAAGATTATAGCATAATGCAGGTATATCATTGCTGTTCAGTCATTTTAATTGTGTCTGACTCTTCATGACCCCATGTGGGGTTTCTCTTGGCAAAGATACTGAAGTGGTTTGCCATTTCCTTCTCCAGTCTATTTTGTAGATAAGGAAACTGAGGCAAACAGGGTTAAGTGACACTCCCTGGGGTCCCACAACTACTAAGTGTCTAAAGCTAGATTTGAATTCTATCCATCGTGCCACATAGCTGCTCCCTAGGAACTTAACAACGCTTGTTGACACAGCTTTTTTTATAACACCACTGGAAAACAAAATCAATGCCACTTCTCTCAGCAGCTACAAGGGATTCCTCAAAGTTTTGATCAAGGTGAGCAATTCAATCTCCAGTGCCTTTCTGATGCTAGACACACTGAGGACAGTTCCAACTACAATCAGAGAACTGTTTGTTTTCTAACAGAAAGAAATCCTTTGCTTTGCCTGTGTGGTTGCACTCCCAACCTTAGTTCAAGACCTCATCATTTTCAGCTGAAATATAATAACAGCCTTTTAATTGATCTTCCTGCTTCCCTTATCTCTCCACTTTACTCTAACTTTCATACAGCTATCAAAATAATTTTCTTAAAGCACAGGTATGACCATGTCACTCATGCTCAAATATCTTCAGTGGCTCCCTATTTCCACTAGGATAAAATACATATACTTCCCCTTAGTACTGAAGGGCCTCTGGTTCTCACCTACTTTTCTAGCCTCATTTATCGTTATTTCCTTTCATATACACTGTAGAACTATCAAACTAGGATGCCTGAGTTCCTCAAACTCGAACTGGTATAGGCTGTCCCTCCTGCCTAGAATATACTCCCTCTCTTCTCATTTCTACCTTTTTTCTATCTTTTTTTCTTTTCAGAGCTTTGTTCAAATGTCACATCTTTTATGAAACCTTCCCTGATCTCTTCAGTTGCTAATGTTCTCTTCCTTCTAAAAGTATCTATATTTATTTATCTGTGTACCCATCAAATCTCCACTGTTCAATATCAGCTCCTTACAAACAAGAGATTGCTCTGCTTTTATCTTTCAATGTTCAATAAACATTTCCTGAACAGAAATAAAACTTTCTTCTGTTATAGGAAGGGTGAGGCTGAGGAGATCAGTTAGAAAAAAGTGATCTGTGACATAATGTGAGATAAAGGAAAATATTAGCACATAAAGCTAAGTGACACAGTAGATAGAGTGGCAGGCACTCGTCTTTCTGAGTTCTAATCCTGCTTCACACCCTTACCAGCAGTGTGACTCTGGGCAAGTCACTTACCTTTTTACCTGTTTCCTTTTCTCTAAAATGAGCTGAAGAAGGAAATGGAAAGTCACACTAGAATCTTTGCCAAGAAAACCTTAAATGGGACCATGAAAAGTTGGACACAACTGAAAAACAACTGAACAACAATCCCCCGCCTCCTCCAGAAAAAAAAATAACAGGAAAATTCTGGATTAGATAATTCAATCAAGTATGCCTTCAACTAGACAACAATTTCTTTGAAAAAAATTAGGGTGTTTGGCTTAATATATGTCCACAATGTAACAAGACAACCCAAACAGCTAATATTACACCAAGTTGTATTTAGGGAGGCATTGTGCCCACAAGGAGGAAAAAGAGATGATAGACCCCATCGGTAGCTTACAATCTAAAAGGACGATCAGAAACCTACGTACATAATTATAGCATAACACCGAATATAATTAATGTGAAGGTAATAGTGCTGTCATACTCTGTCTTGCTCAGACTGAGTAGCAGTAGCCATAGCAATAGCAGCAAGGAGCAAGATTAGTAGTGGAAGCAGTAGCAGCAGTAGTGGTAGTAGTAGTGGTGGTGGTAGCAACAGTAGTGGAAGCAGCAGTAGTGGTTATAGTAGCAGAAGCAGCAGCAGCAGCAGTGGTAGTAGTAGTAGTGGTGGTGGTAGTAGTAGTAGTAGTGGTGGTGGTGGTAGTAGTACTAGCAGTAGTAGCAGTAATAGTAGTAGTAAACAATTACATAGCACTTTAAGGTCTAAAAAGCACTGTACAACCTCACAACAACCCTGGGAGGCAGGTGATAATATGATCTCCCTTTTGTACATGAAGAAGTTGAATCACACAATGGCTAAGTGACTTGCCCAAGGTCAAGCAGTTAATAAATGTTGGAAGCAGGTTTTAAATCCCTATCTTTCTTATTGAAGGGTAAAGTATTCTATCCTCTATGCCACTTTGCAGCCAACACTGCCCCAGGAGCCTCATGTTGAAATCTACATCTTGTAATTTTTGGAATGATTCACATAAACCTAAGATGTCCAAAAGACAATCACCAGAAGAGCAAGTGAGCTGGAGACTATGATGTAATGAAAGTTGGAGACTTTAGCCTGGCAAAAGGGCTATGAGATCTCTTTTTCAATCCTCTTCTTGTAGGATTGTTACTTGGAAGAGGGACTAGACCTGGTCTGTGTAAAAGCAAGGACCCTGAGGTCTTTGGACACAGGAGGGGCCTGCTATCACAGGTTCTTAGATCTGCTTTTCTAAAAGGAAAGGCAACTTTTGAGGGGTCTAAAATCATTTTAATCAAGCACATGTATCATTCACTTAGTTCAGGGGAAAAAGCCCGTACCCCAAACTTCAGAGAAAATGCAGAGAAGTCAAAATTAACAGACATGGCTTCCAACTGTCTGACATAAGCCATACACACATCACATATCAACAGACAGATCCAACTGTCTGGCCAGTGCCTCTATACATAGTTACCAGAGAGAGAAGCACTGACATCTGGGTTTTCAAAGCCAAGGGGCTGCTTAGCAACTTCCCAGAGTCTCATCTAACACACAAACCTTCCAAAACTAAGCCTCAATGTAAAACCTCACATCATAGTATTTATACATTTTTCAGAGCCAGAGGGCATCACAACCCTTGAGAATTACTGCCTCATCAACAAAAGGTGTGGGCCTTCTTACAAACCTTCCCAGGCCCATTAATGGGAGGGGAAGAGCTTCTTTAATCACATTATTCAATCAGAGGCACTTGATTAAAATAAAACAAAAAATGCATTATCAATACAGTCTACTTGGTCCTGAAGAGCGAAACTAGAAGGATCTGTAGAAAATGCAAAGAGGGATACAGGCTCCTCTCCGTAAGGACCCTGCCAGAGGGGTCTTCAAAAACAGAATGTGCCATTTGGGATGCAGAATTCACTGCTGAAAACAGGGTGGATGAACACTCATCAGGGTGCATGATAGAAAGGGTTCCTTGGTCAGGTATGGGTTGGATTACATAGCCTCCGATTTCTTTTCTACTTTTTCAGTTTATAGGTATTTGTGGCTGGAGAAAGAGTTCGGTAACTGGACTTTTTCCATGAATGAGAGGATTCAGTTGGGAATACTTGGCTAACACAGCTAAAGGCTTTAATTATTTCTAGTTACAAGGCACAGTGAGGTTTTCTAGCAAGCAAAATAATCTCTTATTCTTTGAAATGTTGAAGTAAAAGTCCTTGGGGAATCTCCTTAGTTACAATTTCCATATGAAGATTGAAGTCAAATGTCAAGACCAGTTACTGTTCTAAGCTTGTTCATGAAAAAATGTTGCCTTCTATGATTTGAGAATTGTATGTCTGATGCAAGCCATCCTGTGCATATGTTTCTCATGATGGCTTTGGTACTTTTTTCACAAGGACACGCACACATGCATAAAAACACATGCAGAGTAATCATCTCATAGAAATAAAGCTAACACCATTTGGTTTGGCAACACTTTTTGAGACGTTACAATGAAAAAAGTGCTCAGTTCTGTTTATCATTGGAACATGATCTAAAGCTGGAAAGGGCCTTACAAGTCACTTAGTCTAACCCCCTCATTGTATAGATGAGAATACTGAGACCTAGAGACATTAAGTAAGTTGCCCAACGTCACACAGTAGCAGAGACAGAATTTGAACTCAGGCCTACCACTGTTTCCACTGTATTACACTGATTCTCAAACAATGCATTCCATTATTTCCAAGTTTCCCTTAATCTTTTAAAATGTTCAGTTATTTTCTTTATATCTTCTTTCAATTGAGTCAGGAGTCAAAGGTTAATCATTTTTCTCAGTCATTCTCTTTTAGCCTACTCCTAATGGGTAGGTGAGTTGGGCTTTGATAAAACTTCCCACCCAGAAACACCATTTTCCCAGTCCCTAAAGCTCTCAATCTAGGAGTCATCCTTGAGTTCCTACTGTTTCTCACTCTCCATATCCATTTTACCATAGCAAGCTCCCTTCTCTTATGTGACACTGTCAACCAGGCTAGTACAGACCCCTTATCGCCTCATGTCTAGACTATTACAACACTGGGTCTGTCCATCTCAAGTCTCTCCCCACTCCAATTCATCCAGTCACTTAAGTGATTTTCCTAAAGCTCAGTTCTGACCACGCTGCTCCCTGGTCAATAAACTACAGTGATTCCCAATCGCTTTCAGGATCAAAATAGAAAATGCTCTGCTTGGCATTTAACATCCTTCATAATCTAACCTGTTCTACCTCTCCAGTCTTCTTACACCTTACTTGTCACCATATGCCCTATAAGTCACTGACACTGGCCTCCTGGCTTATCCATAAACAAGATACTCCATCTCTCAGCTCTGGGTATTGTTGGCTATCCCTTCTGCCTGGAATGCTCTTCCTCCTCATCTCTACCTTCTGGCTCCCTTTAATTCTCAATGTCCTGTCTTCTACAGGAAGCCCAACCCCTCTTAATTCTAGTACTTTCCCTCTGCTAATTATTTCTTACTTATCCCGTGTATAGCCTGTTTATATGTAATTATTTATTATATACCCCATCAGATTGTGACCTCCTTGAGGTCAGAGACTGATTATATTTTGACTCTTTCTGTCTCCCTAGTACTTAGTACAATGCTTGAAACATAGTAGGTGCTTAATAAATATTTCTTGATTAATTGATATGTGTGCACACACATGCATAAGAGGACTAGTTTCCATCTTTGAGAACTATTTAATGTTATTAAGAACCCATTGTGAAAATTTGTGCAACCACAGGTCACATCTAAATAAACTGTTACCTGGAAAGTATAGCACTCCTTTATAGGCGACTATTCCAGTTCAACAGACACTGAGATGTTGGGATCAAATATAAGCCATCTTAGCTTGCACTCAGACAATGCATGGAAGGAGTTTTACGTGCTACAGTTCTATCAAGTGATCCTGTTGCTTTAAAATTACTAAATGGAGCTCAGGGTCTGAGTACACTTCCAGTCCAATGCCTCACATTCTTGATCTGCAAATTTTAGTCATGCCATGGCTAACAACATGCATTTGCATACTATTCAAATACTCAGAACTGAGGCAAAATATGTCATCAAAGTATTGGAATTAACCAATTCCTTGGAATAAGTAGTTGGTTGGTTCCAGAATGTCTATGTTGATTGGAATAATAAAGCTACGTCCTAAAAACTCAGCAAAAATACCTTATGAAAACAGAAACATTAATAGTTACTGAATTTTTTATTGTGGTAAGCTAACTTTTCATTCACTATTATCCATTTATCAATCAATCAGCAAGCATTTATTAAGTTCACACCAGGCTCTGGGCAGCACTGAGAAGTTCAAGAAAAGCAAAATTCAAAAATGGTTCATAGTCACGGGAGAGACACATGAATAGATAAGATTCATGTAACGTACATATGGAAACAAAAGAAAATGATCTTAGTGAGGAAAGCTCAAGTGTCTAGAGGGACCTGGATGATCAAAGAAGATTATTTCAGAGAGAAAACTTAGCGAATACCTTCGCTCCTTGGCTTTATTATTTTCTGTAATTATTGAATCAGTTTTCTCCGAAACAATAAGAAGCTTTCTGCAGCCCAACAGGTGTGGGTTTTGTTTTTGTTTCTGGAACCTCAGTGGGTCATTACTTGCTTTTTGGTGAGGGCGGAGGGTAGGAAATGGCAAGTAATGGAAACCTTATCATGGCGGCACAGATACTCCCAGTAGCTGGGAAAATATGAACATTTTTTCAATGATCAATAAGATTATGCTTTTTATTATAAAGAGAATAGACAAATTTTGCAGACAAAGGGACAGGTGGCAACTTATAAGAAGTTATTTCAAGAGGTTCTGGGAAAATCCACACCTAATCCCCGACTCCTCCAGTCCATCATGTCCACCATGGCTCACCTAATCAGCTGATATTGACAATTCAACAACTGAATTGCTTTCACCCTGCAAAAATACAAATATCACTTGCAAAAATAACCCCTAAGGCCTTCTTATTTGCATATTCCTTTCCTGGAATGAATTCATCAGCTCTCATTTGAAAGAGAGAATGAGGAAAGGAGCCTAAGTATGTTAGATGCCTAGAACAATAACAAATATAGCAACAATTCCAATTCGTATGGAGTGAGAGTTTACAAAGCACTCTCTTTATAACAACCCTATGAGGCAGGCAGTGTTTTTCATCATCCCTATTTCTGTAGATGATGAAACTGAAACTAAAAGGGGCCTCAGGAGTTACCCAGGGTCAAAAGAATTACAATGAGGATTTTTTACGTACTTGGAAAGTTTCACAAACCATATCTAAAGGGGAAGAGAGACACTATCCCACAAAGGGGTAGAAACAGAAACCTTGAAACACAGCTGTGAAAGCACTGTGGTGAGGCTGCTGTTCAGGGGCAAGATTTGAGGAGGAATGGGGAGATGCTCATCCCATCCTCAGTGTAGTACCTGCTAGAACGTGCTTATAAGTATTCTCAAAATTAGACCCCCTGAGGCAGCAGTTGGGCCCGATGGACAGAGGAAATAGGTAGACCAGAGTTCAAATCTGATCTCAGAAACTTACTTGCTGTGTGAACCCTGGGCAAGTTACTTAGCCTCTGCTTGCCTCTGTTTCCTCATCTGCAAAATGTGGATAACAATAGCTCCTACTTCTCAAGGTTATTTGGAGGAACAAATGAGATAACATTAGTAAAATCATTTAGCCCAGTCCCTATCAGGTAGTAGTGCTATATTCCCTTTCCTTCCCTTCCGGGAGCAAAGTTCTGGTTGTGACTTGTGACCCCTCTGCATGTCATAAAGCTAGCAGTTATCATATTCTGATTCAGAAGACTCAGTTTCAAATCTGAACCCTTTCTTCCTAGTCATGTGACTTTAGACAGCCAGCTGCCTCATCTGTCCAATGACGCACTGGCCTAGATTATTTCTATAATATCTCCTAGTTCCAAAACTATTTGATTGATGGAATGACACTTATAACTGTGCATCAGAAAACTTGTTCAGATGATGGAGTGATAGAGAGATGGGACAAGGAGGCAATTCTAAGCAGAAAGACAAGAGCAAAGGTTATTACAATAGAAAAAGCAAGAGATGATAAGAAAATGAACTAGGCTGTGGCATTATTATTGAAGAGGAGACAGGGACAAAAATCTTGTGGGGGGAGAAGGCACAGAACTTGGCAAATTGTTTGATATAGGAGATATATGAAGGAAAGGGTTAAAGACCACTAAGATTTTGAGTCTGAGTGTCAACAAGGAGGATGGTAGTATTATGGGGAAAAACAATACGGAATTTAATTTTACAAATAAACTATGGGATTCTCAATTAACTTCCAAAATCTTGTTAAACTCAAGACTCCCATTAATAGAATGGGAATTTTTTAGCAAAATGTTAATTTCTGGAGTAACTCAAAGTCATCAATAGCTATGTACTGCTTAAGGACCAAAAGTATTTCTAATACAGTTGGTCAAACTTACTCTGAGAGACTTAAGAAACAACAAAACATCTCAGACTCTTTTAGAAACATTGAGGCTTCGACCAAATCTGAAAGGGTTTGAGCTAGGCGTCCCAGATCTGTAGCTAGAAGAGATCTTAGAGGTAATCTAGTAGAATATCTTCATTTTGCAGATGAGGAAACTGAGGCAACTTACCCAAGGTTACACAGTTAACAAGAGAGGGCTTAAACTCAGTCCCTTTAACTTAAGAGTTGTTTTTTCCTGTACTATACCATGCTGCTTCCTAGTCATTTTCAATTGTGTTCTGAAGTCCATAGATATCCACAAGTATTCATGATTCAGGTTAATTAGAACAATCTCATGAAAGTTATGTTTTACTTTAAAAAAATACCAACTATTTTACTTCCCAGAAGTTCAAAGAGCTTCCTTTCATTCCCTACCACATCCACCCTTTCTTATTACAACCAGTAAGTCCCATTTTACTGGTATTGAAATTGAATTTGAATTCAGAAAAGTTGAAAGTCTGAATATAAAGGATCCGAAGGAGGATAAAGCAAAATCAGTCCAAGTGACATAAAGAATCCTCCTATGCTTTCACTTTCATTCACTTCCAGGATTCCAGGTCCTTTTGTAAAGCACCCAGCAGACACAACTGAGAATTGCCAGGGACTTCTCAATGACTTCTGAAAAGGAAACTTCTTGGTTGCTTCCTTAAACATCAGTACACGTAGCAGAAATATCACAAAGACACGGAGGTGACTCATTCAGCGAATTACTTCACTGGAAGTAGACAGGAAATCAGTTTTGCCTCAATCCTTTTTCAGCCAAGTCTGGGATATCTTTTACAGAAAAACTAAATATTATGAAAAGGGCATCAAATGACTATCTTTTTCAATCCTTGTGCTTAGTAGAGTGTCTGTGTACAGTGCACACAACAGGTGCTTAATAAATGTTTACTGAGTGTCAGGATCTTGATTTTTGTAACCTTGTCATTTGGTTTCTCCAGTCCTGTTTCCTTATCCATAAGATAGTCAATTTCAATCACTACTCCTACCTAGTTTTGCCCTCTGAGAGATGAGAAGGCAAACACTACTTCAACATGGCAGTCATCTGAATTCTTTAGGACGACTCTCATGGTTGAAGGAACTGAGGAAAGGAGGAATGGGAAGACAAAGGATCATAGATGGGATCTGAATTTGAATTCTGGCCTTCTTATTTCAGTCAGTTTTTTCAGTGACCCTTATTTATGATGTTTTTCTGATTGTTTTTTACTATATTAGTCTCCTATTTTTCCCATTTATAGATTATCTGTATACATAGCTATTTCTAAAATGCCTTTTAAACATAACAATTATTTATTATGTTTCCATATAGAAACATAGCATTTTACAGGGTTTCAATATTATAAAGCTATGAATGATGACAAGAAGGTGAGAAAGAAGACTTTTAATGCTCAAATCCAACACTATTTCTGTTCCCATACAGCTTACATTCTACTGGTCAGACAGCAAATTATGATATATGAATGTAATGGAACAAAATTGTTATGTAAAAAATTGATGAAAGGGACAATTGTGGAGAAACCTCAGAAGACTTGTACAAACTGGTGCAGAGAAAAGTGAATGAAACTAGAACAATTTAAATAATAACAACAAAATCAAAACAAATAACTCTGCATTGTAAGAATGTGGATAAATGCAATGAACAATTAACATCCTAGTAGATCAGTAATGAAGCATGCTATCAGTCTACTGACAGGAAGGTGATGAACTCAGACTGCAGAATGAGAATTGCAGAATATATTTTTTGGACATGGCCGATGAAGGAATTTGTTGTACATCATCATGCATACTTGTTTCACTTCATTTTAATGTTTTTCTCAATTACATGTAAACAAAATTTTTTTAACATTCTCTTTTAAAATTCTGACTTCTAAATTCTCTGCCTGTCTCTCTCCCTTCCATTTTCCTTGAAAAGCAAGTCATTTTATATAGATTATACAAGTATAATCATGTAAAACATTTCAGATTAGTCATGTTGCAAAAGAAAATACAAACCAAAAAACCCAAAAAACATAAAGTAAAAAAAAAAAGTATACTTCAATGCATGCATATACCATTAGTTCTTTTTCTGGAGGTGTATAGCATTTTTCATCTTATGTCCTTCAGAATTCTTTTGGATCATTGTATTGATGAGAATAGCTAGGTCATTCATGGTTGATAATTGTACTATACTGTTCTCTTGGCTCAATTCATTTCACTTTGCATCAGTTCACGTAAATCTTCCAAGGTTTTTCTGGAACCACCTTACTTGTCATTTCTTATAGCACAACAGCATTCTATCACAACCATACACCACAACTTGTTCAGCCATTCCCCAACTTATGAACATCCCCTTAATTTCCTATTCTTCGCTGCTTTAAAAAGAGTTGCTATAGGTATTTTTATACATATAGGTCCTTTTTCTTTGGTCTCTTTGATCTACAGACCAGTAGAGGTATCATTGGAGCAAAGGATATACATAATTTTATAGCCCTTTGAGCACAGTTAAAATTGTTCTCTAAAATCGTTGGCTCAGTTTACAACTCCACCAATAGTGCGTTAATGTACCAATTTTTCCACATCTCCTCCAACATCTGTCATTTTCCTTTCCTGTCATATTAGCCAATCTGATAGGTGTGAGGTGGTACATCAAATTGTTTTAAGTTGCTTCACTCTAAGCAATTGTACTTTACTATGCATGCTTATTACAAGGGGTTTTTTTTGTCTTTCTTTTTTTTTCAAAATGGAAGGGAAAATGGAAGGGAGAGAAAATAGATTTTTATTCATTGAAAAAAGTTTTAAAAAATAAAAATGAGACACATGGTGAGTATAACTAAGGCTATAGCATACTATCAAAATAGCCTGGATGCTAGAAGCAGTGTAGGAGATGCCAGGCAAGAACATGGATTCAGAAAATGAGAGACACAGTCTTTTGATCAACAAGCCAACAACTACTGTAAAAATAGTATCAACATCAGTCATAGCTGTCCTCTTCTCTTCATTCAAATAGTCACTATCCCAGTTCAGGACCTCATCAACTCTTCCTTGGACTACTGGAATAGTCTCTTATCTGATCTCCCTATCTCCAGTCACCCCCTTCTTTGTTGTATCCTCCACAAAGCTGCCAAAATTTATATTCCTAAAGCACAGATTTGACCATGACTTTTCTTCACCAAAATCTTTGGAGACTCCTTACCACCTCTAGGAGAAAATACAAATCCCTGTGCTTAGTTTTTAAAGTCCTTCACAAACTATGTTCAACTTATTTTGTTGGGCTTATATGCCAACATTCCCCTGTACATACTTTTCACTTTTTTTTACATACTAATTGGCCTACTTGTCAATTCTCCAAAATTGACTTTCATTTTCTTTCTCTGCACCTTTGCATAACCCATCTTGTGGAATTCCTGGAAAGAACTTTCTCCATATCTCTACCTCCTGAAACCTCCAGCTCCCTTCAAGGTGCAGTTCACTTGATACTTTCTACAAAAAACTTTTTAAAATTCCCCCAGTTTTTTAGTACCTCCTCTCTCTTGTTCAATTACTTAGTATTTACTTTAAATTTTAATTTATTTATCTGTGTATTGTCCTTTTCCCTTCCCTTCAAGGTAGAATTGAAGTGCCTTGATAACAGGAATTTTCATTTTAAGTTTTATATCTCCAGCATAGTAAGTACTTACCGAATTGAATTGAATAATTAAGGTCCAGTAAATTAGTAAATGTTCCTAGTGAATACTTTGCCCTCAATTTTCCTTATTTTTGTAACAATCTTTACTCAGGTCTGATACATAGGAGAAAGTTGACAGATGATTTCATCAATTTAATCATTCTTGATTATTTTTATATGTGCGAAGAACAGTTATGTGGAAGAGTCTGAACAATTTTTCTTTAAGAGCAGAGCAAGAAGAAATGGGTTTAAATTCTGGTAGAAGGAGAGAATATTTAATACAGAGGAGAGATTCTTCTAATATGGAATCATTTTTACATGATAGCACATGAACAAACTATATCAACCTACCATTTTCAGAAGAAGAGAGGGGAGGGAAGGAGAGAGAAAAATTTGGAACTCAAATTCTTGTAAAAATGAATGCTAAAAATTTTCTTGACATGTAACTGGGGAAAAAACTGAAATACTAATGATGATTTACTTAAAAAAAAAAACAAAGGAGAGTTCCCTAATAACCTCCTCCAGGAGGACCTCACTGCCTCAGCTGAAAAAAGCACAGATAGAAGTATCCATGGCCAACATGGAAGCATCTCATCAAATATCACCATGTCCTGTTGTTGTCCAGTTGTTTCAGTCATGTCCAACTTTTCATGAGCCCATTTAGGGTTTTTTTGACCATTTCCTTTCCAGCTTATTTTACAGCTGAGAAACTGAGGCCAAAAGGGTTAAGTGACTTGCCCAGGGACACAGAGCTAATAAGAATCTGAGGTCACATTTGAACTCATGTCTTCCTGACTCCAGGGCTGGTGCTATATCCATTGCACCATTGAGCTGCCCATCATGCACCAAAATGAAAACTAAGTCTTGTATATCACTGTACCTCCTTAGGTGTTTCTACTTAAATATATTTAATTTATTTAATTAATATTTTTAATTAATTAATTGTATTAATATATTTTTAAAAATGGAGAAAAAGTAATATGCAAAATTAGTATATAAATAAAACACAATGTAAAAAATATTTCCTTCCCCCTCCAAAAAAATGGAAGAAAAAAATTATGATGAGAAATAAGGTAAAGAGAGTGACTAAGGAACATTTGGATTTTGTTTTTTAAACAATCTTTCTCCACATGATTACAGCAGACACAAAACTTTTGCATCCATGAATTCAAAAATTCTCCTGTGCTTTAGATGTGCTATTAGAAGAAATGGAGAACAGCTATTTATGTCTTTAGCACTAAGAAATTAGTGTTTTGTTTATGTGAAGGAAAGGGTTAATAGGATATATGTGTGTATGTAAGAGAGAGAGAGAGAGGGAGAGAGACAGAGAGAGAGAGACAGAGACAGAGAGACAGAGAGAAAGAGACAGAAATAAAGAGAGACAGAGACAAAGAGAGAGACAAAGACAGAGGCAGAGAGAGAATGTTCAAGACATCACAGAATATATAACTGAATGGGATCTTGGAGAGCATCTACCAGGAGTGCGGAACCATATGGCCTTGAGGAGTTCCCTCAAGAGGGAATAAACAAATTGGGGCCCTAAGTGAGATGATGTGGTGGAGGTCACAAAGTGATAAATTACAAAACTGGGATTTAAACTCACATCCTTCTAATACCAGAGCCATGTTCTTTTCATCATACTATAAAATGGCTACATTCCCTCTTATCGAAATTACATAACCACACATGAGGCAAATTGTTGAGAGATTTTATGCATTTATATTTCCAAATAAATTTGAACTGTTTTTGCACATTGTGATGCTATTTGGAATTGAGCAGTAGGATGTTAGGTTGAGAACATAATTGGATATGGCTCCCTACTGCAGAAATTATATGAAAATAAAATAGAGTGCCTCTTGTTTGAATGTGTCAATTTTTTACATTAATAAAGTAGATATGAATGCTGATGTTGATAACCTTGCATTTCTTTCAAGTTAGAATTATAGGCACATCTTCCTCCTTTATCCCCTTTATCACTTTATCCTATCTGTATAACTTTTTAAGTTTAACCAGGGTGCCTACACATTCATTTACTTATTTTTAAAATAAAGGGTTTCTTTTTTTATTTCTGATTGACAAATCACTAGAAGAATAGGGAAAACAAATCGAAAGTCACAACTCGAAAACAGGAAATTGAATTCATGTCAACTTTAGGAACTTTTTAGATTTGAATTGGAAAACAATGTCTGTATAAAGAAACCATCATTTGTTGAAAGTTTATGTTTCATGAAGGAATATCTGGGGGAGAATGTGATATATGAATAGAATGTTATTGTTCAGGAAAAAATGATGAATGTGTGGAAATCAGAATATCTTGATTTATATTTGAACTGATAAAGAATGAAATAAGAATTGGAAAAGTGATACACAAAATGATGACAAAAAAGTAAAACAAAAAGATTCCATAAAGGAAAACAATTTCTAAGTCACCAAAAAATAAACAAAACAACAAAAAAAAACCCCAAATCCACACCCTAGAAATGATCCTAGAGAACAGTTCATGAAACATAGTTCTCTCCTCAGGGCAGAGAGGCAGGGGTCTACTGGACCCAAGTGGCATATTCAATATCAGGTGTGCTCACTGTACTAGATGTTTCTGCTTTAATATTTTCCTTTGTTCCAATGGAGGGTTCAATCTGGATAGGGAAGGTTTGCTGACATTGTTTTTTAGAAACTGACTGTGAGGTAATACCAAGAGGCATCAGAAAAAAAGTTTAAAGAAAGAAATGGAAAAAAAAGAGGAAGGAAAGAAGAATGAATTAAAGAAAGAAAAAAGAAAGAAAGCTTATGTCCCACAACAATGACTAAGTGTTGCTGTCTAGCAGCTTTGAATGATTTGCCCTGTTTAATCACTCGCTACTGATTCAGGTAAACCACTAGTTCAGTGACATTAACTGCTGATATGATTGAACAGATCAAAATACTTCATTTTAAATTTTGCTCAAATTCAACAGTTTAATCAATTATTTAGTGATTTCAACGATCTCTTATTGTCTGCTAGAGTGAATCCCTTCATTTTTCACCTGCAATTATGGAGTTTTCTAAAGAACTAAGATGACAAGATGTCCAGACAGTAAGACAAATGGGCATGGGCTATACAGGGTGTCACTGATGGTGAATGGGGACAAACAGTAAACAGTATCACAATGTGAAATAACATGCTGGCTCTAGTGATTTGAATCGTAAGAACACTAACATATATTCATGAAGGACTCTGAGTTTGAAAAATCACTTCCCTCACAAGAGACCTTACGAGATAGATAAGGATAAGCATGACTCCCATTTTACAGATGAGGCAAACTGAGGTTTGGAGAGGTGATGAAACTTGCCCAACATCAGTTATTCAGTAGAAAGTGTCAGAGCTGAGACTTCAACACAAGTCTTACTGACTCCAAGTTTGGCATTTTCCCCACTACACTTTACTATCTAGTAAGCTTGAAGAATTAAAAGAATACCAAGTCTGTAGAGTTCTGAGCAGACTGCCGATGGAGCAGTGATGGAATAAGATGGCCAAAAATCACACAGGATAAGAAGTTGTCAAAAGGTTGTGATGTGGGGCAGTGGAAAGGGCATCCAAATGGATGAAGTTTCTGATTCTTTAAAGAATCCAAGTAAATGAACTAAATATTCTGTGCGGCACCAAAAATGAGTCTTTATAATAGAGGCAGCTTTGTCTCACAGTGGATAGAGCACTTGGCCTGGAATCAGGAAGACTTGAGTTCAAATCTGACCTCAGAAACTTAGCTGTGTGACCCTGGGCAAGTCATTTACCTTTTGCCTACTCGGTTTCCTCATCTGTAAAAATGGAATAATAGTAGTACCCACCTTCCCAAGGTTGTGGTGAGCATCAAATGAGATAATATGCATAATGCACTATCTTTAAGTTTTAAAAGCACTATTTAGATACTATGATGATTATTAGAGTTTCCTGTCAGTATTAACTACAAGTTTTTAATTTTTTTCTATTAAATTTTCATCTTGGTTTAGTTATCTTAGCAAACATAAGACCTTCAGCTTAGTTTCTGCATTCCCCCATGTTAACTCTCTTTTTTCTTTAAACCCTCCCATGAAGGCTCCAGGGGGATGAAGTAATCAGGTTATATTAAAATTCTCTCAAAAAAAATACTTTGTATGTTTGAGCACAATTTCCTCATCTACATTATTTAATTCTCTTATCTCTTTAAGAAAGAAAACTAACTACTCTAGGCCTTTTACACCATGTTTTTTTTTTAATTGGGTTTACTTAACATGTGATAATTTTCAGATGACTGTCTGGTCCAACAATCACTTATGCAATTTGGAACTGAGTTATTTCCTGTTTCTTTAACACAATGAATGAGTTGGTACTCAGAGGAATAATTTCCATCTTTACATCCTTCTTTCAGAGACTTATTATCTTGACTAGCAGGGAGAGTCTATCCCCAGTTTGAAGGAGCTGAAACAAACGTCACTGTACTGCGTGGATTCCTCATTAACTGAATTTCTCATATTGTTTATTTTTTCTAGAATAATTTTTTGCCAGTGAATCGCATGTAAGGAACCCCTTCCTTCTAGTCATGCCATGATACAAATAGAATTAGGGTGCCATCTCACTGCCCTGAAACTTACCTACTGCCCAAATTCTTAGAGGTATACATTTTGCCTACTTCCTATTTACATATTCTCAACAATAATTAGATGCTTTTGGGACAAAATAGAAAAGATTAGAATTTTTTCTTCATTCTTATTCTAGATTGATTTAATAGCCTACAGGATTTTTTAAAAAAAAAAAAACCATCTTTCCACCACTATTAAGACAATGGTTCAAAGACATCCATGATGCTTCTCAAATACATAATCAAAAACTTACCCTTAATAGGACCTGTAATTCTTAGGTAGATTATGGATGTTCAATAGGAGATACCAGGCCTATTTCTTCACAATAGTTTGTATTCAACCCTGGACTTATAAAGTTAAAAGGACTAGTGTTTTGTCCAAAAAAGTAATTCTTTCTCCCCTGCTCTGTTAGCAGAATATTCCCACAAATATGGTACAGAAAAACAAAAGTGGAAAAACATGTTAGAAAGGGGTAGCAGAAACACCTGTGCATAGATGTAGGCACTCTGAAGTCAGAATCAATAGAAAACTGCAAGGTGGAACCGTAACATTATGTTCTTTCTATATTATTCAGACTTTAGCAAACATTAGAAGGATTCTTATGTAAAAAAATGATGCTGTTTTGAATTCAGTCTCCACCCCCCCCCCCACTCCCCCAACTATTTCTCCAGGAATGACTGCTGCAGTCTTCATTAGTATATGCAATTTAACTTTCAAACCATGGAAAAGCTGACTCTAGCATCAAACAACACCATTAAAAGTACCACAAGTCAACCTTGGAGGGGATCCAGATACGAAAAGAGCCAGGGACTCATCAGGATACCTCTAAAGTCCTTGGAGGGAGCTGGAGCAAGGATTTTGGTCATCGGACTCATGGAGAATTTCAGGGACATAGAGGGAAAGTCACATCATTCTCTTGAGGTCCCACAAAGGCCTCTCTTTGACTGCCCATGTGAGTAAGTTGGTTGTATGCCTGTCAGCAATGACTCCATCCCAAGGGTAGGTCCTCTGTGGTTTTGTCGGCTAGACAAAAAACAACACAAACATTCCCTTCCCACTCCCTTGGATTCATCTTTGTTCACATTTCAGACTAAGTAATTCTACCTCAGAATTATTTGGAAAAATTAGCCCCTTTCTTGACTCTTTGCATTCAAGCTTGATGAGGGACCACAGAACCATTAGCATAGTTTTTTTATTACCTGTACATCTTTATTATACCATCTGAAGCAATTACTACATACTCTTCAGGTGACTCGAGGGGACTTTATATATACATACATTACAGGCACATATACAGTAATCAACAGAACTACAGCTGCTCAAGGGGCCTAGGGCAGTTTAAATTTACATGAGCATTTTGGAAATCAAACAGGTTTAGTGGGCCAGCAGACTCTGTAATGCTTGCGATGTGGGAGGTCTAGATTAAAGAGCCTTCTGGCTTGAAGGAAGACATTACAGTAGTGACAATGGAAGGGCTTTGGAGGGGGAGGAGCTGTAGAACAAGATGAAGCATTTGGCAAAAAATAGGAGAAATACCTCTTGTGCTCAGTCTTGTCAGCTCTCCTACACCAGTCATGATCTTTCAGACTCATCTCACATGGTCCAGATCACTGGCCTTTTCTTCCCTGCATTCTAGATGTCAGAGACACAGGATGTCAGATACGGAAGGCTCTGCTACTGGCCTCTCTCAGGCAAACTGTGAAGTACAATCTGCTTCTCTGTGTGTTACCATAAACTGACACAAGGGCTTTGGGGATTACAGAGGGGAAAAACCCCAAAATACTAGCCACAGAGTTTTTCAGAGTGTTTGGTACTTTGCCCATAGTTAACAATGGAAAAAGCAAAGTGGTATAATGGAGGAAAAAAATGACCATACTGCTTTGAAAAGGGGAAATGAAGACTCTTCCATCCTACCCCTACCCTAACTCCTTTCTACATTGTTTGCCTGGAAAGATGTTTCAAGGAAAAGTAGCGCTGCTCAAAGTATGTACAACTCATCTCTTCTGCCTATTTTCTGATGCAGGAACCCTAGGGCTAGATTGCTTATGACCTATAATTTATGCCCTTGCAGAGCCACATTCCTAGAGAAGCATATTACTGGAGGCTGTGAAGAGATCTGATCAGGGGTCCTCTAGGCAGGAAGCCTCTTTAAAACCAAATTGGCTCAGCTGCTTGAATGGGCCTGGACCGTCAGTAACACACAAGGTCTGTTGGATAGACACTCCCCCAACTTTATGGCACAACTCTGATATAGGGAGGTAAATGAAAAGTGATGAGCAAATAGAAGCTGGAGCCTGGAGAGCCAACCACCAAAGAGGGATGAGAACAGAACAGAAGCTGGGGGCCCCGGGGGAAGCTAGATAGTATGTGTAATGGACAGACCACTGGGCCTAAAGTCAGGAAGATCTGAGTTCAAATCTAGCCTCAGAAGCTTACTACCTGTGTGACCTTGGATAAGTCCCTGAACCTGTTTGCTTCTATTTCCTCAGTCGAGGAAATATGAGATATAAACATCCCCATATAATATAAATACAAATGGAATATAAATGACACTGACCTCAGGGCTGTCATGAAAATCAAAGAAAATCATGATTGCTAAGTGCTTAGCACATAGTAGGGACTATATAATGCTGGCTATTATTTGTTATTGTTGTTAAAAAAATCACAGTATTTGGGAAAGGAGGAATAATGGAGAAGGGGAAGAATGATTTAAGAAAGGGGGAAAAGGGGCTTAGACACAGAGGCAGGAGGGGAAAATACAGAACATTGGAAAGAGCACTGGACTTGTCATCAGAAAACCTCGATTTCAATCCAGTCTCTGACACTGAGGAGTTATGTGACTGTGGCCAATCAATCAATCTATTCAGCAATCAAAAAGCATTTGTTAAGACATTGCTATGTGCCAGGAACCAGGTTCAGGGTCGAGGATCCAAAGAAAGACAAAAACCTGCTACCTGCCCTCAAAAGAAGATCACAGTCTAAAGGAAGACAACATGTAAATTATCTAGGTATATACAAGATATACACAGAGTAGAGGGAAGGCAACCACAGATGGAAAACTATTAGCAGCTGAGTCTGTGGTCCCTCATCCAGTCTGAATGCAAAGCGTCAAGGAAAGGGGCTGATTTTTCCAAATAATTCTGAGGTAGAATAACTCTTAATCTTAAATGTGAACAAAGATGAATCCATGCGAGTGGGAAGGGAATGCTGGAGCTGTTTTTTGTCTACATTTATCTAGGTACATACAAGATATACAGAGTAGATGGAAGGTGATCACAGATGGGAAACTATTAACAGCTGGGGGGCCCAGGAAAGGTCTCTGGCAGAAGTAAGATTTAAATCTGCTCTTTAAGAAAGCCAGAATAGCTAGGAGGTTGATGTGAGAAAGAAGAGCGTTCTAGGCATGAGGCAGAGCCAGTGCAAAGAACCACTACATGTGCAGTTGGAAAACCAGTGGCACAACTTGGATAAGTCTCCCTGAATGTCAATTTCCTCATTTATCACATGAGGAAGTTGAGGCTTCCCCTCTCTTCCTTCCCTCCTTGTCAGTATTCCAAGGTCTTTTCTGGCTCTAAATACTTGGATTTCTTTTTATTTCCTTTCTCTAAGTGTCTTTTTCCTCAACTATAAAATAGAACCAATATTGCTTGCACTGCCTCCAACTTCACATGATTACGAAGAAATCGCTTTGTAAATGTTAGGCAGCAAATAAATGAGAGAGATTATTATTGCTATTACAGAATTGATAAGGGAGGGGAAGAAACAGAAGGCGGTGGAAGGAAGAGGAGGGAGAAGAGGCAAAGGAGCAAAGTAGAGAGGAAAGAAGAATGTAGAAAAGGAGAGGAAAGAAGAGGATTTTTTAAAGGAAGATGGAAGAAAGGGAAAGTCAGAGAAAGAATGTTTGTCTACAACTTGAGAGTGAAGAAGAGATACTAGAGAACCAGTGGCATTCCTTTCTTGATGTCACAGAACAGATCCCTATACATCTTATCGGATCTCTACTCACTCTAAGTAATGAAGTTTGTCACACTGAAAAGTACTATCCTGATGTCTCATTTTTTTCTTATATGATGTGAAAGTATCTTGAAAGAGTTCAAAGCCTTCTGAACATCTCCCAACTTCCTACTTGGGAATGGGGAATGGTCACATCTACGCTGGTCTATATAGACCAATCATTCAAAGCACTACTCGGTTGTCATCGGATTTTCCCTCCATTGAAATAACCAGTTGTTTGATTGGACAGAAGTGACTGGTTATTTTGGCAGTGTGGACTCTGCCGTGGGCACTGGGGAAAACAGTCCTGACAGTCCAGTTGCTGACTCCTCCTTCCCCACTTCTCTCCACAACACAAACCACTTCCCTTTATTTGAAGTCATTTTGCTCTTCTTGTCACAACTACAGCTGTGGTGGTTCAGGGCATTGGGGGTGTTGGTGAAGCCGTGAGCAATTATGGGAGTGCAGTTGAAGACTAGGAATGATACAACAGAACTGGTCCAAAGCAGAACAGAAAGAACATACCAAGTCTTTCTTCCTTTTCCTCAAACTGACAAAACAGAAAAGTAGAAGGGTCAACTACATTATGAGAAAGGTTACGTCAAAACTGAAAGGAAAAAGGGGAAGAATCTGAAAAATAATCCTTAGAAAGCATTATCTATGCATCTCATTGGAGGACACAACACTGCTCCAAAATGCTGGGAAGGTGACTGAGACATTTCCTTGGCATGCTAGTAACCAAGCCTTCAAGTGGCAGCAAATAATACAGCTTGGTGATCAAATAATAGGTCACCCTTGAATACACTGTGATTGATCTGTGTCACTGTCACAAGGGGAGCAAGATCTCTGGACAGAATTTTACTGGGATAGAAGCACATGCTGCTGACAAATATCGATCAGCGAAACTTAACATTTTAAGCACCAATCAACAAAACCACACTTTCCAGCCAAGTCTTGTTCTTTTAAAAAGTAAATTAAGAATACTTTCTCCCTTTTGAGGCAGGCATAGAGCAGAGGTTCTCAACAGGGAGAACCTTAGCAGCTTGGTTTGTACTTGCTTTAAGCACTTACAAATTCCAAGGGCACAAATAAGATTATAAGGTTCATTTTACAGAAGAGGAAACCAAGGGTCCTGAGTAAAGTGGTTGGTTAGTCACACAGGTAAGTAGTAGAGCGAGGGCTTAGATTGAGGTCCTCGTTTTCTCTTGTTCAATGCTTCCTTCTTTCTTCCCCTTCCCTTCTCCTCCTTTTTTCTCTTCTTTCTTTTCTCACTTTCTTCTCTTCTTTTCCTCCCTTCCTTCATTCCCTCCCTTTTCCCCTCCTTTCCTTACTTCCTTTACTCCCTTCCCACCTTCCTTCTCTCCCCTATCTTTCCTCTCTCCTTTTCTCTCTCTTTCTTTCTTCTTTTCTTTCTCTTGTTTCTTTTTCTTTCCTTTGTTTCTTCTCTCCTCTCTCCTTTTCTCTTTTTTCTTTCCCTCCTTCCTTCCTCCCCCACTTCTTTCTTTCTCACTTATTATTTTAGAAGATGACAAGACTATCAGATAACCTACCATTTCTCATTCTAAACCATCTGCTTTATGAAGGATGACATGAAAAAATAACCAAAAACAATTTGCATATTCCATACAAATTGAAAGGACAAGGTGATTCTCATTGCAGAGAACAGAATACGTTCTTTCAGGAAAGGGCTAAAATTACAACTCCTGATGAAAGTGAGAAGGTGGATGAGTAGTAATATTGGGCTACTGAATATCCTGAAAGGGAAGACAAAAGAACTTAAGTATTATCAAGGGAAGATCATAAGATGAAGAGTCATCTGAAAGAAGACAAGATCACACACCAAGCACTGGATGGAATTTTTGGAGGCCATTGAGTTCAACTCTATTGTTTAGAGATAAGGAAATTGAAATTTAATGACCTGACTGTCACAAAGATAGTAAACATCAGAAGAGGAACTCATACCCAAGTCCCTCTGTTTTTTTGTTTTGTTTTGTTTTTTTCACCAGACCTCTTTGGGTATTGTGGGCTCAGTTTGCCTCATAAGGGGGTGGAATTAATGTAGAGGAAGAGAGAAAGGCACTCATTTAAAGAGAGGAAATTGCTTTAAAAACATTTTTTAAAAATATAAAGTGAGGAAAAGGAACTGGGCAGAGCTTCACCATTAATCATTCTCAGAATCAAGCTCCGAGCTGACTGAGCATGTGTGAAGGACTGAGTCCCTATTGGCCAGTCCCCAGTTACACTATTATATTCTAGCCCCTATCCCCACAAAATATTAAACAAAGCATTTGTCCTCTTCTTTTGTACTTTATGACTTGGATCCTCCCTCCCCCATCACTAAAGAATATAGACGTTAATTGTGTAGCAGTATTTGTACCTACAATGACAAGTTCCTGTTTTTTTTTAAGTTTCAGTGGGTTTCGGAGCACCTACCAGTAAGCACAAAGGGATGTCAGCCAAAATTGAGTGCATCACTAGACCATGGTTGTTTTCTAAGTACTTAAATGGCAGTGGATCAGAAGGATATGAAGTTGTAAGGCCAAAGGAGTTTCAAATGTTGACAAAGTTATATGAATTCTACTCTATCACCCATGCCAGAGTCAAAGATGATACCAAAGGATTCAATGCCAAACTTTAAAGCAGGTTCCATAGCTCTATGATTGGAGGCTCATCATTACTGTGTACGATCTTGAGCCCTCTATTTCAAGTCACTCAAAGAATGTCCTTTAAATACCTAACATCCAAATGAAACAATCCAATTATACAAATAATTATTAAGGGTTTACTACATGCAAGGTATTCTGAGCTGCTAGCCATGTTATATGCAATAAATATTAGAGAAAAAAAGTGTATAATTATTTAAAAAATAGATGTGAAAACTGGCAACAGGTCTATAAGTTATAGTCTTAAAAAAGAGATTCTTAATGTAGGATCTATGAATTTGTTTTGTGTTTTACTTTAATAACTATTTCAAGATAATTATTTTCCTTTGTAATTTTATATATTTTATTTTATACACATAAAGCATTCTTCTGAGAGGGAATCCGGAGGCTTCACCAGACTGCCAAAGACATATGTGATATAAAAAGTGCTAAGAATCTTTGTCTCTGTGAGTCTCCTATGGCATCAGAAAGTTAAGGGATTTGCTCATAGTAACTAATAACTGGGATGCATCTGGGGCAGCCCTTGGATCAGGTGTCCTGGCTCCACGGCCAGCTCTCTATTCACAAGACTAAACCATGCTGGGTCTTAACTTTGTTGTGCACTTCGTAAGACTTTACAAATGAGAGTAACAGCCAAAACGATATGACATAAACATGGCAAATCTGTGCTGTTTGTTAGAACATCACTGAGCAAGCACACAATTAGGATGAAATTTAGTAAAACTACCAGAAACAAAGGCTTTGGAGAAGCAAAACTTGAATGCAATTTTTCTTCACAGTTTTCACCTCTGCTATGACTGAAGAGTAACAAAGTCTCATGATACATGGAAAGAAATAAAGTCATCAACCAACTAAGAAAGACCAAAACCATGGAAGTGGACCGAGGAAAGAAACAAGGAATCACTTCAGAATTTAAGGGGTTCTTTGATAAAGAAAACTGAGCAAAATTCAAACAAAATTCAACAAACAGGAATGACTGATTGCAAAATAGAGGAGCGAAAAGAAGAGGAAGGCCTCAAAATATTCTTCTATAATTTGTGTTCAACTGGGTCTCCTGAATGAAAATATGGCAACATGGGACAAGTCAAACTCAGTATAGTAAAGATTCCAGAAAAAAAGGATAATGAAATATACTTCCCTCTTCATTACAGGCAGATGGGGAGGCTACTGGAACAGAAGGAACACTGTCAAATGTGGTCACTGTATCTGATTTCTGCTAAATGGTTACTGTTTGTTACAGGGAAAGATTCAAAGTAAAAGGGAGGAGGGACCACCTTGGTCTCTATGACTGTGACATAAAGATAAAATGTCTATAAAGAGAGATGACTAGTTTCAGTAATTTGGTTTGAATAATTCGGTTTTCAGGGTATCTATGATATATAGTTAGAAGGAATGGAAGGTAGGTAGTATAATATAAATGACAACGTTCTAGATCTGAGGTCTGGAAAGACCAGGGTTTGAATACTGCCTCCGGGACATATTAGCTGTGAAAGCTTGGGCAAGTCACTTAAACACTGCACTTCAATTTCCTCATCCATAAAATAGGCATAATAATATCACTAACCTCAGAGAGGTATTACTTATATAATAAGTAAATGGTTTATATATGTAAAGAGATTTGCAAACATTAAAATAATTTATAAAATTGGCTATCAAGATAGAAAAGCCTCAAATTCCTCCTTTCTGTGAAGAATCAATAAATTAATTGTTTTATGAGAATATTCTTTGGAGAAGGCTTGTTTGGGTGTTTGTTAAAAGGTGATTGTTGGGTTAAAGCACAATGTATCAAAAATTTAAAAGAAGAAATTAGATTGAATGAACGAATGAATGAATGAATGAACGAAATGTGAGGTCTCTGACTTCTAGAAGCTTCAACATTTTTGATCACCTTCTGCTTTTCATAGGTCAAACTTTTAAGAGTAAGGATGCTTCTTTCTCTTAGAATTACCCTGCCTCTTTAATTCTCTGACCTTTGTATTATAGTAGGAAAAGTAATAGGCACCTTAAAGGCGTAGGAATAACATAGACAGGCATAGACAAATGCCTATGCTAAGTTAGTGTGGGCTCTAGTACAACTGGAAAAGGATTCCCAGCCCTGAGTCATCCATATAATCAAAAGTCTCTGAACGTGTTGCTGTCCCTAATATTTTGTTGCTGTAGGCAACCATCAACTCCACATGAAGACTTCTGCCAACTGGAGACGATGGCTGACAGAGAGAGCCAGAATTTTTCTTTAACTATTTGTTTCCCAGCTATATTATAAATGTAGAATGGAAAACAGCATCAAAGCTAACTTATGCAATTCCAAACCAAGAAGTAAAATGGATTCTTTCTATCATATGCAAAAATGTGTATTTTTTTAAGTCATGCTTTCTATAAATGTAGTTATGGAATAATGAAATAACAATCTATAGCTACTTAAAAGAATTACACAATTTTAGAAGTTAGAAGGGACTTCTGAGATAGACTTCTCATATGACATGTGAGAAAACAGGCCTAGAATGGGGGAAGTGACTTACCTAAGGTCAAACACAGCTGGCATAGTGAGAAAGGCAGTGCAGCTCTCCTGGTTCATTATTTCCAGTGGTTCTTCCACACATTTCAGACATTTGATGACAGATATAAAATGAAAGCGTTTAAATAATGATGCCCCATGCTTCCTCTAAGAGATGATAGTTGAGGGAAATGGCCAGAATTGGTGCTATCAGGGTCAATTTTAAGTCAGCAAGGCTATTCATCATTTCCATGACAGAAAACTGAGTCTTATTATTCCTGAAAACAGTGCATACATTACTGAGCAAAGCACTCCTGAAGATTTGTAAAGGAATCAAAACTCAATTTGAATGTCTCCTACTCAATGAAGACTTCTCTGATTTCCCCAAGCTGGAAATGAGCTCTGCCTCCTAGGAGCCTCATAGCCCTTACTGTCTACAAAATTCACCTGGCACTTACCACTTACTGTCTTTATTTTTAGATTTCTTATTTCCCCAAGGTCACTTATGTAAATTCCTTCCGAGTAGGGACTGTCAATCTTTTTATCACATAGAGTGCTTAACACAGAGCCTTATATAGAGCACTATTTCCTAGTTGACTCTTGTGGGTAGTTAGGAGGTACAGTAGAATGCTGGGCCTGAAGTCAGGAAGACTGCTCTTCCTGAATACAAATCCAGCCTCAGACATTTACTAGCTGTGTGACACTGGGCAAGTCACTTACCCTGTTTGCCTCAGTTTCCTCCTCCATAAAATGAGCTGGAGAAGGAAATGACAAATCACTCCGGTATCTTTGCCAAGAAAATCCCAAATGGAGTCACAAAGAGTCAGACAGGACAAAAAAATGACTGAACAAGTTGACTATTGATCAGACTTGTCACTGTTGTTGAGTTGTTTCAGTGGTGGCTGACTCTCCTGTGATCCCCATTTGGAGTTTTCTTGGCAAAGATACCGGAGTGGTTTGCCATTTCCTTCTCCAGCTCATTTTATGGAGGAGGAAACTGAGGCAAACAGGGTTAAGCAATTTAGCTAGTAAGTATCTGAAGCTGGTTTTGAATTCAATTTCTTCTGACTCTAGGGTCTGCTTTCTATCCACTGTGCCACCTAGCTGCCTGTTTATATTGATTATTGCAGTACAGTAAAATCTTATTCATCTAAAAATCATTCACATCACTTTACCTCAAATATTCAATGAAAGCCTGGAAGTAAATTTGAAAAAAAAATGTAATTGAGTGGCTCAAATATCATAAAGCTCATACACTAAAAATCTCATTCGTTTCATTGATAAAAAAGCTTCTTACACTCATTGTTCAGTACCTCTTTACGTTTTACACACAGTCCTAACAAAGTACAGATATTTGGTTTGCAAGCATGCAGTGGATTATTAGAAGTCTTCCACTGGAAGCTGGGCTGGGATGCTGCTAGAGGGAAGCATAGTGACATGGGCTCTATGAAATAACAGCCAACCACCACGGCCAGCAGGATCAGGGCTTTCACAGCTTACAGCTCCTCAGCCTATGGTGCCCTGGGGCCTAGGAATACAGACATGGAACAGAATATAAATGGCCTTCAGAAACTCAGCTGGCTTCCCTATTCACAACAATCAGTGGCTGCAGGAATGATATCCCCATGACTCCTTGTGCATCAGAGCCTTTGAGACCCCGCACATGTCCTCCTGAAAGAGTCTCAAGAGAACAAGAAACCCTGGAGTGGGTGGTGGAAATCCCTGCTAGTCTATATATCTGTAAGCCAGTGAACTGACATGAACTGGTCTAGTTGCTAGGGGCGACAGCCAGTCAAATGATGGCCCTGGATAAGGCAAACTAGGCTCTTATATGACAGTTCTGCCTGAGGGATTTTGTCATCATAAATTAGGAAAAACACCTAGGAAAGAAAACTGACTCTCTGACAAAGGAGAAGAAAGGAAACCCATCATAATGAGACCCACAAAAATTAGCAGTTTGGAGTTACCTAGTGTAGGGGTAAGCCCAATCCAACAAGTTTTAATTGTTTTAATTTATTTACTTACTTAAATACAAGACCAGGCACTAAATGCCAGAGTCACAAAGACAAAAGAAAAAAAAATAGGTCCTGCCCCTAAGAAACTTACATGTTATAGAGGGGATGCTACATGCAAACAAATAGGTATGTATGAGACAATTTGGGAAGGAGAAAAGGGGAGTATTAACAACTATGATGATCAGGCATCATTTCCCATAGGAGATGGGCCATGTGAGCTGAGTCTTAATGTCAATAACAACAGAGATATTTTCAGCATGGTATATATAATAACTGTACAATACAGTACAATGATGAACCTGGGTCATCTACACAAACTTAAAATACATTAGAGATTCTCAGTTTTAGAAAATATGGTAATGGGAAATACATGTTCAGGAAGGCTTCTGTTAAGATGGCTAAAATTAGAACAAGAGCTTTAGGGAGTAAGCAATACACTGCAATGGAAAGAGAGCTGAATTTATCAGGAGACCTGGATTCAAAAGCTGCACCTGTAATGATGAGTAAATTACTTACGCTCTGTCAACCAGGTTCCTCATCTGCAAAATGGGGATGTGAGACTAGATGAGAGTACCCCAGAGTTTGCCTACTGCTCTAAAGATAGGATCCTCTCTTTATTATCTGGAGAATTCACTTAGTAAAAGACCGCATTCCTGAACAATGCTACCTAAAGGGGCATTTCCCATTTTGTAGGTAACTGATACATTGAGACAAATTACTTTCTGAGGGTCACAAAGTAAACCAGTGGTAAATGGAGGGTTAGAAGTCTGATCTTCATGTATTTTTTCTCTGATACATCCTAGGATTTTGTAGTTTCATCCATACTCAGATTCATCCAAAATCTACTCACTGAAGTAGAACAATTGTCAGTCTTAGTTATTCTTCTTGTAATAAATCTGTCACAACTATCCTTTCCTTCCCTTTTCTTCTTTTTTTAAATTCTTATTATATTGAATTTTTAATTCATGGAATAAAACAAGCATTTCCATAACAGTATAATAAAAAAAGATGCTTGCACATGGAACTGCAAATCTATTATATTCAACTTGCTATCCCTTTTAACATATAATAAAGTTATTATGTAAATTTCTTTTTTTTCCTCTCTCTCCTACCCCACCCTGGAGATGGCTACCATTAGATACTAACATGCATGCGCGCGCGCGTGTGTGTGTCTATATGTGTGTCTATGTAAAATTATCCTACATATACTTCTATTTACCCTTCCACTCTCAGTGCCCTAGCTTGGTAGTATATTGCTTCATACTAAGACTACTGCTAATTTCCTCATTAAGTCTCCCTGCATCCAAACATTTTTCGTCTCTAGTCCATTTTTTACGAAGTTAATCTTCCTAAAACACTGCTTTGCATGTAGTCATTCCTCCCCTTTACCCACTCTCAAACTTTCAGAGGTTCCCCAACGCATATGGGTAATAGTTTAAACTTGTTAACCTAGATTGGGGGGTTTTCCATAGTCTCATGGTGGCCTATTTTTCCAAACTTATACTTTGCCATGATGGGTATGTAACAATTCAATTCAACAGTTATATTATTCCTCTACCACGTTTAAGGTACTAGGGACAGAAAGACAAAAACCAATAGCTCCTGACCTCAAAGAGCTTATATTCTATTGGTAGGAGTAACCAAGGAAAAGTCTGCTACGTTCCCCATGTATTCTGCATTAAGATGGACTAGCTTGGTTCCCCCTTAGATCTCCATGGCTGTTCTGAGGGTCAGCAGCAGAGGAAATTTGTCAACAGTCTGACTCCACCCCGCCAGTGTCTATGTGAAGACAGACTGGGCTATATTACACACAAATGCATGTTAAGTCTGCAAGCGTAATCATTCTCTAATTAATTACCGTGTTTTGTAATTGCACAGCAGCTTTCATCCAAAGATTTCAAAACACTTGGAAGATGTCAACGTATGAAACTCTTTTGGAGTCCTGTGAAGCTATTGAAAGATGTATTCCATTCATTTTATGAGCTGAGAAAATAAAGCAACAAATATGGTGGTGATCCTCTCAAGGGCCCATTATAAATGGTATATATGTACAGGCTCAGAAAGCCCCTCCTTTCTAGGGAGCTCATCCTCTAGTATGTTCAAAAACTGTGAAGCAACATCACTGTTCCATTCACTCAGTTTGGTGAATTCCAAGGTTCTCAGCTCTCCAGTGTGGGCTCTGTTTGCCACCTGGAGGTTCATGGACCTTGAACAAGTCACTTAATTTCTGTGCACCTCAGTCTCCTCATCTTTAAAATGGGGAGAATGACACGGACCAGTAGTGATTCTGAGAAGTCACTATCATGGTGATTTCATTGAATCTCACTTTGTAGTGACCAACCTAAAGGAAACATATGCAAATCAGGCAAACAAAGAAAGAAAGAAAAGCAGCTTGTCATCCTAATCTTTTGCATCCTTCGGAAACTATTATTGCTCAAACCTGTAGCTTTGAAATGTTTCTCCAAAAAGGGCCACAAACCAATCTCTTTCCTGTTTACCTCTTCAGTCTTTTCTTACTCTCCTTCCTTAGAAGGCCTGATACAACCCCAGATAGCCAAGTCTCAGAGACATATGAGGGGCCTTCCCAATTTTCCTATGTGCTCACATATTTTAAATCTCATGTGAAATAAATATGGCTGAAATTTGCATGAGAAATGTCTATCAGGCTATACTTGGCATTCTGGTGTCATATTGATTTTTTAACTGCTCCCATACCCTTCATCCCCAGTTTCTTTGATGTTGCATTTTGACCAGCCGCTGAGTTTTTTGCGACTACTCCTTGCAATCTGCCTCTTTTTTTTTAATGGTATACAAATGAAATTTGAACAAAATGAACAGCTCTCTCACATTGTTTCAAAATCAGGCATGTTCCTGAGGAATGTGATTTGTCTCAGATGGAAAGCAAAGCTTTCCAAAGGGAGGAAGTTTTAGTTGCTTGCACATGAAAACATAGTGACTAAGTTTGTGTGCACATAAGGAATTTAAAGATGTCAAAAAGAGCTGGCCATATAAATAGGCAGCCATTTCTCCAGGCTTGGTACAGTGGCTATTGAACAGAGACAACAAATCACAAACTGGAGACAGGAAACCATGTGTGGCAAATGAAATGTAACTGACATTGCTTCCCTGGGCTTTCTCTAGGCTTAGCTCTCAATATGAGAGGAGGTAGTTTCTTCATTTCTCGTATTGTAAATGTCATGGTACACATGGGAACAGATGAGGCTCAAGTGCTCCTTTTCCTAGAGAAATACAAGCAAACCTTTTAAAATCAATATTACCAAGGAAGACAGGTCTCATGATCATGAAGATGTAAAGGCAGCACACAAATATAACCATTCTTTCCATATGGACAACAGCCCTGCCCAGAGACTCACCTTCTTGCCACAGCCATGGGAGTGTTCCAGCTACAGTAGCCACTGCCTAAGATCTGCTCATTACCTTTCCAATGAGAATGTCATAGAAAGATCACTGGCTTGGGAGTCAGAAGATCCAGGTTGAAATTCCAATCCTGTTGTCTATTTACCTATGTTTGGTCAAGCTAGAGAGTCCCCCGCTCTGTTTCCTCATCTATAGAATGAGTAGACTGGACTAATGACCTCTAAGATTCTTCCCAGAATGAAAATCCTTGGAAGCTCTTTCATGGTCCCTTTACGTCTGGTCTCACCGGTACTTTTGCCTGTGGATATTTCAATGGAAAGATGCCTATTTTTCTCTTCAAGAGCTGCTGCCTTTATTCTTTTTCCTTTCCCAGTCTCACTGTTGACTTATAAGAGTGTGGGGGAAGGAAGAAGAGGGGAAGGGGGAAGGGTTGAAAGAAACCAGTTGTCACTGGAGATTTCAATGGAAGGAGCTACATCTCTGGTGTCCAAGCTGAAACTCAGACTGAGTTTTCTCCCAGACACGATGTTAAACATTGTAGCGTCCCTATATTTGCCATTTAGTATCTGTGTGACCTTGAATAAGTCACCTAATTTCTCCGCCCCTCAATTTAAAATGAGGGGAATGACTGGATGTCTCTGAGTTTCCTTTAAACTCTGAGGCAGCCAGATGGCAGAGTAGTAGAATAGAGCAATGGAACTGGCCTCAAGGAGAAGTGAGTTCAAATCCAGCTTCAGACGCTAGCTGTGTGACCTGGATCAATCACTTAATCTTCGTCTGCCTCAGTTTCCTCACCTGTAATATGGGGTTAAGGATAGCACCCATCTCTCAGGGGGACTGTAAGGATAAAATGAGATAATATTTGTAAAACACTTTGCAGACCTGGAAGCACTATATAAATGAGAGCTATTATCACTGCTATCCAACATGGGGTTTGGGGAAGCACCGAAGAGAATAGGAAAAATTCAGTGACAGTTCGTATCCAGGGCATTTGATGTGGGGACACCTCCACCCACATGATTGAGCTAAGCTACATTTCTATCACTCTAAGGAAGTAGCTTCTCTCTTGGTTCCCCAGGTAAGACAGAAGCAGGAGAAGTTGCCCAGTTCTCTAAATCAATTATCTTACTTGATGTCTAATTTCTATGGAACTCTGTCCTAACACTAAATAAAGAGAGGGTAATGTGGCACTGGGAATAGGCAAGCAACGTACATTAAAATAAATACTTTTGCTACTGGCTCCCTGTATGACTTGGAGTCAAATCATTCAATCTTTCAAGGTCTCAGTTTCCTCCTCTTTAGAATGAATGGAAAGGGAGGGAAGGAGACATTCTATTTGATGATCTCCAAGTTTCTGTCCAACCTTCAGCCTATAACTACAATTGTTTTTTCTTCTTTTATCTTTTCACTGTTTGCTGTCCTCCACCCTTATTCCCAAGTTTACTTTAGGGAGTATGGGGAAGTAGAAAGAACATTGGACTTGTAGCTAATATTCCTATGACACAAGTCCTATTTTCACAATTTACCAGCTATGTGACCCTTAACTTTCTTAATATTTCTCTTTCCTAATATGTTTTTGGGGCAAAAAGGATACTATCTACCTTGACTTCCTCACTGGGTAATTGATCAAATTAGTCTCTGTATGTATATATAAAAATATACATATGTATATATGTACATGCACATATATAGACACATGCATACAAATGCATGCACATATAAAGTATGTATATATGTATACATATAAACATGTGTTATCTAACTTTAATATGTTTTGTATATAATATACTACATACAATATATAATATATTTATGTAATATACAATACACTATATAATATAGTTATATACTATAATTTATGCTATATAATATGTTTATGTTTACTATATATTATACATATACTATACATAATATACTCATGCATACTGTATATAATATACATGAAATATATACTATACAAATACTTTTATATATATATAATATACTGTATGAGTATAAATTTATTTTTAATAAGGTCATAGATTTAAAGCAGAAAGGGACTTTAATCCAATCCTCTCATTTTATACATGAGAAATGAAATACAGAGGAGAGGAAATCAATACATTATTCAAGTTCACATAGTAAGTGACAAGAGACAGGATTTGTACCCAGACCTTCTAACTCTAAAACTGAATACCATCCTCTGGCATTGTCTCTGTTTTCTTATCTCTTCTCAGCTGGACCCAGATATATTCCCCTTAGGGATCTTAGGTTTCTCTGTATCCCTAGGTAAAAGCACAGTGCCATACACATAATAGGCACTCAATAAATGATTATTGATTATGATGTGCATAACACAAATCAGAGGTATCTGTAACTGAAAAGCTCCCCTCAAAGAGACTAGGTGAGAGAAATAGTGCAGATATTATCAATCTCATTTTATAGATGAGGAACCTGAGGTTTAGAGAAGTTCCATGACATGACATGCCTAAGGACACAATACTACCAAATTACTGAATCTGAAACCAGACTTTCTGAGTCCAAACCTCTTGCCCTTTCCCTCACACCATGAACCATCAGAATTCCAAAGAAGACATATACAGGAAGGAGAACTTTACTCTTTCTATGTAAATATCATAAAAATAATCAGACAGCCTAATTAAGGCATATGTTTTATGTAGAGTCCCAACATTTCTAGCTGATTTATACAGACATCATCTCTGTTTACATTCTAAGAAGGAAGATATCCATGTGGTAGTGCGTCAAAAATAATAGCAAAAGACAACAGAATTAAAACCCTCAAAGCTTGAACAGTAAAACTATTCACAGTGTGCATGTCAGGGGTGATTACATTTGGGGATTGGTGAGGCAAGGAAGTAGCTATGGAAGTTTCATGCCCAGACGGGGCGAGACCAAGAGAAGCAATCATAAACACATGTAGGACGCTGAGGTACATACCCAATGAGAGGAAGGCAAGACCTCACCCTGGAATGGAGGTGATCCTGGGTCTGCAGAAGCTAGGACTACAGAGCATAAATTCTTGCACATCCTCTGGAAAACTGTCCCTTTCAAGAAGGTACAGACCCTTTCTCTTTTTATCTCTAGAGCCCCAATGTCTAACACAGTGCTGGCCACACAAGAGGTACTAAAGGAATGCTTGATAAATTAAACAGAATTGAATCTTACCAAGATGGGAAAAGTCTGCTTCTAGCAACAGCAACCTTCTAGCAACAGAACAGTAGTTCCGTCACCTGAGGCCAGCCTAGCCAAGGACAGAGTCTTATCCCCACAGCCTTAGCTACTGGGTAATTGTATGGAAGGGCTGTAATGTGCTTTCATAGAGCGAGTCCCTGGATACAGTGAAATTGGGGTCAGAAGACCTGCGGTCAAATTATAGCTGTGTGCTGTTGGGCAGGTCAGTTAATTGCAATGTGCCTCAGTTTCCTTATCTGTAAAAGGAAGGCAGCAGACTAGATGTCTTGTAAGGTTCATTCTAGCTCTAAATTTATGATCCAATGAACATCTATAATATCAACAAATCCTGCCTGTGATGATTTCAATAACTGTGACCCTTAGAAATTTTCTCTCTCTGTGCCCCAGTTTCCTCATCTTTAAAATGAGGGGGTTTGACTATGAAGTCCCTTCCAACTCAAGGTCTGTAATCCCATGTTCGTATGATACTTTAAGTGCTGAAATAAGCACAACACATAAAATTGCTCAGCAGCCTCTAGGCTTTAAAAGACTAAAAAATAAAATTCTTCACTTGGGCCAGTAAATGGCTGATCAAGATGAACTGGCCTTAGGATTGTCATTTCCAGTAACTCAAGTGACCCTGGAAATTGAGCAACAAATTTTGCTTTGGTTAGTTCTCCAAGAATGTTGCAACCTCTGAATCTGAAGTACTTGGTATTTGAAAAGGGTGGCTTACTCCAATCTTATCTCGCACAATGGTTAGAGTTGGTGGGTGGGGGGACAGTTGTAGTCATGCTGACACATACATGTCAGGAGAGGAGATTTCAAAATCAAAGAGTCCTCCAGTTGGAAGAGACCTTGAGATGTCATCTAACCTATGATGGCTTTAAGATTTGTATTCCCTTCCCACTCTCCACCTTCCTCTTCACCACCACCCCCATCATTCCTTTCCCTCAGCCCTACCCAACACACACAGAGAATCACCAAATACTGAAGCAAAAATAGCTAAACCAGACGCCATTCCATTCAGACCCATTTTCCGAAACATGAATTCCTTTGATACTAACACAAAGTCTCTCCTTGAAGCCACCTGTCCATAACTTCCACTCACTTGTCTTAGTTTTACCATTTGAGGCCAAGTCTAATCCCTCTTCTATGTAGCCTTTCAAATGTTTGAAGACACCAATCATGCTTCCCTTCAGTCTTCCCTTGTTTAAGCTAAATATACCTTGCTCCCTCATCTGATCCTTTTATATGGCCTGGCAGATGTGGATTGTTCCAGAGAAAAAGAGGAGAAAGGTCACCTTCTAAAATGACATCTGAGATGAAGTGTGTCATTTTAGGAAGAGAAAAAGAAAAGAAGGAAGGGGGAGAAGGAAAGAAAGGGGAGAGAAAGAAAGGAAGAAAGAAAGGGAAGAAGGAAAGAGAGAAAAGAAAGACAGACAGAAAGAAAAGCTTAATATAGCCAATTGACTCTTTTCAGTATTTTCTAAGGTAGTGAAGGAAGAGTGAACCTCCCCATTTCTTTATACAGTAAAAACTTTTAATGCAAACATCAATCATTGGAAGAACACTGAAAACAGCAGGGAAAAATTGGACAAAGAGCCATTTGAATTGTTTTTCCCCACCACAGTCATTGTGTTTCTCAGCATGTTGTGTGTGCAGAATACTTTGTAAGAAATAAAAAAGGGTGGGAACTTTTGTGGATAAAAGGAGAGATTAAAGAATGCAGTTTTTCTTTTTTAAAGGCAACTTTTTACTCTGTCAGAGAAGACAAAAAGTACACAGTAACCAAACATCAAATTTCCCAAACTGCTCCCTCCACAGAGAGCAGGCACATGATACTTAATTTTCTTCCTCTGTGCCTAGGAGGAGAGGATAAGTTTATCCAATAAGAACCAGGAACATGTTCTGAATGACCATGATGATGACGAAGGTGATGACGGGATAGGCAATGATAATATTGTCACCTTGTATATACTTTTAACCATCTCAGAATATTTTACACATATCACATTTCTATCAACTGCCTCATTTTGTCAAATAGAGGTTAGAAGCCATCATGTACATTGTACAGGAAGTCCTGGTGCTTTCTCAGCTACAAAATAAGCCAGTGGCTACAGTGAAAGCCCTGAAGGAGGAGTCTTCTAAGGCCATGTTCTAACTTTGCACCGTGCAGAAGCTATAGCAGACGTACGGACAGGCCCCCAAGCTAAGTAATGTCTGTGACTAGTCAATCACTGAGTAGGAAACTGATTAAAAAATGATAACAAACTGTTCAGTCACAAGCTCAAGAATTTACAGATATGCCTAGTACTTATTTCTTTATCATCTCCATGCAGATGATTCTCAGATCTCAACATCTAGCCCTGATCACTCTCTTCTGAGTTCTGCTCCCACGTGATCCACCAGACATCTCTACCTGAGCATTCTGTAGGCATCTCAAACCGAACAACGTAGAGGACCACTATCTTCATATTGCCTTCCCCTCCCCCACAGACAAACCTTTCTATTTCTGTTGAGAATGATACTATACTCCTAGCTACCCAAGTTCACATCCCTGGAGTAATCATTGACTCAGATTCTTCACTCATCACCTATGTATAATCAGTCGCCATGTCTTATCAGTCTGACTTGCAAAAATATCTCTTAGATCTGTCCTCGCTCATGCGGGCACACTAGTTCAGGACCTCATCATCTCTGCCTGGACATTGTAGTAGTTTCCTCTTGGTCCCCCTGCTTCCAGACTTTCACCTCCCTAAACCATCCTCCATGTAGCTATCAACACAAACTTCAAAAGCCACAGATCTGTCCTTGATACATCTCTGCTGAAGAATCCTCAGTGACTCCCTAGGAATGGCTAAGTTAAAATAAAACTCCAACTCTGCATTTAAATCTCTTCATAGCTCAGCTCCAGACTACCTTTCCACACTGATTTTATTTTACTTCTGCATATATTATCTATATTCTAATCTAATCTTCTTCTTCTTTCCTCAACTTGGCATTCCATCTTTTACTTCCATGCCTTTTAAGAACAAGCTATTTCCCATTCCTGATCACTTTCTTCCTTCACTTCTATCTCCCAAATCCTTGCTGTCCTTCATGATTCAAATCAGGTACCATTTCTACCCAAAGCCTTTCCTGATGACCTCAGTTGTCAGTACTGTCTTCCCCTTATAAACATCTTGTAGTTTCTCATCTGTGTACATGTTCCAGTCCACCAGGAGACTAGAAGTTCCTTAAGGACAAGGCACACTTTTGGTTTTATATTCTAGCATCTAATGAGGATAGAGTCTTGAAGACAACATGGGTTCCCTAAGTGCTACTTGAATTGATAGGTCTTCCCATAGGCCAAAATTCCAAAATGCAGATATAAAATATCCCATGATCATAGTCATTAGATTTTCAAAGTTCTTTCCATGTGCATTATGTCCAGTGCTAAACCTCAGAGGCACGAGAACAAATCAAGGTAAATAGTATCTCACAAACCAATCATTCACATTTATACAAACCTTCACATTTTGCCTAACACATATCTCATTTGATTCTTACCTTACTGAAGAGGATAAAAGAAAAAAAATCACTATTTTCCCCATTTTACAGATGAGAAAACAGACACTTGGAAAGGAAAAGTGAATGCTGAGAGTCACTGAGCTGTCTAATGTCTGCTGGATGAATGGCCACAACCCACATCTTCTGACAACAGAGTTCCTTTCTTTCCATTACAATCCGACTCCCTAGTAACTTCTATAAGACTGAGATGAAACAACATGGCACAACAGACCCCAGAGAATTCCTATGCATTTGATATTGAGCTATTAATCATTAATGTTACACAAAATGACATATGAATATGTCCTTATTTTATGTTTGGGCAACAGCTCTGTAAGGTTGCAGAATTGTTCTAGTTTCTCTTCCCGGGGAGACTGTTAATGACCTTGGTTTACTTGTTTTCCTTCAGTGAGCAGGCCATCATCCCACACAGGGTCCTTATCTTGCCCACCCAGTCCCAAAGCACAGAGGTTTGGTCAAGAAGAGCAGTGATGCTTCATGAAAAAATTTATCAAAGAAAAAAGGAGTGGAAAACTGCAATCTAAAAAGAATCACCTCCCCAAATAATTAACCAAACTACACCTTCTCACCTTTACATGGTGTTTCATGCCTAAAAAAGTATTTTGTTATGAAAATGCTTGTTTTATTCCATACATTTTTTAAAAAAAGACTTTCCTTACAACAGTCCTGTGAGGTAGAAAGCATAGGTGTTACTGCCCCCATCTCATTGTTGAACAAACTATGGCTCAAGACAACGGATGAGTTGTGTAGTCACTGAGCTGGTAAATATCAGAGCCTAGTTTACAATCTGAGTTTAGGTTCTTCATCCATACTGTCTCTCATAGCAAAACCCTGCTACAGCTAGGTCCCAATTAGTGTGAATAATTCATTCCCCCAAAGTGTTCACATTATTTGAATTCACACTGCATATTTCCAGTGCATTGGAGTTCATTATCATATTTTACATAATTATAACTTTGAATAATTCAGATTCAGGTACATATGCCCACTTCAGGATAATCTCAAATCAGTTATCAGACACAAACCTTAGAGGAATTCTCACCTGAAAGAGTCTGGAATTTGGTTCTTTTGGCATTAAGGAAATTCTTTAACAAGTTAAAACAAATATGCTTCCCTCTGAATTCATTCACTCATCTTCTCCATGGTCAAGGGCTAAATGGCTCTTGCCCATCAGGGCTGAATGTTAGGGACTCTTCCACACTTCTCTTTTAAAGTGATACACAATATTCTGCATGGATTTTATCTGTGGCTCTTAATTTTGTTTCTCTCTCAACAATCTGCTGTCATTTTCATTATTACATGCAAAGCAAAACTGCTCTTCTCTCTCTCTCCCAAAAAGAACAGATGTTCAGATAGTTTAGACATAAAAATGAAAATTTTTTTTTCTGAGACTGCTATAGTCATTTGGTTCATGGTTAAGAAGTCACAAAGTTTTTTGTTTTGTATTTTCTAGTTTTTCAAGAAGAAAGTAGATATTTGCTTGTGCAAAATGTCAGAAATATAAGTAAGAAACAGTTACTGCTCTGTGGAAGCACTCATGCATTTTCACATGGTTTGTCAATGTCATTTTCTTTAAAAAAAAAAAAATGACTCTTCCTTTTGAATCTATTCTCAAAAAGTTGGCTCCTTCCACTTAAAAACCATAGATTATCTTTTTTTTCCCCACAAGTAGAGACACGACAGAGATCATAGATATAGAAATGGAAGGGACCCCAGAGGTAATCTGACCCAACTTTTTCACTTTACAGATGAACTAACTGTAGTTCACATCCGTGAAGCGACTTGACTTATTATCTAAACAGCAAGGGTCAAAAGTAGGATGTGAACTTAAGTCCTCTAACTCTAGAGCCACTGCTCTTTCCAATGTATCAAGCTGCCTCCCTAATGGCACAGTCACAACAAAAACAATTAAACCGCAAACTCAATGCTAAAATAATAAACTTGGTTAAGTATATGAAATAGGTTTGTCATCAGTTGTTTTTGTTTTTGTTTTTTTGGTGATGGAAGTCCAAACCAAAAAGTAAGCCTAAATACATGTTGTTTCCTTCTGAAATGCTGGATGCTTGAGTGCAAGAATTGTTCAGCTTTTCCTTTGTAATCCCCCTACCCCAGTGCCTGGCAGACATTGGAAGGCACTTAATAAATGCTTGCTGAATTGAATAGTTCCTGGTATTTGGTGACATTTAGAAAGATGTTATCATGGCTCTGGTTTGCCTCTGTGTCCTCTTAGCTCTAAGTCCTTCAGACATTTTATCATGGTAGCTCATGTATTCTCTCCTCACAGACTTTTCTGTTTATCTCTCTTATATCTTTGCCATTACATGTTTTAGAACTCTTCCTTTCCATATTTATAAAGCCTATGTTTTCTTCTCTGATCTCAATTTACCACCAGGCATTCCGGCAGTGTGATGTAGTGGGACAAGTACTAGAACTGGGTTCCTGGCTCTGACATTAGCCGTGTTACCATGGGCAAGTCACATAACCTCTAAGAGCCTCAGATTTTTCATCTATAAAATAGGGATAAATAATATTTGCATGACTTCATAAAGTTGTTGTAAAGAGCTATGCAAGCATGAGGTTTTCGAGTTTTTTATAAATAACACCAAAATTATCATCGGGGAAAGGGAAAGAAAAAGGGGTATGTAATACTATTTTAATAGCTTCACAATTCAAATATCCATGGTTTCATTGGTGTGAATATTTCCTCTCTTGATGCAAATTACAAGCCATTCATGACTTGATACAAGGTGTTCTGGAGTTGTCATAGGCAAAGAAGCACCTTACTTTGAATCCAGGCCTATGATGAACCTATTTGCATGTAACTAGGCTATTTCTCTAACGATAGGCCCCAAATTCACCCTTTATCAGCTTAATAAATGATGCTAGAGCTTTTCATCTGCTGGCATAGTCAAGATCCTAGTGTCACTTCCAATATTTAACTTTAATGGAAGAATGCATCTTAAATACTGAGTTTTATATTGGATAGGTTGAATTTAAGATGCTGATGAAACTATCCCAGTAGAGATGTTCAAAAGGCATTTAGAAAAGCAGTAACTCAAGAGAGGGACTAAGGAGAGATATATAGATTTTGGAGCCATCTTGGAACACAATCCAGCTCCAGATTCAGAGGAAGTGAGTTCAAATCTCAGCTTTGGCAATTTCTACCTGTGTGACCCTGAGTTTACCTTCAACTTACCTTCAATTTCCTTATCTGTGACATGAGGGTATAGGACTAAATGGTCTCTGAGGTCCCTTCCCTTCCTAAGAGCTGGGATAATCTTGTGTCCCCAAAGGAGAATATAGAAAGAGAAAATTCAGGAACTGGGCTATGTGATTTTTAAGGTCCATTCCAGCTCTAAATCTATGATCCTACTGTTCTACTAGGCATAACTTTCACCGTAGGTTCTTTCTCTCTATACCTGTGAAGAGTGAGAAATCATCTATTTATATTCTCTGTGGAAAAATATGAATTTTAAAAGTCAAAGGTCAAAAGCCTTGCACTGGGCTCTCGCATACTTGCTTTTCCCATTTCCAACAACTCTTACCTCATGTCTACTTTCTTTTCATTTCTCTCTGCATACCCACACATAAGTATATTGTATGAATATATTTTCTTAGTTCTTTAGGGGTCTAGAGCAAGTGACATATGCATATAATACACTTTTATATAATTTACAAGTCAATGGAGCTTTGTAGATTCTGAGAAGTATGTTACATAAATATAAAGGATTTTTTTCTAACCTGAGTCAATATGGAGTAGCAGAAAAACTACTGTACTATGAATCATACTGAGACCTGAGTTTTAGAATTGTCTCTGCTGCTAACTAGTCATGTGACCTTGGTTAGGTACCTTCATCTCTCAAGAACTTTATTACCACATCCGCAAAATCAGATGTTTGGATTAAATGGTACTAACTTTCCTGCTCTAACATTCTATGAATCTATGAATAAACACCTCACATCTAAAACCAAGGACCTCTAGCAACCTGCTATTTCCGAACAACGTATTGATAAGTTGATTCATTTCTCATTTGGGGGCCATCTCCAGGCATCCTGATCTTGTCACTGGGCTCTGATGGCTCCAGAGGGGAAAGTGAGGCTGGTGACTTTGCACAGTCCTCTCTCACTTAATTCCAATTCATTTGCAAGTCATGGAATTACTTTTCTGATGTCATGGTCCCCTTCGAGAACAAAGGACAAATATGTCTCATTTAGAAAGATACCTCTTTAAGCAGGTTCTAATAGGTTCCATAATCTTAGTTGTCTTGATTTATAAAATATTTTTTATTTATTTATATTTTATTATTTTAATAGTAATAAAACTGTTTCAACAGAGGGAGCTTGATGTTAGGCAACGAGCCATAGATTCAAAATTAATAAACCCAAGTTCTCTTCCTGGTCCTGCCACTAACTAACTGTGTTTTGACTCTTAGCTTCTTTTCTGGGTCTCAGTTTCCTCATCAGTAAAATGAAAGTACTGGATTAGATCAAAAGTTCTTAACCTAGGGTCTATAAACTTTAAAAAATATACATTTTGATAACTTTATTTTAATAAAATTGGTTTCCTTTGTAATCCTATGCTTTTTATTGTATTTAAAAATATTATTCTGAGAAGGGGTCCATGGGCTTCACTAGACTGACAACCTCTTCCTCCCAACTCTCATCCACCCACAGGCCATTATGTTACAAGCCTGTGGATTAAAAGTTCTCCAAGTTCTTCTTCTGTTCTAAAATCTGATGGTGCCTTGATTATCAAATAAAGGAAGAAAGGTGTGAATATATTTACGAAGGTTTGTTATCTTAAATGTTTTCTTAGTAATCTCATCATAGGATACAGTAGAACGAACAAATGATTTTTTGTTGGTTAAAATCAGTGAAGAAAGAGGTCCCTCTCCTACCAAAAAAAAGGTCCTCAAAGAATTATGGGAGTAATTTGAAATAAGGCCAGCATTGCTTTGTGTCATCCAGACTAAAGCGACCACCAAGAGCTGTTTGTCTTCAGTTCTTTGCTGCCCCCTCATGTTTCAACATGTACTTTATTTTTTTGCTCTAACCTAAGCTAACACAGGGATGTCTTCTTGCTTTCTACCAAAGTATGTTCCTAAAATGTCATGTGCGATACTTAAAATAATAACAACACCCTGTCTTCAAAAACACAAGGGAAGCTTCACATTTTAAATACCTCTAATATTTTCTAGCCCCTAACAAAACTTCCTTTCAGATCCTTCATTCATCCTAAGTTACAGATGACTGAGTACATATAACAGTCACACAGAAGAGATTTTAGAGATGTGGCATGAGGGGCTCAGTCCTTAAGTCATAGCGGTGGGATGCATTGCTTGGGCTTCTACCTACAGGACAGGAAGTTAGCCACAACAATGTTAGTAGAGGGCCCCAGACCTACATAACAAGTAGGATCCTCTCACAGGGCTGAGTTGTATAACTTTAGAGCACAACAGAGAGGCAGAGACTACTCTAGGATATTATTCTGTTTTCTGCTTGTCTGTCACATATTCCTTCAGTGAACATTCAGTCAGCAGTTAAGCTCTCCAGTGCAGATGGGTCCCTTTCTCCAGATGACATGGGTCTCCCCTTGCCTCCAGTGAAGGAACCATATGAGTACTTCATTCTTAACAACCATAGGCCACGGATTTAGAGCCAGAAAGGGCCTCTGAGGTCATCTAGCACAATCCTCTCATTTTCAAGATAAGAAAACTGAAGCCCACACATATGAAGTAAATTATTGAAGGCCCCATTAGAAGGAAGTGCTAACAAGAGAATTGGAATTTGAACTCAAGTCTGTGAATTCCAAATCCAGCACTCTTTCCAGTGCACCAATCTACTTCCCACTCACTACACTACAATCAACACAATTATTCTTTAGCAAAAGGGAGGGACCTCTGTATTTTGTCTCAATAATGTGTCCTTGATGCCTATGACTACTGCTCCGCCTTAAAAACAAACAAACAAAAACCTCACTTGGAACTTATTTATATTTACTACAAACATAACTTTCTCATAAGTAAAGGATGAACGCTATGATTTGAGATCTATAATATATGGAAAAAGAACACTGTTATTACTCCATTTCTAACAGCAAAAGTCAATGACAAGGATTTGAATGTGATGCCTTAACAAGGACTTAAAAATGAAAGTACAGGCAAAGGCCTCTGGTAAACCCCTCCACTGAGCAGAGATGTATCTGAAGGAAGGCTCTCACATGCTAATATCTACTTGGCAGACAATAAAACTATATTTCCTAGTTGTACACCAACTTTAACTTTGTTTATAATCTAAATTTCTTAACCTATGAAGACTCAAACGCAGAACAACTTAACATGCTACCTTCTACTACCCAGATGTTAGATATGAACACAGCAGGAAAGCACCAAGAAGAGGGACAATTAGCTTCTGGCACAGCAACTCTTTTGCTCATGTGCTTTCACTAAGTCAAAATTCCCTTGTAGTTTAATACATATGAATATACAATGACACCAAGAATGGATGAATCCTTTTCAAGACTAATACTGATACCGTCTTTCAAAATACATCTGTTGGAAAGCCAGCAGCAATTACAGCAACTTAAAAGGAGAAAGAAAATTGCACATATAAAGAATTTCATTGAACAAGGATTCCCAAATACCACCTTCTGAGGAAACAACCTGAGCAGATCAAATAGTAAAAAAACACAATATTAATAAAGCAAGAAGAAAGCAACTTCTTGCTTTTAATTTTCAAAAATTGCTATATAATTCAAATTTAAGTTTTTACACACCAGGTTTTGGAAGGTCGTTTCTTTCTATATACGTTAAATTATATCCAAAGAAATCAATCTTACCTGTTATAGTTGCCTTGTTGATAGATGGTTGGTTGCACATGGGTGATCTTCTGGCAGAAGGAAAACAAAATTAAGGATTAAATATGTGGTAAAAGGCAATTTGTGTGTTTTCTGAGTCATTTCAATGACAGTATTTTAGTTTTTAAGAATTATTCTTGTCAGCATACACACACTGAGACTAGAATACATAAGCTCACTTAAATGATGTTTTCTCTTGTAATCAGTAAAGTCAGTTTGATTTTTACACTGTAGTTCATGTCAGGCATGAGAGAATAGGAAAATATTAGGTCTTACAGCAGTAGACATATGGGGAAAATCAAAAGCTACTGTACTTGTCATTAAGACTTGGTAGAGAGAAAACTGTTATCATTGGCTTCATTCTATAATAAATGTTTGTTAAACTGCATTCAACTGAAGTAGAACCTAGAGAGAAAATCTAGTATTTCTATTTATATAAAAAAGGGAGTAGGCCACAGATTATTTCCATACTACTGACTGGTGCGAACCAACTAGTACTTTCATATTAGTGTACATATTAGTACTTTCATTCAGTTATTAAACATCTATTAATGCCTACTGTGCACAGGATCTGTGCTAAACCTGGGGGAGATACGTTCCAGGAAAGTTATTAAATACAATTCTATCTGGAACCGCAGCTTGATTGGAGAGGCAGTGTCTCACAGTGGGCAATTATTCTTAACCTTTTTTTGTATCATAGGCCCTTCTGACATTCTGGTGAAGTCTATTAACCTCTTCTCTGAACAATGTTATTAAATTCACAAAATAAAATGTATAAGATAAGAAAGGAAAACAATTTTTGTTGATGCTCTGATGTTCTTTTGTCATCATATATGACTCTTCATGACACCACTTGGAGTTTCCTTGGCAAAGATACTGGAGTGGTTTGTCATTTCCTTTTTCAGTTCATTTTATAGATAAGGAAACTGAGGCAATCAGGGTTAAATGACTTGCCCAGAGTCACACAGTAATAAGTGTCTGAGGTCAGATTTGAACTCAGCTATATGATCCTTCTCGACTTCAGGCCCAGTGCTCTATGCTCTGAGCCACCTACCTACCTACTGAAACACATCAAAATTTTAAAATATTGAAATTAAAGATATAAACATTGAGACTTAAGATTTTAAGTATTTTAAAATATTTCAATTTCGTACTTATCAAAATATATATGTTTTTTAATTTCACAGACTCCAATTTAAGAATCCCTTCCTTACCTTAGATGACCCAGGGCTCAAGTCCTGGCTAGTACATACTGGTTTTGTGATCCTCGGCAGTTTTTTGGTGCCCATGAACAACTTTCTAAGCTGACAAGGGACATAACAGTTGCCTATCTACATTGGCAAGCAGGCATTTCCTCAGTGGGAGGCTCCTTATACAGATGAAATTACCAGCCCAAACCACTGGAATCACAATACCTTGCAAACAATGTAGATGGTGTTAAATACTTGCTTGCTGAATTGACTTGTTTCATTATTTAAATGTGATATGCATTCATGTCACTTTATGTCTTTAAATTGGAAGGACATGATACTATCATGAGATGACTAATATTTACAATGAAGTTTTGCTTTGGTTTTTTTTCAGATAGTGGTCTCCTTTTCCAAACATGATCATGGAAACCTTTTCTTTTTTTTTTTTAATTTTCCTCTCATCATCTGAAAACTCTCTGGGGTTTTCTTACTCTTGACTCTTCTTTGTGAAACCAGCCTTAATTATATGCTTTTTTGAAAGAGGAATGATTTATTCTGACTGGATTACTACATACCAACGTTTTGTGACTTTGCCCAGGTCACATAACTCTCTGAAATTTTACGTCCTCATCTATAAAATAAAGAGATTGGACCAGATCGGGGGCTTTTAACTTTTTGTGTGTCATAGACCCCTTTGGCATTCTGGTGAAGCCTATAGGACCTTTCTTAATGTTTTGAATCCATAAAATATAGATTTGACATGTAGTTATATGATAGGGCATCTACAGGGCACAATAGCTAGTGTCAATCTGGGAATCAGAAGGACCTGAGTTCAAACGAGTTCAGGCCTCAGACACCTGGTAGCTGGGTGACCTTGGGCAGGTCACTCAACCCTGTTTGACTTGGTTTCCTCATCTGAAGGAAATGAGCAAACCACGGCAGTGTCTCTGCCAAAAGCAAAACGAAACAATTAAATAGTTCCATTTAATGTTATCTCTTTAGGTTTTAGGTTTCCTGGACTTCCTTCCTGTATTCTCAGAAGCTGGATGAGACAAGGGAGACCATGAACAGTTCCCACAATCTGTGGAATCCTGGGAGATAGTTGAAACATTCCAAGGACACAGTTAATGGCTAACAGGTGGCATGAACAACTTTGAAACTCTACCATGTGACAAAACTGGCAATCCATCTCTGACTCTGAGAGGCTGTGATTTCTTATCAGTCTAGGTAATAGATCTAGAACAGGGTGATGGTAGGTCTTTCCACAGGGAGATATAAGGGCCGGTTTAAGTATCCATCTGAAATTTGCCTTAGAAGCCAGTTTGGTTTTAAAGTTAATCTAAGGAGGTTGAGCTCCACTACATGGAGGGTCTATGGCTCAGACTAAATATGACTATGCCTTTCTTTTTAAACTTTTATGTCTTTGTAAGCCAGATGAGGACTACAGTACCATTCAAACTTTTGGTTTATAGAGTATGGGCATCCAAACATCCTTTAAGAAAAAAGCCTAGGTACCATTATGTCTTCATAACTGGATGACCAATCCTTTGCCTACCCATAAGCTTTCGTGGAATTTCAAAATCAGAAAGGAATTTAGAAACCATCTAGTCCAAGGGTTCTTAACATGGGGTCCATGAGCTTGTCTTTAAAAAATACATATTCTGAAGATTGTATTTCAATATAATTGCCATCTTTTAAAATGCTGTGTATTTTATTTTTTGGATTTAAAAACTTTGGGAGGAGTTTACAAGTGTCATTAGACTGCCAAAAGGGTGCATGCTACAAAAAGGTCCAAAACCTCTGATCTAGTTCAACTTTCTTATTTTACAGATGAAGAAACTGAGGTATAGAAAAATGGACTTGTCCTAGGTTATATAGCTAGTAAATAGCTGAACTTGAGCCAAGATCATCATATCTATGACTATTTTCCCTTAACCAAATGATGAAGCTAGCCTAAAAGCCTTTGTAAATTTCTTAATTAACATCCTCTATGATGAGTTTCTGAGACAGAATTTTTTTTAATTCAACATCATATTACCATGCTTGGTTGCATCTAAGTGGGGCAGTGGATAATCCAAAGCACCAGGCCTACTGTCCAGAAGACCCATCTCCCTGAGTTCAAATCTGACTTCAGACATTAGCTGAATGTAACTTCAGGCACGTAACTTCACCCTCATCTGTAAAATCACCTGGAGAGGAATGGTAAATCATTCTAATACTTCCACAAAGAAAATTCTAAATAGGGTCACAAAGAGTTGGACACAACTGAAACAACTCAACAAAAACCAAGCATTGGCCTTTAACAAAATTGGGAAGTTGTTATTTTCCTGATTATAGTAAGGTTCCAGGCACTAATCTTATATTTTCAGTTAGCCTACAAGGATGGGCAGGGAATCCTCTGATTTGACAGAATTAAAACCTTAAGTCCCTCCAAAGTTATGGTATATGTGTGTTGATAACTATTATATAGATCATATATCATAGTTCCATACACCATATTAAGCATTAGTTGGCTAAAACATCAATCACAACGTATTCTTTGTCTTTCTTCTCCCTATATATGGTATTTGAGGAATAAGCTATTTGCCCTGACGGCTTCTACAAGGACCTCACTTCTCTATTATAGACAGGAATGTACTAGTGTAAAATGTGGTAATCAGGGTTAATTTTCATTCCTTTTTAAGAAAATGTAGGTCATTTAGTTCAAAATACTTCCCTTTACAAAGTAGCTCACATGTGAAACCATAATAGCATTAATTATGAATCCGATGAACATTTAGCTTTCTGTTCATCTTTTTTTGAAGAATCTTTAAACATACTTAACTTAAAAAAAACCCAAAAACTTCCATTTGTGATTTTCTATTTCTTCTGGTTTATCAATCTTTAAATAATGAGCCATTTTTCAAAATAAGCCTTTTAGTCATATGAATTAAACTTGAATTCAGGTACACAAATTATTTTTTTTCATTTAATCCCGAAAAATTGGTTCTGCTTTTTAAGAATTTTATTGTCAGTAGAAGACATCATTTCCAAAGGCCTTTTTGCAGTTTCTTTTCTCTTATATTCCATGATAGACTATAAAGCTATGATAAAAACCACATTAAGAAAACAACAACAAACTACATGCTTGTCTGATTTTGAATTGACTCAAAGGCTCAAGGAATCAATTACTAATGGTTAATTTATAACAAGTCAGAAATATAAAGTTACCCTGAGTCAAAATAACTGGGCAAAGGACAAGACAGACCAAGTGACTGCTGACAGATGGAATCCCTAGGTTCAGAGGTCATATTGTTCCATTTCTGCCATAGCACCATCACTGCAAAGTATTTATAGAAAGTGGAATGGCTGTCATATGACTTCAGTTGAGTAGGTGGCTAATAATGGAACAATGTCATGAAATCCAATCTTTTGCCTTAGGTTCAATCAAATGAGGAAAATGTCCATTCAAAAGTGCAATGAGGGGTTGGGGGAAGTACAACTTACTTGCTAGGTGCTCGGTCTTGTAAATTGGTTAATGCAGCAAAATTATTCCGTACAGTACGCAGGCTGGCCAGGACCTGCAACAGAGAAAGACAGTTGTATATTTTTAGTACCAGGGGCATAGTATAATTTAAAATGGCTTATTAGTCTGAGCCAAATGTAATTTTGCCATTGATCCAGTTTCAAATTATACCAAATACTGAACCTGAGTCACTTAGAACTGAAGCTACTGTTTGAAAAAAATTCATCAAGCATTTTTCAGCCATGTCTAACTCATTGTGAGCCCATTTGGGGTCATTTTACAGATGAGGAAACTGAGGCAAAAAAGGGTTAAGTGACTTGCCCAGGCGTCACACAGCTAGTAAGTGCCTGAGGTTGGATTTGAACTCAGGAAGGTACGTCTTTCTGACACCGGACCTGGTGTTCTGTCACTATGGCACCACCTTGCTGCCCCACCATATATTCCACTGAGATACATTTAGTTCAGAACATAAGGGTTTCAGCTGGTTTGTGATCATTGGAACTGTTTTCTCTGAGTTCCAAACAGAGGAAGATCTAGTGGGAGACTGTAGAAAAAAGATAGCTATCTGACCCTTGTTTCTTATTCCAATGTGGCTTCCAATCTCTTTATCCTTCTTTTGGTTCCACGGAAATGAAAAATTATGGGAAGGGATGTCGAACACTGGATCATGGATTTCAAGTTAGAAACTGTTGGATTCCAATTCTTTATTTTACTTTGCTTAAATTTAAAAAATGTTTTTAATCCTATATTTTACAGAAGAATAAACAGAAATTCAGAGAGATTAATAATTCTTCTTTGGGTGTGTAGGTAGTGAGTGTCTGAGGTGAGATTTCTCAGCTTAAAATGTACAGCAGAAATAGCTGTAGTACTATCAAATTGGAATAATAATTTATCACTTAAATCAATATTTTCCTTTATCATTTGTTGACTATGGTGTGAGCAACACACAAATTTCCAGATGCCCACAGGATCCCAGGAAGACTTCATTTCCCCCACACCCCCATATTTTCAGATTCAGGAAAATGGACTAAGATCTAACTAGCTGCATGGTCCAGGGAAAGAGTGGTGATATGATTTAGACTTCACTGAAAGGAGCATAAATTTTTCAAAGTCACTAAGGAATTGCTTACTTCATGGGCATGATGTTGAAAAGGAGTTATCCTTTATAAAAAATGTAAGAGGCTCATAAAAATGCCTATTTTATGGCCATGATTAATTTAGATATTTTCAAGAACTAGATTAACATTCGAAATATTGCCAACTCTGACCTGCTTGCTCCCTGAGCTATAGTCCTTACATCACCCATCTCCTGTTACGCATTTCCACCTGGACGCTCTAGCTGGCTACCCAAACTCAAAATACAGACAAATGAACTCATCAGCTTTTTACCCAGATCTTCCCCCCTTCCTGTTTTTTTTTTTTTTTTTATCATTGATGGCAATCACCTTGGCCATCTTGAGTCATCTTTGATACTTAACTCTTTCTTGTATCCCAAGTTCTAGAAAATAATGTCCAGACCAGTCCCTCTGCTCCACCCACATCATCCTCACCCTCTCTGCTTCCACTGTTAGCATCTGGTTCAAGTTCTCTTCACTTCTTGCCTGAATCATTTTAAAAGACTCCTAACCATTTGTGATCCCTCTAGTCTTTCCCTTTCCAGTATACTCTTTAAACAGTTGCCAAAATAACCCTCCTAAAATATAGGTCTGTCCACACCACTCCTCTGTTCCAAAACCTTTTTGGTGGCTCCCTTCCTATTGGCTATAAAATAAAATATCAACTCCAAAGGCTGATATTTAATATTCTCCACAATCTGGTTCCAAAATACTTTTCCATAGCCTCATTTCATTGTGCTTCCCCTTTACACATTTTATATTTCTTATATGCCCTCTCCCACCTTTATACATTTGGACAGGCTCTTTTCCAAGTCTGAAATGTACCTTCATCTGTTCCTATTGAAATCCCTATGTTTTTTTAAAGGTACAAATCTGCTATTACTATTTCCATGGAGCCTTCCACTTTTCTCCAGCCCCCAATTGCACCCTTCTCCTGCTCCATATCTTCAATTGAAAGTGGTCATCTTCCTTCTCCAATCTCCCTAAGGTACTCTGTATTAATGGTTCCTTCCCCCTTATATCATACCTTATATTTTACTCTTTTTTGCACATGTCACATCTAGCTGTCAATCCTCCTCAAAAAGTTATAAGCTCCTTGAATGCAGAGATTGCTGTTCCCCGCTCCCCATTATATCCCCAGGGAGCATAGTTTCTTCCATATGGTAGATGTTTAATAAATATTATTTATTGAATGAATGGGTACATCCCAACCCTCAGAAATTGGCTTATAAGAGATAATTCAGATAACTAGCCACCTTCTGACATGCTAAAGCATAGACCTGACTATGTCACCCCCTTGCTCAATAAACTGTGGCTCTCTATCTATCTCCAGGATCAACTATAAAACTCTCCATTTGATATTCAAAGTCCTACATAACCTTCCCTACTATTACAGTCTTCTCATAGCTTCCATTCTCACCACCCTCCCTGCTCTCACCCCATCCCTCATACTATAATTTGGTGACCCTGGTTCTCCTTGTTCCTTGCACAAAATGCTCCATGTCTTCATGAGCTCTCCCCCAGACCTGGAATGCGTTCTCACCTCATCTCTGCCATCTAGCTTCCTTCAAGACCCAGCTAAAATCTCACCTTCTATAGAAGCCTTTCAGAACCCCTCTTAATTCTAGTGCTTTCCTACTGTTGATTATTTCCAACTTATCTTGTTTAGAAACCATTATTTACATGATGTCTTCCTATTAGACTGTGAGTTCCTTCAGAGCAGAGACTTTCATCTTTCTTCTATCCCTAAAACATATCTCTCTCTCTCTCTCTCTCTCTCTCTCTCTCTCTCTCTCTATATATATATATATATATATATATATATATATAGAGAGAGAGAGAGAGAGAGAGAGAGATAAAATCACTTCTGGGGTATAAATCCTTGACTGTTGTATAACTAATCCATGTAAGTTATTTTGTATCACTGAAGTATATATTTTATCAAACTGCCAGTGAAGGGTTCAGAATATAACCCTCCTACCAATCCTTAAGTCCTTTTTCAAGGTAAATATTATTGTCTTAATATACTTATAGTGCCTGACTAGCAAGTAACTGCTCAGAGAACTTATATGACAACCGGATGAGTGCTATAATAATAAGATTTTGTATTTGCATAGTGTTTTGCAGCTAGACTTAATATTGAGTATGGGAGTAATGTTAAATGTGTGCTTTAGGAAAATCACTTTGGCATTTGAGTGGAGGATGGATTGGACAGGAAAGAAACTTGATTCAGGGTGAACAATTAAGAGGACTGCTGCAATGGCCCAGACCAGAGGTAATGAAGTCCTGCTCCTGAGTGGTAGTTATTTGAGTAAACAGAAAGGGATGAATGTGAAAGATGCAACTGGGGGAGAAATGATAAGACTTGGAAACTGATTGCAAGCATGAGCATGCATCATTATAGGAGCAGGGCAAGCAACTGCTTATATCTTTGATTCTTGAGAGAGAATAGGAAAAAACCCAGCTAGATTTGAGCTCCATTATAGTTTATTTCAAATAATATTGATGCCTCTGATGCTGGGAATCATTTGCCCTTTGCCTATGCCTAGACAAGGTCTCTGTCTCCTCTTAAATGAATCCCTTGAGCATACACATAACAGCTTCTCCCCTCTCTTTTCCTTCACGTCTAATGGTTACTGACCAAAAGGGATCACTCAACTTTTCCTCAATGAAAATGAAGTTTGAAAAAATTAAGGCCCTTTCCTTTCCATCTCTCCTTTCCAAGAAGTGATGAGAATAAGTTTTTAGTGTCCAGGGAATAACAAGGCTGACAAACATATTAGGAAAGAAATACTCACAGAGTCATGGAGGATCTCTGCTCATAGATGGCTCATCATCCCTTGGGGAATAGTTAAATAACTGTCATCATTTAACAGATATAGCTTGAAGCCTCTTTTAGGTACAGAATTATCTTTAGGGATGACAGTAATGAAAATAAATTCCTTATAAAAAAAA
>CM053769.1:647047882-647069439 GCA_028658325.1 Potorous gilbertii | reverse complement strand
TCCTTGGACCAGAGCTTCATCTTTTGGGGGACTCAGCTTACCTCATCTGTAAAATCACCTCTGAGGTCCTTTCCATCTTTAAATCTGTGCTCCTATGGAAAATCTATGATCTGAGTTTTTAAGAACCATATTTGATACCTATAGGAGTGCTTGGATTTCTTGGGTAGAAAGGCATTATGGGATTTTAAGTGGTATCATTATTTACATTGTATTTACCATTGAAAAGCCTAAGATGTTTTATTTGTTTATTTGGTCCTCTAACCATAATTATGTTCCTGTGAAGAGATACTATAATGGATAGTATCTGCCCCATTTCTTTTAGATGGTGAAATTGAGAGAGAAAGAACTTTATCCAAGGGCATCTCCCTATCCAATGTAGCATTAATATAAAAAATAATCATTGCTACCATATATAGCACTTACTGTGTGCCAGGCAATGTGCTAAATGCTTGCAACCATTATTTCATTTGGTCCTTACAACAACACTGGGTGGCAGATTCTACTACTATCTTCATTTTCCAGGTGGACAAACTGAGACAGAGGGGAAGTGACTTGCTACAGAACTAGTAAATGTTAGAGGCTGGGTTTGAACTCTCGTCTTCCTGACTCCCAGCCCAGCACTCTTATCTACTGTACCATGTCGCTGCCTCATATAATGTTCCACTTTTCTGACTAGGTATTTAGTATTAACATTATTAGCCCAGGTAGGTAGTACTTTCGATTCCTAAGCTTCCTTTGCCCAATAAATCATAAATTGTCCTTTACCCAAATGCTTCTCTATGTTTAATAGGTTTGTTTCTAGCTTAGCATAAGTAGCAAGGTCAGTTTTCCATTTTGGTTCCTCACATTTTATGAAATGAACTAGATTATGAACTTTGTTTTCAGATTCTTTTCTTGGAAGATTGCTTTTTCAGGTGTTGAAGAGCCTTCCCTTTTTAAAGTATGAAGTAGGAGCCTAATCACCAAAATGAATGTTTCTCTTGGATTTGCCCCCTGCTGCTTCTGGGGGGGCTTACTTTCAGTTTTTTGTTCAGTTTTTGATTTCCAGCTGAAGGAAACAAAAATAAGTGATAGGAACCTGAGAATGATTGTTTCCCCTCCTTTATAAGAGACTCAGTGGTTCATTTATTGGGGTCATCATACCTCCTGTCAGTTTGACTCAATGGATTAGAGAAGCAGTCTGGTTTCTTTGTTAGGAGGCATGACACCTTTGATAACTTGATTTTGCCACTGCTGGTAAAAAAAAACCAAGTGATGGACTTCCAGGTCAAGAAACTGAAGAATTGGCATGTCACTGATGGCCTACTGTGACTGGGATGCTCAAGATGCAGCATCAGTAACTCAGTATCTGCTTCTTCTTCATCACAAATCCAAACCCAACATCTTTTTCTTAAAGTAAATCACTGAAGCTTGTTAGCTAGAGTCCCTAATGAAGGAAGAATCTTTGTTCTCCATATCATAAGTAGCTTACATTGGGGTTATTTCTAGATGACCCAGGTGACATTGGTATATTCATTGGAACTTAATTCATAAGGCAGCTTTTAAGCCCTTGTCATTCTAAAACCATAAGTTTAGTTAGTGTCAGCTAGCACTGAATGCATAACTGTGTAAGATTCAAAATCAAAGGATTGAATTGACTTGAAATCAGAAATCTCTATTACTGTGAAATGAAGTCAAAATAAAATATCTTCCCTTATAGAGTAAGAAATCAATCATTCAATTAAATACCTAAGGTAGGCCAGGCACTTTGGTAGCTGCTGAGATACAAAAAAGGCAAGAGGCAGGTCCTGTTCTAATTTGGGGGTAGGGAAGGAAATAGACAACTATGTACAAACGATATACCGGATAAGTTGGAAATAATCAACAGAAAGAAGAAACTAGAATTAAAGAGGATTGGGAAAGCCTTCCTGTAGAACATGGGATTTTAGCTGGGACCTAAAGGAGGTGCAGGAAGCCAAGAGGCAGAGATGAGAAGGGAGAGAATTCCAGATAGAGGGTTTTGTTGTAACAAACAGCAGGGGAGCCCAATGATACTGGATTGCAGAATAGTAGTGGGGAAAAAAAAGGTGAAATTTATAAGAAGGTAAGAAAAGCAGAAGGGCAAGTTATGAAGGTCTTTGAACATCAAACAGGATTTTATATTTGATCCTGCAGATTATGGGGAACCACTGGAGTAAGGGTGGAGGAGAGGTGACCAGTCAGAACTGCTCTTTAGGGAAATTGCTTTGGCAACTGAATGAAGGATGGGCTGGAGTGAAGAGACACTTGTGGCAGTGAGACCAACCAGCAGGCTGTTGTAGCGGTCCAGGCCTGTGGTAGTGATGGGCTACAGCAGGTAGTGGTAACCGTGTCAGAGGACACAAGGGAAAGTGTATAAGAGCTTTTACAAAGGTAAAAATTGACAGCAAATTGAATATAGTGGTGTGAGAAAGAGTAAGAAAATGAGGATACTTAGGTTATTAGCCTGTGAGGATGGTGGTACCCTTAACAATAATGGGGAAAATAGGAAGGTGGGAGGATCTGGTTCAAGGAAAGATGAGTTCATTTTTGGACATGTTGAGTTTAAAATGTCTATGGAATATGCAGTTTCCTAAGCAATTGAATATCAGCAGAGAACTTAGGAATGGATAAGTAGATGTGAGGTATATATAAAGAAATCATTCAGTGTCCAAGGGTGCCAATTCCTAATTTTTCAATTTCATTATCCATAATTCATTTTCTAAGGCAGTAAATGAACAAGTCAAAAGTTAAAACAGTATACATCACCAAAAAGAGTAGACTGGTCATTAAATACCCATTCAAAATTTCTTTTATCAGAAGCAAATTTTAAGATGTAACAGAAACAGATGTTCATATGTATATATTTTCAAAACATGCTGATATATTTACTTTTTCTGTAATCTTTAGAATTTCTGATTGAAAGAAATGTTATATTTTAAGATATTAAGAGCTGAATTCAGAATTTAGATAAAAGTTTCATTTTTTTCATTGTAAAGTCATAACATATTCAAAGTTTTAAGTACATTTTAAAAACAGCCTTGAGAGAAAATAGAAGTATAATATCCTAGACTTTACTGAGGACAGAAATTTAATTCTATCAATTATAATTTAAATAGAAGGGATATTTTTTACCTCTACTAAAGTGAGGAAATCTTAAAAAGCAATATAAAACAATACCCACATAATGAGAAGCAGGCAACGAAAAGCTGGGTTTGATTAGTTTCCTCTATACTTGGAAAAAGAAATAAAACATAATTTAAAAGGAGTGAATATTGTAAAGAATCATCAGATCTTAGAGTTAAAGCTGGAAGGGACTATAGAGGACTCAGTTCAACTTAAATAAGATGCCTTAGAATAGCAGTTCTCGAACTTTTTGTTCTTAGAACCTCTTTATACTCCTAAAAATTGAGGACTGCCCCCAAAGAGCTTTCATTTATGTGGTTATATCTATTGATATTTGCCATGGTAAAAATTTAGACATCTTAGCAGTGTTATAAAAATAGTTTGGACCTTAATGGGCTTCTGAAAAGGTCTCAGTGACCTGCTATCCTCAAGGGTACCAATATTACATTTTGAGAACTGCTGCCCTGGGATCATCCTCCACATTTTGTTCCTACTCTGCCTTAATGAGGAAAGAAATACTCTTAGGAATGAAACGCTACAAAAGGAAGAATTGTTGTAGCTGCTATTAAATATGTCCACATTTTTTTCTTCTCAATTCTCTGAATTCTCTGAAAAATCAAATTGATTTCACATAAGTTTAATGGCTAACTATAGTGCAGAAATTAACTCCAGGTTGAAGATGTAACTCTAAATATAAATTGAGAGTTGAGTCCTAGGAAAGTTTGCAGTATTTGATTACCAAACATAAGAGGCTGTAAAATGTTAAAATGGAGAACTCTAAATCAAGGTTGCATGGGGCCTTCTAGGTCCTTGGGTACGGCCTTTTGACTGAGTTCAAGTCTTACAGAACACATCCTTTTGTTTGAGGGATTTGTTCTGTGAAGTTTGGATCCAGCCAAGGGGCTGCACTTGAGGACCTGGAGGGCCACATGTGGCCCTGAGACTGCAGATTCCCTGCCTCTGCTAGGAAAACACTCTCAATTTTTGTTATTCATTCGTGTCCAGTTCTTCATGATTTTATTCAGGGTTGTCTTGGCAGAGATACTGTAGTGGTTTGCCATTTCCTTCTCCAGCTCAATTTACAGACAAGGAAACTGAGGCAAACAGAGTGATGTGACTTGCCAAAGGTAACAGCTGATGTTTGTCTGAGGCTGCATTTGAAGTCAGGAAGATGAATCCTCCTGCTTCAGGCCTGGTACTCTATCCCTGTGCCAAGTGGCTGACCTCAACTAGAGGTTAACTAATTCACAGAAGAGGTTTTGAAAGGATCCTTCCCAGAGGTATTTGCCTTCAATAGGGCACTTTAGGAGTTTGAAAAATCTTCTAGATCCCAAGATCAATGGTTTCTTTAAAAAGAATGAATGAATTTGGGGGCCGAGGAGAAACCTATCTGACTTTTTCTCCTATTTCCCCTCCTTGCCTCACCTTCTTAAAATGTTTCTAACTTCCAAACAGTACAAATGCACAATGTAGAGATCTTGGGGGGAAAGAAAGCTATGTGAGAATGACTGAAAAAAGTTTACATACTGAATAGAAGACCTGAGTTCACACCGTACTCCGGGTTCCTATGAGTTGTACAGTCCTGGTGAGTCACTTAATCTGTCTGCCTCAGTTTCCCCATCTCTAAAATGGAGATGATAATGATAGCTTCCCAGGATTCTTATAAAGATCAAACGAGAAAACATGTAAAACACTTCTCAAACCTTAGAATGTTATATGTGTCAACCCTTACTAGCCTGTGGGACGGCTCCCTGAAGGGATGCGTCAGTTTTTCCCTTATCCTTACCCTTGCCTGGGCTGTCCCAGTGAGGAGTGGTCAGTCTAAAAGGTAGCTGGGTTTTACCCCCTTGAAGTCATCTTAAAGTTCTCCCTTTTCTGGTTTATTTGTTTTGGAAGCAGATGCCCTGACCTTTTCTGGATATGAATGTGTTTGACGCCAGAGAGGAATGGCACAGCTAATTCTGTGATTCCTTCTGTTTTTAGGACTTAGTCTCTTTATATTTCTTTCCATCGTGATCTGAGAAATACTCACTTAGTGGGAAAAAGAAAATTACCATAACTCTCAGGTCATGGATCGGCATAGCAGTTTACATTATCTGATTTAGGAAAACAGTAATAGCTTAAATTTATTTAAAATATAGAAATCACTTTCTCACAAAAGCCTCACTAGGTAAAGAATATATTTATTGTCCCCTTTTTTATAAATGAAATGACGAAGTCCTAGAGATGTAAAGTCATATGAGTTGTTCAATATCACAAAGAGAAACAAAGAACACATATATATTCAGCCTACCCAAAAGAAGGCTCCCTGAGGTTCTTCTTTAATCCGTAAGTAGAAACCCTGCTCTGACTTTCATCAAAACATTACTGATTGGAGAAAACTGTATTTAAAGGTCAAGATCAGAGATTGCTGGCTGAAAGGAGACCTAGAGGCCACTTAATTCAAATCCTTCCTCCACACAAAGTCACAGAAATGGGAAAATGCCAGTGTTGGGACCTTGCAAGACAGGTCCTCCAATTCCAACTCCAGTTTGTCTTTGCCAGAGCATATATCATTATTCAAAGATTTTTTATTTACATAATTTGGCTACCTGTGTGATCTCAGTAAGCCACTGTGGGACTGTTTCCTTATATACACATTCTTACCTTCCCTGTGTGAGACTTTCCTGGATATGGTATTAACTTCAAGTGCTGTCCAGTGCCCTCAGATTTCTGTGAGGCCAGCAGAGGGCAGCAGCAGTCAGCCTGAAGGACGGCTGCTCTGTGCTCTTACCTGAAGGATGCTGGCTCAGGTACCTGAAAGAAGTAGCAGCTGGAATGTCAGATGACCTGAACAGGAAAGATTTGACTCTTGCACAAGCCAGGGCTGAAGAAGCAAGAAAAGCTGCCCAGAAACGAGCCAACAAAATGATGTGAGAGCAGCTCTTGTGAGGGAGCTAAAAACTGTTAGAGTTAGAAGCACCTAGGTAGCTGGCTGATTAGGTGCCTCTGGGCCAAGGCAATAGGGGTGGTCTGGATAATTTTCAAGGATATAAATTTAAATTGGATAGTCAGCAAAAATTAGATTATATCCAGAATCAGGGGGCCAAGAGTGCCTCACCTAAGACACACCTCACCTAAGACACCCCTTCGTGCTTCAATCTCTACCATTTTATGGAAAAAATGAAGTGATTTATCCAGTGTTACCCAGATAGTTGTTTTATCCTTGAGGAAATGATCTATATTTAAAAAGATGTCTTTTTATACTCTGTGTGGGGCACATGATGGGAATTGTCAGTAATCAAGGCAATGCTGACTGTCACAAGAAACTACAATGATATCCATCAAGACCTCTTTTAGTGTCTATTGGTTATTGGGAGCCACTGCTTTGGAAAGTATTTTATTTTGGTAGGTTGAACATATGTGTTCTTTGCTGCTGGGATTTGTGATGTTGCACAAATCATATCATTTTACAGCTCTGGACCTTAATCATTTCATCTACCAAAAAAAAGTAATAGTTATGCTATTTACCTAGTGAGGATTTTGTGAGATGATTTCTATATTTTAAATAAATTTGAACTAGTATTATTTTCCTAAATATCAGGTAAGGGGGACTTCTTATCTCTTTATCCTCATTATTAATTTACTCACCAGATAAATGAGATTTACTTATGCCAGGCTTGGGAAATAATAACTTTATTTAGAGGCGGTTAGGCATAGAGTGCTGGCCCTGGATGCAGGAAGACCTGAATTCAAATGTGTCCTCACACACTTACTCTCTGTGTGACTTTGAATAAGTCACTTAACGTGTGTCTGACTCAGTTTCCTCATCTATAAAATGGAGATGATAAGATCACTTGCCTGATGATCCAATATGAAAATATTTGTAGTGCTTAGCATAGTACCTGACACATAGTAGGTACTTAGTAAATGTTTCCTTCCTCTCTGTCTTTCTGTCTCTGTCTCTGTCTCTCTCTCTCTCCCTCTCTCCTTCTTTCCTTTCAATATCTGTAGAATAATTTTATCATTTCTTTTGAAAGGAACTGGGTAATTGGAGACCAGGATAAAACTCCAGGGGTGTTCATTCACAAAGCAATGGACAGAATTAAGTTTGTCTTCAGCTACTTTCTGGTTAAACATTATAAAGAAAGGGGATCAACTAGGGCAGTTATTCTGGATGATCCAGATAAAAAACACTTTAAATTTAATTATCTGACTACTTTATGTGAAAAGGCTTGTAAACTTATTGGGATAGAGGAGGGGAAACTGAATTATCTAATTACGTGCTTCGCCTTTCCAATTTGTATGATTAATTTTCCAATAGAAATACACAGAGGATGTCCTGTATATTGCTAAATTGAGGGGGGAGGATTCTTTTAAAGTAATTTTAAAATAAAAATAAAACAATCTCAACTAATTTTAACCAAGTAAATAAATATGAAGAATATAATCTCAAAACTCTAAACTCCAAATTTTTACATTTTTAAAAATGTATATGTAATAAACTTTAACAATACAGTAACATTATTCTTTTACTCCTTCTTCTTCCAGTCTCTTTCCCATCTGTGTACTTCTTGTTTTGCTTCTCACTTCCTTTTGTCATATGGCCGATCAGTTGCTGGAAGGTTGTAGTGGCTCCTTTGCAGAATTTAGACCTAGTCTGGAAGACTTCAGTTCAAATCTTGCCTCAGACACTAGCTATGTCACTCTGGACCAATAAATTAACCTCTCTCAGTCTCAGTTTTCCTTATCTGTAAAATGGGAAGGATGATAAAAGCAAACTTCGTCATCGGGTTGTTTTGAGGCTCATGAAGTTAGGTGCTACAACAGATCGAATGCTAGATTGACCTGGAGTCAGGAATAAATACCTCAGTTCAGTTCCACGCTCAGTCCCATCAGCTTTTGACCCTGAGCAAGTCACATATCCTCTGTCTATTTCAGTTTTCTCATCTGTAAAATGAAGATCCTTACAATGTTACCCACCTGCCATGGTTATTTTGCAATAAAATGAAATATTTGTAATAACAATAAACAAGCTACCATATAAATTCTATTACAAACCTTGAAGTAATATATAAATTTTAGCTTCTTTGTGTAGGTGTTTTAATTTTGCTTTAATTATATGCGTATGTGTTTTAATTCTGCTTTCTTGATTGAATCACTTCAAACATTTACTAAGTACCTGTATTTCTTTATATCTTCATAATTGTCATGTTTTAGATTCTATAGTATTCCATTATGTTAGCATGTCACGGTTGATGCTATTTTTCTCTGGCCACTGGACAAATAGATTGTTTCTTGTTTTTCTCTTCCAAATAAAGCAGAGGTGCCTTTTTTTAAAAAACAAATAAATCTTTTCCCCCTCTTAATAGCATTTTTAGGATATTGTCCTAATAGGAGGATCATTGGGTCAAAGTGTGTGATGTTATTTCATCAGACTAGGTTCATATAACCTATAAGGTTTAACCACACCATCCCCAAACAACCCTCAGTGGTAGGCAGTACAAAGTCCACTAGGCCCTGCTTAAAAGCTTATGGGAATTGCTAAGGGTAACACACAAGGTAATTTCTCAGCGTCAGAGCCATAACTCAATTCCTCTTCCCACCATGTCCTCTGATTTTGTCACATCATACTGCCTTTGATCAATTTAATAACTTTTGATACATATGCCAGATTTTTCTAGAAAAGTACCATATCACTCCTTAGCTTTATCAACAGTGTAAAAGTATGCCTATTTCCTCACCGCCTTGCCATTCCTGAATCTTATAATTAAATTTTTTTGGCCAATTTAAGCAGGGTAAGGCAGAATCTTTTAAGTGTTTGCATTTGTCTGTTAATTTTTTTGATGTGCATTTCTCCAATAAGAGTTTGAACAGTTTTTCACTTGATCATTAACCATTTGTATTTCCTTCTTCAGAAACGATTAATTTATATGTATATATTATACAAAACTATATCTTAGAAAAGATACTAGTTTGCCACTTTCTTCTCCAGTTCATTTTACAGAAGAGGAAACTTAGGCAAGCAGGGTTAAGTGACTTGCCCAGGATCAGGTAGCTAGTAAATGTCTGAAGATAAATTTGAACTCAGGTCTTCCTGACTCGAGACCCAGCATTCTCTTCATAGTACCACCTAGCATCCCAGAGAAATCAGTTAGGAAGGAGGTGAGGCTCCTCTTTAAGCAAGAGCTTTATGACCACTTGTTACTTATTTTATAAATTAAATTCTTTTTTGCACGCAGCAGTTAGATTTAGTGGCTACTAGGGTTCTTTTAAAAATTCATTTTTCATCAAATTTTTCAATAATTTTTACTGAATAATTTCTTCTTTAATATCTTATGATGTTGGTTTCATTCAGAATTAATCTCTCATGGATATTTAGTTCTCCTTGGATCTTCTTTGTTTGTCTCATTTTTCCATTTTTCTGTTTTCCGTATAGTTTTGATCATGTCTGCTTTAAGACATTTTAAAATATCATAAAAATTTCTTAATTTATACTTTTATAATTCCTTTTGAGTTTCTCACCTCTTTATTTTATGTATTTTATGTTATTATTATTTTATTTAGATTCTGTTGTTTCTTAGCTTGTAATACTGTAATTAATTTCATTTTTTAAATAGTATAGCTTTGTTATTATAAATACTGGAGTGTTTAATACTGGAGTATTAAAGATAGCTTATGTTAACTTGGATAATATTGATATTTTTACTATATGAATGATAATTGCTAGTGCTTTAAGGTTTCCAGAGGACTTTAAAAATATTAACTCATCCTCACAACAGCCCTGAGAGATAGTTGCCTTGTTATCCCCATTTAAGCGATGGGAAAATTGAGGCATTCAATTTTAATTTAATTTACATTTAAAATTTAATTTAATTTTAAGAGGTTAAGTGATTTTCCCTAGGGTTACAAAGAAAGTTCTGAGGCTATATTTGAATTCAGATCTCCCTGACTGTAGGACCAGTCCATTATCCACTAAATTACCTAGCTGCGTTTATATTAATTTCACCTATTCATGCAGGTGGCCGCTAGGTGGCGGCCTAGAGTCAGGAAAACTCATCTTTCTGAGTTTCAGTCTGTCCTCAGACTCTAGCTGTGTGACCCTGGGTAGATTACTTAATCCTATTGGCCTCACTTTCCTCATCTGTAAAATGAGCTGGAGAAGAGAATGGCAAACTATTCCAGTATCTTTATTACAAAAACCCTAAATGGAGTTACAAACAGTTGGACATGACTGAACAACAACAAATTCGTGGGCACAGTATAGGTTTCCAGTTATTGAATTCTTCCGTAACTTCTCCTCATAATTTCCCTAAAGTTATCCTTTTAGAGATCTTGAGTATATGTAAATAGATTTCTTATGTTTACTAGATAGACTCCTTATCCTATTTTCTATCATGTAGAAATAAATTTGTGTTCTTATTTCTCAATTTCATAAGCTTATGAAATAGATGATTTCCTATTTTTATTTGTATCTTTATTAAGTAGACATATTCAATTTCCTGATTAGGCCAAAAGCCTTAAGGTTTTGATTTTTATGATATGTATAATACCGTGGACGTGTAACCAACTATTAAACTATAAACTAGAACAAATATCAGTCATGGGAGGTCATTTGTAGAGGGTAATGCCATCATCTTAGCTTGTTCCAAAAAGTCAGTATCTTAACTGTTCTTTTATATAGTTTTCTGACCTTTTCCTGATTTTTATTTTCTACATTTTTAATTTCAAGAACTTGATCGAATTTCCTGATGAACCTAACTTTGTACCTATGTCAGTATCATCAGTGTGCTATTTGTCCTGTAACCAGGTTTTGAGAGCGTTGTTTTCAGGTCATTCTAAGTTCCTTTTAAATTGTTCCTCAGTGAGATAAGGGGTTTGTTACAGTGTGCATAATGTCATATCTGTGAAATTTGCTGTAAAGAATAACTACATTTGTATATTGATGTCATTACTTGAAATTCCAAATCCTGATAGCCAAGTTGGGAAAGGGGAGGGGAATTCCCATGTAGATTTTTGAGATCCTTTTGATGGCTTCTGCAGGGTGTGGAAAGATTATGAAATAGCTTTGGGACCAAGTGACCCTCCTTCCTCAAAGTAGTATATTGCACAATCGAAATAAATCAGAAACATTCCCCGTCCCCTTTCCTCTCCTCCCTTGGAGGCACGTCAGGAGCTGACACCTTGCGCCAGCATCACCTGGCATGGTGTGGTTTAGGTTGCTGCAGCAACAGCACATACTAGGTAACACTCGCCGTAACAGCAGATATGTGAGTCAGTTCAAAAGTTTTACTAGGTTTTTATTAGTCTATGATGCAGTCCTCAGTCATCTACAGTTACTGGCTCATCCACAGGCTCAAGAGTGATAACTAGGAAAGCTCGATGCTAATCACTTCCAATATTTAGATGTTCTCTGGCCCTATGGGTGCTTCCACCTAGCTCCAGGAGCACCCCTTGTTTGTCAATGCCAAGAATAACTGGATCTGTTTGCAGAGAAGAATATGGGGCCAAGAGAATGGCTTGGATAACTCCTGTTCCGTTTGATACTTTGTATGTCTGTTCCTCCACTTGACTGATAAATTGTATTGAGATTGTTTGGATTGTTGCAGAATTACATTATTTGATGAAGGCGTGGGACAGTTATACAATTGCTTCAGTATCTTCTGTACACATGAAGGTTAATGTCCCTTTGTCCACACTTCAATTGCACCATATACCTAATGCCTAGGGAAGACAGATGCTAAAGAAATGAGATGATGGCATTTGACGAAGAAGACTCAGGATAATTGGAAGTTATAGTTTCATGTTGAAAAAGAGTCAAAAAGGCATTGTTAATATCTAATATGAATTTGGTTTGTTTTTCAGACATGGAGATGACTTGATCGTGACTCCATTTGCTCAGGTAAGCACAACTTCCATGGGGATTTTATCCATGACCTAATTTCTTAGGAACATGGAAGCTAATTTGGGAGCTAGAATGGAGATGGAGGGATTGGGGAAGGAATTCTTTGTTTTTAAATATGGTTTTAAGAGCATGACCTTAACAATGGCTTTTATCTATATCATAAGACTTTTAGGTAATCTTTTGTTTATTTTTTATGTGAACCAGGATCTTGGAGGCCCATTTTCCTCAAACCTGTTTTATGCCACAAGGATATTGTTTCTAACCAATAGGGTTTGCTTTCCTGCTATAGTCATAAGGGATAGGAAGGTATGCCAGAGATCGATACAACTTCCACAGATTAAGATAAATGTGCTTATTTACTATCACACTACTTATCGTTCCACTTTGCTTCTACTCATTTAAGATATCATTTTTACCCAGAAGGGGTCAGTATAAGATTTTTGGTAAATTTCTAGTTATCACAATTCTTGTTCTAAAACTTCTAATTTTTTGATCCAGACTTGTTATTTCATGCCTCTAACATCACCTGTTGGACCCTGTTTAAGGTACTTAACAAGGCATGTTTCCTCATTCCTAAAGTGAGTTGAATTAAGTGATCTCCAAGATTCCTTCCTTCTCTAGAGCTATGATTCTTTAACATTTTATCAGCATGAAAACCTCCATGTGTAGAAACTTCCTCCACCAATGAAAATTGACCCTTTTTCCAAAACCTGTTAATCTTATGGTCACATAGCTAGTATAAGGGGCAGGACATGAACTTATCTTCCTTATTCAGAGACCAGTCCACTATCTACTCACTAGACCATGCTGCCTTACTCTCCCTCTCTCTTTCTCTCTGTGTTTCTCTCTCTCTCTCTCTCCATGTGTATGTGTGTGTATATATATATGTGTGTGTGTGTGTGTGTGTGTATGTATATATGTATGTATACATATATAAGTACATACAAAAATAGATATGCACATACATGCATTTAAAACCAGAATAATCTTGATCCAGTAAGGTGACCTAAAACTTTATTAAAAAAACCAAACAAACCATCATGCAAGGTTGTTCTAACACAGGATGGTGATTAATGACATATCTACTTAAGACCAAAAAAAATAAAACCGGAGGTAGGGGGTGAGAAATAGATATAAACTTGTTTAGGAAATGGGTTAATGATAATCTTTATTAATTCCTGAAGTACAAGTCATCCATCTCTTGAGACACTAAAGATAGAATAAAATACACATTAATTTTAGGATGATTTAATCTTTTCTGGTTTGTAGCATAACCAGAATAAAGGAAATCCACACTTCCTCTCGAATCATCTCATCAACTATAGATGGAAGGGCCCTTGGTGACTGTCTCGTGAGAAGACTTATGCCCAAGGATATAAAATAATTTACAACTGTTAGTAGTAGCCCTATGCCTTGTACCCAGGTCTGTTGAATTCCTGTTGAGCATTCTTTCAACTATACCATAAGAATTTGTACTGTTGACTTAACTAAAGGCTTCACTTCTAGTTTCAAAGGGATATTAAAATCAAACAAATAAAGCAACTCATTGTCCTGGTCTTTTGAATTCTTCAGAGATAATTATTATTCAAACCAAAAAGTTTTGTGTCTCAGAAAGTCCCAATCTATTGTTGATTCTCACAGAATCATAGAGTTAGAGCTGGAAGGGACCCTAGAGACCATCAAATTCACACACACACACACACACACACACACACACACACACACTCACACTCTTTTACAGATGAGGCACAAATTGGCTTAGTAATTAACCCAAGGTATCACAATCAGTGAGGGTTGAAAATGAGATTTGAATCTAATTCTTCCTCTCTTTAAATGCATTACCAGATCCACTACTTCATGTTGCCTCTTTGTCCTTAACCGTTTTGAAATAAACTCAGAATATCTAATATTAACAGAAAGATATATGGGACCTTCTGTTTTCCTGTGATGCTCAAGTACACTTTAAATGTGGTATAAAGTAACACTTAACATGGTAAACATGCTTGAAAAATCTTCCTGAAGACCTATGTAGCCCAATGTTTCTTTGTTAAAAAGAAATTTCACTTGTTTGTGATTTGGTCATGTCCTGAACTTGTAGAGATTTATAGACATTGTTCTGTTCCCCATTTATCATATCTATGATAGCCAACAGTAAGGGGTGTAGGGTAGGAAATTCTGGAAAAGCTAATAGGATTAGGCTAGAAGGCATGAAGAAATAGCATTTAAATCTTCAGTTACGATCATTCCATTTTCATTGTATTCAGATAGCCAAGCTAACTCATGTTTAATGATAAAGAGATATTTCATTATATCAGAGTCTGTAAACTTATCAATATTAGGTTCCCTGAAATGGTGCATGTCAAAACTTACTTACACTTTCCTATCTTGAATATTTCTTGTTCCTGCACCTCATGTAAATCTTCTGTACATGATCCACCCAGCTTAGTAGAAGTCTCCTTCCAACATCGCTAGGGGGAGTAGTAAAAACATTGATTTGTTCATCTGATTTCCTTGCTCATGCCATATGACTAGTCTTGGTCTCCAGTACCCTCTGGCAATTAGTAAGTAAAAGGATAAACTATAAAATAGAGGATGAGACAAAAAGAATACTACTTTGTATCTAAGACAGAGTATAGAAGCCTAGCATGTATCACAGTACAAATAAAGCAGCTCCAACTCTACTTGTCAATTAGACAGTAAACTTTTATTAAGCTAAAGGATGGAGATGCAAAAAAAAAAAAATTTAAAAGCTAGTCTCTGCTCTCAAGGAACTCACAGTCTAATGGAGGAGACAACACACAAACTTGAATTTTGTTTTTAATTAACAAGCATTTCCCCTTCCCACCTCTCCTCTTCAAGAGGAAAAGAAAATGAAAGAAAACCAAACCTTTATAACAAGTATGCTTAATAAAGCAAAATAAATTTCCCACACTGTCCATGCCCCAAAACTACATGCTTCATTCTTCTCCCTGGGTCCACCCATCACAGTGAGGAGGTGGGTAGCATGCTTGATGTGGTTTTCAGTTGTACTTAGCATGTATATACAGATAAAACAGATATAATGCTAGTTGTGGTCTTATAGTCTGAGATGAGTGGGTGTTTATAAAATCCCTGAGTCACTAGATACTTTACAAAGAGTGATTAATAGAAATTTTTCCACCTTCCAAGACCTTTTAGACCAGGATTAAATATGGTAGTGATACAAACAAGTTATTTGCTTCCAAATTAGTGAACACCTTAGTTTTGGCCACATCTAACCTAGATCAGTTTGGGAATATTAGAAAAACTGTCCAATCACAGATAAGTTATTTAGAGAGATTTCTGTTCCCTCACCCAGGCAACAGAAATTCATCATCATTATCTTTAATACTTTTTTAAAAAATTTTATTTATTTTTAGTTTTAACATTCATTTCCGCAAGATTTTGAGTTCCAAATTTTCTCCCCTCCCCCTACCCCAAGACATTGTACATTATGATTAGCCCCTCCCCAATCTGCCTTCCCTTCTATCACACCCCTCCTTTCCCTTATCCTCTTCTCTCTTTTCTTGTAGGGCAAGACAGATTTCTGTACCCCATTACCTGTATTTCTTATTTCCCAGTTGAATGAAAAAACAATTCTCAACATTCATTCAGAAAATTTTGAGTTCCAACTTCTCTCCCTTCCTCCCATCCCCACTGAGAAGGCAAGCAATTCAATATAGCTATACATGTATAGTTATGTAAAAGACTTCCATAGTAGTCATGTTGTGAAAGACTATATTTCCTTCCATTCTATCCTGCCCTCCATTTATTCTATTTTCTCTTTTGACCTTGTCTCTCTACAAAAGTCTTTACTTCTAATTACTCCCTCCTCCCTTCCATCATCCCCCCCAAACTCCACTTATCCCCTTCTCCCCTACTTTCCTGTAGTGTAAGACAGATTTTCATACCAAAGTGAGTGTGCATCTTATTCCCTCCTTAATCCAAATGTGATAAGAATGAGCTTCACTTTTCCCCTCTCTCCTCCCCCCTTTTCTCTTCTATTGGAAAAACGTTTTCTTGCCTCTTTTATGGGAGATAATTTGCCCCATTCTATTTGTCCCTTTTTCCTCCCAATATATTCCTCTCTTACCCCTTAATTTTGTTTGTTTGCATATCATCTCTTCCTATTCAACTCATGCTGTGCCCTCTGTCTATCTATCTATCTATCTATATATATATATATGTATATATATATATATATATATATATATATATATATACATATATATATATAAAATCCCTCCAACTAATTAAGTACTGAGAAAAGTCTCAAGAGTTACAAATATGATCTTTCAATGTAAGAATATAAACAGTTCAAGTTTCGTAAGCGACTTATGATTTCTCTTTCCTGTTTACCTTTTTATGCTTCTCTTGATTTTTGTGTTTGAAAGTCAAATTTTCTATTCATCTCTGGTCTTTTCATCAAGAACGTTTGAAAGTCCCCTATTTCATTGAATAACCATTTTTTCCCCTGAAGTATTTATACTCAGTTTTGCTGGGCAGTTGATTTTTGGTTTTAATCCCAGTTCCTTTGACTTCTGGAATATAATATTCCATATTAATATATTACTATATGTATATAGTAATATATTATATAGTATATATATACTATATATATAATATTAACATATTAATTCCATATTTAATCTTAGATCCCTTAATATAGGACCTGCTAGATCTTGTGTTATCCTAATTGTTTTTCCATAATACTTGAATTGTTTCTTCCTAGCTGCTTGCAATATTTTCCTCCTTAATCTTGGAACCCTGGAATTTGGCTACAATATTCCTAGGAGTTTTTCTTTTCAGATCTCTTTCAGGAGGTGATTGGTGGATTCTTTCAATATTTATTTTGTCCTCTGGTTATAGAATATCAGGGCAGTTTTCCTTAATGATTTCATGAAACATGATGTCTAGGCTCTCTTTTTTGCTCATGACTTTCAGATTGTCCAATAATTTTTAAATTGTCTCTCCTGGATCTATTTTCCAGGTCAGTTGCTTTTTCAGTGAGATATTTCATATTGTCTTCTGTTTTTTCATTCTTTTGGTTTTGTTTTATACTTTCTTGGTTTCTCATGAAGTCATTAGCTTCCATATCTGTTCCATTCTAATTTTCCATTAGGCTTTTGCTTTTGGCTAATTCTGCTTTTGAAAACATTTTTCTCCTCATTGTCTGCCTGAATCTCTTTTGCCATTTGGGTTAGTCCATTTTTAAATATGTTATTTTCTTCACCATTTTTTGGGTCTCCGTTAGCAAGCTATTGCCTCATTTTTCATGATTTTCTTGCATCACTCTCATTTCTCTTCCCAATTTTTGCTCTACTTCTCTCACTTGATTTTCGAAATCCTTTTTTGAGCTCTTCCATGGTCTGAGACCATTGCATATGATTTTTGGAGGTTTTGGGTGCAGAAGCCTTGACCTTTATGCCTCTGATGGTATTCCTTGTTCTTCCTCATCCAAAAGGATGGAAGAAAATACCAACAAGAAAGTAACCTTTTTCCCCTTTTTTGGGGCATTTTCCCAGCCTGTTACTTGACTTTTGAGTCCATCATCAAGTGGAGGGTATATTCTAGGAACCTATAAATTCTCAGTTCCTGCAAGGTGGCACAATTAAGTGAGAGGAGTTTACTTTTCTCCTGGCCTGTGCTGTGGTCTGGGAGGAACCACAAGCTTTTATGCCAGGATATGTGAGTAGAATTCCCTCTCTAGAGCCTCTACCAGGCAGTGCTCCTCCTCACCATAGGTTGGCTACTCAGGACCGAGACCCAGATTGGCTGGATTCTCTCAGGGTCTTTAGGCCGAGGACTCCAAAAATGGATACTGTGCCACAGTGATTGCCACTGCCCTGGGCCCGGAACTAGGGGTGGACCCTGCTCCCTTCTCACCCAGGTGAAAGAGATTTCTCACTGACATTTGAAGGTGTTTTTGATGGTTGTGGATTGAGAACTGCGGCTGCTGCCTGTGATTCCATGCCCTGAAGCCTACTCCAGTCCTGTTCCTGTTGCTCTGTGACCAAGACTGGGCTGTGCTCTGTTCTGAGTCTGGTGCAATAGACCTTTCCTGTAGGCCATCCAGGCTGCCTTGGGCTAGAAATTTCTTTCAATCTGCTGTTTTTTGGCTTCTGCTGCTCTAGAATTTGTTTAGAGTCATTTTTTACAGGTATTTTATGGGCTATCATCTCTAATACTTTTACCTTGTTTTCACTATCCATTGAAAAGAAAATTAAAATAAAGATACATGGGTGAGGAACCTGCAGCCTTGAGGCCCCATGTGGCCTTCTAGGTCCTTGTGTGCAGCCTTCTGACTGAGTTCAAGTTTTCCAGAAGAAATCCTTTTATTAAGGGGATTTGTTCTGGGAAGTTCAGATTCAGTCAAAAGGTGGCCCTTGAGAGCCTAGAGGGCCAGGCAACAGGTTACCCACCCCTGGTTAAGAATCTTTTAAATCCATCTTGTATTTATTTTCTTGCTGAGGAGTTCCATTTGTAATCTACATTTCCCTTATAGCCATCAAGCTTAGGTGTTTATGTACACCATGAAATATGTTCCTTTTCTAATTCTTTCCTAATGAATGAATGACAAAATTATAGAGTTGGAAGAACATGTAAAGACATGTCGATCCACATAAAGTTCCTAAAACTCCTGTATGCAGGAACCAGATTAAAATGTAATTGGAAAATATTCAACAAAACAACACAGATAATCATAGTGTGTGTGTGTGTGTTTTAGGGCAGTGTGTAGCCTGGTAAGGATCCATTTCTATTTGACCTTGATAGCACTGATCTGGAGTTTATACTTCTGCAAAAGCATAATATAAACGTGAGCTGGTATTATTTTTTCTGGAGAGGCTCTTGGTACATACTATAAACACTCCAGATAGATGAAGATACTTAGAGAAAATTGTAGAATCCTTGGGAGTAATTTGGAGATTCAGTATGATACAGTTGTTAGAATTCTAGACCTGAAGATCAGGAAGACCTGAGTTTAAATCCCATGTGTAACGTTTACTAGCTGTGTGATGACAGGCAAATTTTTAAACCACTTTTGGAGTCACTGTGCTCTTCTGTAAAATTGAGATAATATTTGCAGTACCTGCTTCACTGAGTTGTATGTTTAAGGCACATATGTAAGTGTTAATGAATATTCAAATGTTTAAGCCACAGTCAAGGTTAGAAAAAGCTTCCCAAGGCTTAAACAAAATTCCTTTCCTCTTTCTCTTCTTTGTTTCTCCATGTATCTCCTATGGATGCTCAAAAATCACCTTAAACCTTAGAAGAATTGACAATATCCCATCAAATATTTAGTTGATTCCTTTTATGAAATATTCTCCTGATGCATCTGCTAGAGACCTTTCAGCAGGTAATTCCCCAGGCAGGAGACTCTAAGTGTCATTCTGATAAATCCCACAGCTAGGCTACTTGCTTTCAAATTGGCATTTTCCCTTCAGAAGTATGATGGCAAGTTGGCTAAGTGTCAGAGACGAGCCCCGGGGAGACACAAAGCTGATGGAAATGGAAGAAAAGCCTCTTTGTACTTGGCAACCCCTAGTCTCAGCAGTCCTGTTGTTACAGTCTGACTACCTTGTATTTATTTTTCATTTCAAATCATAAAACTCTTTGGGGAACCATGAAGCTAAACAAATAAATAAATAAAGTTAAAAAAAAAAAGGCAAGAGCAAATAAATACCGCATCCGTTCTTTAGAGTTCATATTTGGGAATTTGCATTGCCAAATGAGACTGAACCTTTGATCAAGGCAGATGGAAGGGATGTCCAAGCACTTTGCTGAATTAATGGGACAGCCGGTAGTTATTTAATGACAGAAGACTTGAAAATATAGATTGTTTTTTGGACAAAACCTTTGAATTCATTGGTATAGGGAATTCCTAGGAGAGAAACTTTCCTCTACTAATGAAGGTCAGGGCTTGCTTTGCATTATTGTTTTAAAGTCTTGCCTGGGGCACTGAGAGTGTAAGGAATGTGCCTAGGGTCATATAGCCAGTTTGTTTCAGAGACAGGACTCAGGAAACAGAATATAGATGATGAGGACCAAATAAGTCTGCTCTTTTCATTGTCAGGATAAGACTTGAACACTTGGTAGGTTCACAGAAAAATTTTATCATTAATTAAAATAGTATAATGTAGCCTTAAAAAACCAATTAGTTGCCACCTTATACCTAGGGTGGCTAGGTGGTGCCATGGTGCACAGAACACAGGGCCTGAAGTCAGGCAGACTCATCTTGAGTTCAAATCTAGCTTCAGACACTTACTAGCAGTGTGACCCTGGGCAAGTTACTTAACCCTATTTGACTCAGTTTCCTTATCTATAAAGAAGTGGAGAAGGAAATGACAAACCACTCCAGTATCTTTGCCAAGAAAACCCCAAATGGGGTCGTGAAGAGTCAGACATGGCTGAAAATGACTGAACTGAAGCCAGATAGATTATGGAAGAAGACCCTGACAAAAATCAGCTAGGTTTAACCATAGACATCTTAGTACAATGGAAAGAATAGTGGATCTGCCATCAGAGAATCTGTGTTCAAAGTTTAATTCTCCTACTTAGTACCTTTGGTGAGTTACTGAACTTTTCTGGGTCCACATGTCTTCTCTCTAGAATGAAGGCATGAGACTGTGTGATCACCAAGTCCTTTCTAGCTCTAAGAGCTGTGATATTTGCGGAAGTCATGAATCTGAGACACAGAGAGCTTAAATGATTTGCCCAGGTATCTCATAGCTCATTAATGTGAAGGATGTAAACTCAGGCCTTTCTGACCCTTAATTCCAGTACCTCGTCCAAGTATATCTTTCTTCCCCATTACCTACGCCTCTTAAATAGATTTCTTGTATGTGTCTATGTGATGGAGTTTGTTTCTAATCAAAAAGCTGTCTTCCCCTTCATAATTAGTGCAATTTCCATGTTTTACACTTGTTTGGGAATACAAAAGGAAATCAACTCTTTTGAAAGCATCCCCTGCCTCCCTGATCCATTTTCATTATGTTAAATGTTCATGGTGTGTGATTGGAAGCCATCTAGTGGCAGAGAGTTGAAATTCTCCAAAAAGTACATGTTGCAAAGCTGCTAAGTCATTTCTTTAAGTAGGTCCTAGGATGTTAGATCTAATAATCTTGGGAGTCACCCAGCTCTAAACTGCTAACTTCAGAGATGGGGAAACTGAGACCAAGAGAGATTATGTGTCTTACCCAAGACCACACAAATAATTGGTCATGGAACATTCTCAAGGTCACACAGACAATAAATAAAGGCATGGTCTGAACCCCACTCCTCTGACCCCAAATGTAACATCACTCTGTGCAGTAATTACAAGGATACTACTGTCTAATGTAACTACAAGAACTACACTTGTATAATTTTCATTTTTCAGTATATTTTTAAAGATTTTCAGCCAGATTTCTATCAGGTTCTTATTAATTTGTCTTTATAAATTACTTACTAAAATAATTCCACTTTTTGTAATAATAGCAATAGATAGCATTCATATAAGTCTTTAAGGTTTATATGTCATTATATCTATGTC
>CM053769.1:646992256-647047382 GCA_028658325.1 Potorous gilbertii | reverse complement strand
AACTGAGCATGGCATTCTACTGAGATGTTACTCAATTCCATCTTGATTTTGGGACGATCCAAAAAGACTTTTATGTTTTACAGGACTTAATTTTAAGGTAATAAAGAGGCATTGCTGCATAGTGGTTAGAGATTGACCTGGAGCCTGAGATCAAATTCATCCTCTTGACATGAACAAGTTCCGTGATCCAGGATAAGCACTCTCAGTACTCTAGAAACTTCTGTAAGACTTATAGCGGCAAAGCAGGTGTCAGCCCCCGTTGGTGGAGGGAATTTCCTCACCTAGGATATCCCTACACCAATGAAATGATGAGTCTATTTCTATCCCTTTATCCAATTTTAAAATTTCCATATATTATTCAGATATTGCTTTCAGGGATATGACTTGATATAATCATTTTTAAAATATAATTTATTAGTGATTTTCAATATATATATCTTGGAGTGCCTTCTACTGAAGATGTTCTCCCATAAAAAGCAAGTAGAAGAAGAAGGCATGCATTGCATTAAAAAATATGAATTAGGGTGGGGGTGGAAGGGTCAGTATCAGTAAGAGTTACCAAACTAAAAATAAATTCACTTATTACACGTAGGGGGTGCTCAATCAGTCTTGGTTGGATGGAAATGAGCATCACTAGGTTTTAAATTGTGATTTCTCTAGTGCTGGTTCTAGAAACTGAATTTGAGATATTAGGAAAAGAAAAAAAAATAGTTCCCCAAAGAAACAAAAATATCACAGGCCTTATTTATCAAAGTGGATGTCGTAGCACATCTGAATTTCAATATTTGTTCAAAAAACCCAATTTTATCAAGCTCCTAGGCAGGAGTTGGTAAAGAATGTTTATCTCAAGTCTTTTCAGTGACCTAACAAATGAAGGCAGCGGCTGTACAGGACACTGTGCTGCGGACTTTTCAAATGATGCTGCTCTCTAAGGAGGCAATTACAGTGAGAGACACCATCTATTTAAACTGGGAAGTAAAAATCTTTTAAAAATATAAAAGAAAATGACCACATGGTAAGACAACACAACTGGAAATAGGATGATAACTGGAGCTAAACAAACTTTTTTTAAAGAAAAAGATTTACATTTAAAACTTTTATCAGCTAGTGATCTTTCTTGAGAAAAATGCACACTATCTGATAAAACTGTCAGTGTCACCATAAAAAATGTGGTGCCCATGCCAATTCATAAACAAAAATGCTCAATACATGTCCAAAGAATCCATTATTTTTCATTCGCTTGAGAATGTTCTCAAGTCAAAGCTGATGCTAATTACTCACATTAATGTACTCTTATTTATTTTTCCCGGAGGAAAAATTCAGTGGGTACAAATGGCAATGACAGCTCATATGGTGTTTTGTCCCCAATTCTGGCAAAAATTTCATGTCATCATTGACAATGTCCTCATGTCCTTCATTCTAAAAGACCACTCCCCACACTTACATATCACTGGCAATGGAGGAGTTCCTCGACATGGACTTTGGAGAGAGGTCATAGTCACTGTCTGACCGATACAGGAAGGACTCCCGGCGTTGGCTGTGGACAAAATTAGCCTGGAGAATTAGCCCTGATCCTGGGCTTGTCATGGGATCCAAGGGACTCCGTCCCGAAGATGTGCCATTGTCCACATCGAAACTGAAACAGAAGGAGAAATATTTACATTTCTATGTGCATTTGGAAAACATAATCTAACTAGCAAAAAGAAGTCAGGTCAAAAATCATCAGTGGGAAAACTTATAGCTGATTGATATGTTCAGAAAATCAATAACAGGGGTCTTGATAACACTGAAAATGTGTTGTACTTCAGTGACACTCAAGAAAATAAAAACCATTATCAACCTTTTCCCCCTGTTCTCCAAGCTTTTGGAAAAATGACTTTCTCCTGAAAAAATACAAGTCATAAGGCATACCAGAGGTGTCAAATACACATCCTGGACTTCAATGTGGCCACAATCAGATTAAAATGTAATTGGCAAATATTTAACAAAATAGGTAAAAATGCAATAGAACATAATGTTAATATGCTGCTTTCTAAGTTAATATGTGGTCTGCAGAAATCTTTATGTAGAGTTTATTTGTCCCCATTTTCTTTTGATTTTGACACCACTGGAAAGGATCTTTAGCAATTTCAAGAGAACAGGAACCACTGTACAAAGAACACTATCACCTAACAATGCTACCAGAGTAATACACTTTTAAAAGAAAAATAACAGTTTTAAATGAATTCATTTCAACAAATATTTGTTGAATACTTCTATATCCTACAGAGTATACAAAGGAATTATGAGACACTGACCCTGTCCTCAAAGGGCTTACATTATTTAGTTATAATATCCATAAAATGTCTTTCTCAACTAGCCCAACTAGATTGATCTAAAATCAAAATATAGCTAGCTTACTTTCAGAAATCATAGTAAGAGGAGAGAGGGGGGAAGGAGAAGAAGGAGGACAAGGCATAGTGCAGTGCTTTATACCAGTTAGGTGAATGACTGGGAAAACATTTATTAATTCTTACTATATACCAAGAACTGTGCCAAGCGCTTGGTATAGAAATAGGGGAAATGAGACAATTCCTCCTCTCAAGGAGCTCAGATGTTCACATTCTAAGTAGTGGGAGAAAGCATAGAAAAGCATTCAGTTGGAAAGCGGAAAAGTCCTGAGGGTTCAGCTCTGAGACAGATGGTAGGGTCCAGGCAAAGGTAGGGCAGAGCAGCAGGACAAATAGGAAGGCCCTGAACACTGCAGAACGCAGTGGCAAGGCAGATGAGAAGGCCTCACAGTACTCAGTCCTACTACAAGATTTGTGATTGCCGACTCATCTAAGTGCTAGGAGTATGGTTGTTTTGGCCAGCCTTGGGTTTATTGGGGAGGAACGATGAGAAGGCAAAGGAGAAAAGATACTCCCACAATTGTAACTTCTCCTACCTGATCAGCTTCAGTGAGATCTGGGGAAGGATGGAGGGAAGATAAATGATAAGGAGGCTTTCAAGGGCAGTTATTTCTGTCTGGGGGCCCGTATGGAGCCTTAGATGCTTAATAAATATTTGGATGAATGATGAAATAACCCTCAAACTTTATTTTCCTAAATAGTTACTCAATTCTCCCTGCACTAAAATATTTAACACATCACTCATTAAATATAGTAAAAATAATAATCCTTTGTTTTCTTCAGTTCACACTGAAAAGATTCACTGTCAGTGAAGGAAAACAGGAAGACAAGATACTTCACCAATGACAATTCCCAAATGAAAGCGGCGACTAAGAGACAAGAGCAGCTAGTAAAAGGTGAAAAGTTGTTTCCCCTCCTCTATACATACAATCTACCTTGATCAGTCATAGAAAAAACATTCCAAAGTGGATGAAGATCCCAGGTATCTTGCATCTCATGCTTCTTTTTAAGTAAGAAAGTGGGGCTATTTTAGCTAAAATAAACAAACTTATGCTTTCTTGTAGATTTATCTCATTTTAGAGCCACAATAAATTGAATTCAATAAACATTTATTAAGTACCTGCTATGCTCTCTCCTAGGAGTAGATAATAGGAAAGAGAAACAAGATAGAGATCCTACCCAATGCTCCAAGACCGGAGATCTCATATTCCCCATTGCAGGATGTCCTACTTCCTATTCTCTTATCTGGCACAACAACATACCCTACACACTACTGTTGTCATGATTTCCTTTGTTATCTCTTTCCTTACACGTAATCTTTTTCAGGGAAATGTTTCCCTGCTTTCCAAAATGACAATTAGCCAATACGTCAAACTAATTGATTGAATATGCTAAAGGTAAAACACTCTAGGAGTTTCTGAACACCATTCCTCTATTGCCCAGGCCATACCATCACATTGTAAGGGCCATCTAAGGATTATAATGCTTATTTAGTTACTATATTATATTCTATTACTTTTTTATGTTAATTCTCAATAATGGAGAGAAAAGTTGTAATAAATGCGGGAAAGCCTTCAGCAGCAACTCATATCTTATTAAAAGTCAAAGAATTCATAGTGGGGAGAAGGCCCATTAAATATGTTAATAAATTATCATGTTATGGAGGTCTTTATACAAGTCACTCAAAGATGTGGTTTTAGTTTTAGAGATTAACCTGGGGACTATAACACTCAAACAGCCTTTTGGTCAATCAAATCAAGAAGCATTTATTAAGCTCAGTAACTATGTTCAACATTCCCAAGTTCATGAAGTCATAAAAAGCAGATTGAGAACTAAACACTTTAAATACCTTTATTTAAAGTGACTTCTGGATTCAAGCCCCCATTTTATATGCTATATCCTTCTGTTTCACCCTCTAACTATACAGTCTATTCATACATATCTCACAGAATAACACGAATGGACTGGAATTCTGAAATCTCACCATTAATTTGCAATGTCATGCTAGATCCAAAGTATTTAATTCAATAATCCTCATAAAATGGATAGAGAAAATCTAAGGAGAGTTGTAGTATATACAAGATTTCTGGCAATAATAAATTATATTTCCTGGTGGCTGCCATTATTCCATTATGTATCATATACTTGTGATAGCTGAAAGTGGTCTTTAAGATCATTCAAGCCCAATCTTTCATTTTAAAAATGAAGAAGAAATTAAGTCTCAAAGAGTTTTAGGTGATTTGCTCAAGGTTATACAGGTAACAAGTGGTATAGCCAGTACCTTACTCTGTCAAGATTCCAAAACTAATTGGGGTTCATTATAATTGCCAGATATGCTAAACATCCTACAAGTTGCGACCAGATTCCACAACTAGTCAAAGATGAAGAAAGCTGGCTACAGCAATTAGCCTCATTCCTTCATTCACTTTGTGGTTTCCTCTCAATTTCAGACCATTCCAATATAGAATGTCCCTCTGTGGTTTAGGAGACAAGTCACAAATTGTTGAATAAAACTCAAAGAAGCAAGTGACTAGCCCAGGGTCATAAAACTTGTATCAGAGAATGGATTTGAATAAAAGTTTTCCTGATTCAAAATCTAACTATAACCACTAACCATACCATCTGTTACAGAAATATGTATTTACTACTTTAAAGGTATGTAAAGTGTTTATTTCTTTAAATAAGGAACCAGTTTCTAGTGAATAGAAAATCCACATAAAGATAGCATTTTTCCTATAACATAAAGGTTCTGCAACCCTGGGCAAGTCACTTAACTTCTTAGTGTCACCAAGAAAATCTCAAAATTAAAAAAAAATGTTGCACAGATTTTCATTGATAAAAGGATTTCCATACTAGAAGTTCCTCATACCAACAACATTGTAGATCTGTACAAAAAAAATCCACTTATATCATGCTATTTGTTATAATATTTTTTAAAAAATAATACCATTAGTTATAAGAAATTATGCTTATTTGAGGAATGGCTGAACAAGCTGTGGTATATGATTGCAAAACAATATTATTGTACTTTAAGAAACGACAAGCAGATGATTTCAGGAAAACCTGGAAAGACTTTGAACTGATACATAGTGAAGTGAGCAAAGCCAGAAGAACATTATACACAAAAACAATACTGCATGATGAACATCAAATGACTTGGCTATTTTCAGCAATACAATGATCCAAAACAATCCCATAGGACTCATGATGAAAAATACTATCCACCTCCAGAGAAAGAACTGATATTGTCTGAAAACAGATCGAAGCATTCATTCTCTTCTTCCTTCCTTCTTTCCTTCCTTCCTTCCTTCCTTCCTTCCTTCCTTCCTTCCTTTCTTCCTTCCTTCCTTCCCTCCTTCTCCCCTCTCTTTCTCTTTCCTTTCATCTTCTTGCACCAAATGACTAATATAGAAATGTTTTACATGATTTCACATGTATAACCTATATCAGATTGCTTATTATCTCAGGGAGAGGGGAGGAAAAGGAGGAAGGGAGAGAATTTGGAATTCAAAACAAAAAAAAAATAATAAATGTTTGCTGATTAAGTGGGAAAAAGAAATTACAGCTGCTTAGGCAGATTGTAACTGTTACACTGAGCAGTTGGAGGTGGAAGCTTCTTGGATGCTTGTGAACTTGTCTCTATAATCTATACATTTTGTTCATAGGTAGGGGTCATTTTAGAAATCAGTGAAAAGTTTATTAAAAAGTCATTTGCAGGACTAAGTAAACTGTTTCCTAAAAAACATGAAAAACAACCTCTCACAAATCATCCTGAGGAGATAAACTGGATTGTCAGGAAAGAACGGATGGCCATGATAGACTAGGTGCTGACAGGAGAGCATTGTCTGTGTGTAAGATTTTCAGTTTCATGAAATCAGTTACTTACTTTATCTTCTATAATGGCCTCTGTCCCTAATTTGGTTAAGAGTTTATCTTCTAAAATCCAATTGATTAGGGAAATGCAAATTAAAACATCTCTGAGATAACACCTCCACCTATCAGATTGACTAATATGGCAGAAATGGAAAATGATAAATATTGGAGGGGATATAGGAAAACTGGGACACTCAAGCACCATTGAAATTGTGAACTAGTTCAACCATTCTGGAGAACAATTTGGAACGATACTCAAAGAACTTTAAAATTGCTCACACCCTTTCACACCATAATACCACTATTAGTTCTGTATCCCAAAGAGATCAAAGAAAAAGGAAAAGGATCAATATCTACAAAAATATTTCGAGCAGCTCTTTTGAGGTGGAAAAGAATTAGAAATCAAGGGTATGTCCATAAACTGAGGAATGGTTGAACAAGTTGTGGGAAATCTGGGAAGACTTATATGAACTGATGCAAAGTGAAGAGACTACAATTAAGAGAAAAGTGTATACTGTAACAGCAATATTGTATGATAATTAGCTGTGAATGACTTAGCTATTCACAGCAATACAATGATCTAAGACAATTCCAAAGGACTTATGATAAAAAAAAAATGCTACCCACCTCCAGAGAAAAAACTAATGATGTCTGAATGCAGATTGAAGCAGACATTTTAAAAAACTTTTTTATTTTTCTTTTTAGTTTGTGTTTTGGATGACTTCACAAGTATAATTTATATCAAATTTTTTACCTTCTCAAGGGGTTGGAGAGGGAAGGGAGGGAGGAAAATAACTTGGAACTCAAGATTTTAAAAAATGAATCTTAAAAATATTTTATGTAAAATATCAAAATGTAAATGTAAAAAATATATAATTGAGAAAAAAAAGAATTTATCTCCTACATCTGAGTGTGAGAGGTATATGATCTGCTTCTTTCCTAAAATTTTTATAGTATGATTTTTTATATTAAGGTCTCTTCCATTTGGAATAGATTGTAAATATGATGCAATGTAGTGTCAAAGCCAAATTTCTGCCAGATTGTTTTCCTAATTTTAAAGCTAGTTTTGTTTTTTTTATCAAATAGGGATGACTAATTTTTCATGACTAATTTATGTTTGTTTCATGACTAATTTATTTTTTTTAGTTTACTGAATAGTAGGTTAGTGAGATCGTTGCTTCTGATTCTCCCTTCTCTGGTCTGGTCCACTAATCTACCTATTTTTATCTACTGAAATTCTGACTCTGTTATTTGGTGTGTTAGATATCTCTTCTTGCTTGATGTCATAAGCAATCTGACAAACATGCCTGGTGGTCTTTAGACAAAGTATTCACAAAATTATTAGAGAACATACTGGCAAGAAGAAAGTCCTGGGCCATCCATTAGAGACTTCTTTCCAAGTTAATATGGAACCATTAAATAAAAGAATAGTGATAACTACTATTTAAGATGGGTCATTCAATTAGTTATAAATAGTGTAGAATCAATTAGCCCTTCTCTATGAGAAAACCATGAAAAACAGTTAAGTACTTTTCTAAAATCTGGCTAAACTATATAATTTTTATCTACTATTCCAGGAACTTTGTCAAAAAAGAAATGAAATTAGTTTGGCAAGTTTTATTCTTGAAAAAGCCATGATGTGTCTGTGTGATCAATATTTCCCTTTTTGGTTGTTCACTAACCATTCCTTTAATAATGTATAACATTCTACACGACATTGAAATCAATCTCGCTAACCCATGACGTGCAAATTTCACTCTGTTCCTTTTTTTTTTTTTTAAATCTGGACTTAAAGCCTATGCCAATCCTAAGGTACCTCTCTTGTTCTCCATAATCTTTCAAAGATTAATGAATGTGGTTCAGCAATAACATTTTCTAGGGGTTTTTTTGTTTTGTTTTGTTTTTTGGTATCATGACACAGACTTAGACACATCGAAGACAATAAGGTAGCCTCTTACTATCTGCCTACTTGTCTTGCATTTGTATTTTCAGAGCTTAGCACAGTACATGTATATGGTAGGTGCTTAATGAATGCTTGTTGACTTGACTTGACAGCCATGAATAAGTTAGTTTGATTCTAAAAAATGGAAGAAGCTTCATACAGAGGAGGAAAAGTAAGAGATCTTAGCCATAGTCTATTAAAGAGGAGAGATTTAAACACATGGTCCTGGATCTAGAAAACAAAAGTCTTCAATTACAACCAGGAGCTATTCAAATGGAGCAAATGCAAATGGACAGAATTTGTCTAAAAATTCAATGTTCATTTTTCTTCCAAAGGTAGACCACTTAGGATAACACTATAAGGTGGCACAGCGAATAGACCTGAGTTCAAATCCAGATGCTGACGCAAGTCACTAAACCTTGTTTGCTTCAATTTTCTTATCTGTAAAACAAGCTGAAGAAGGAAATGACAAACCCCTCCAGTGTCTTTGCCAACAAAACCCCAAATGAGGTCAAGAAGAGCGGAAAATGATGGAAATGATTCAACAAAAAAAATAAGGTAGGAGACTTGTACAAGACCTTAAGGTAACAAAGTCTAATTTACAAGAATATAGGAGTTTGCTTCTCAAACCCCAAGTTTATTTCCTTCTTTGGGTAGGTTCTCTTAGGGTAATGTGAAAAGAGTCAAGATCTAAATAGGTCCCAGCAAAGTGTAAAATAGGATTCATCAGAAACTGGGAAATGAATTATAGTGATTGTTTATAGGTTATTGTGAGATCTTTTCATTGGCTTTGTATTTTCTGTGGTTTCAAAAAAAAGTTTGCCTTTTATCTGATATGCATTGATATCTTACTGGAACTGAGAATTCTTTTGCCCATATTTATGAATCTGTTCTGAGGTTCTCCCAGGAAACTCTGGGGGGGGGGGGGGAAATAAATGAGCCCAACAAAAGGTTAAGATTGAATCCAGTTCTTCTATGTAATTTGCAATGCCGGACCACAGGTTACCATTGTCATTCTCCACACAGTATTAAATGTCTTACTCATTCTAACTAAGACCGCAATCTGTTTATAGGAAAGCCTAATAATATTTTCCTGTTTTAGATTTCTCAGCAGGGTCAAACAGCTGTTCTGGAGAATTCCCATAATTTAAGTTCTTGACTAAATCTCATAACTGAATGACTGCATAATGTGATAGTAGAAGTCATTAGCAGCTTTTTAGGAGTGCACTACGCACATGTTTATCCTGCTTAACAACTAAAAGTATCTTACCTCCAATCTAAATAGGTCACTCTTGAGAGGGATGATCTTTGGCTGCTTAAGGGGATTATGCAGTTAAGTGATACTATGCATGGTACACTGCCATAATGCGTATATTTGCACGCAGAACTAGCCTCTAAGAACAGGAACATTTCACCCTGTGTTTTCACAGATGGCTTTTATAAACAACAACACCGTTAAAGTTGGCACCAAGGTGAAGGGTGTAAACTTCTTTACGAGTAAAAATATCAGGTGACCTTTGGAAACATACTTGTTACGACATTAGGTTACAACTTGTACGCTCCCAAGTCACCCAGTGTAATAAATAAAGAAAACGTAAAAGAAAAAGGGGAGATAAGTTGGATATCCTGGCTGGCACTTCATCAGAGAACTGTTTTGCAAGTAGCAGTGGGGAGTGAGGTAGGCTTTGCTTGATTAGTAAACCCCAAAGCAGTTGGCAGATGTCCAATTCCTTGGACATGCACATTCCATTATAAAAGAGAATAAGTAAAAGCTCAGGCACAGCTATGAATTCCCATACTTGAAGCTTGGAGTTAGATTGGGGAAGGGGGTATGAGAGAGAGGAAGAGAGGGAATATTATTATTTTTTTAATTAAAGTTTTCTTTATTATTGAATAAATGGCAGCTAGGTGCATCGGTGGCTAGAGTTGTTGCATCTGGAATTAGGAAGTCAGGAAAAGGAATTCAAGTTTAGTTTGACACTTACAAGCTCTGTGACCATGGGCTCTTAACTTCTGCTTGCCCCACACATGCACTTATAAAAATGAAAGAGTAATCAAAAAAATTGGTTATAAAAGAAAAAAGTGAAAATGTGGGTAAAACAGTGAAATTCCCATATTAGAAGGTTATAGTTAGACTCGGGAGTAGGGGTAGAAGCAGAGGAGGTAGGAGGAGAGGGAATGATTTCTATTTCTTAAATTAAAAAAAAATTCTTATTATTGAAGAGCTATCCAAACGATAGGATTCTTCCATGTATTGGGGGAAGGGAGATGCTAAAATGTTGTAGCACTTAATAAGGTCACTCCCCTATGAAGTGAGGCAGAGAAAGATTATGGGTCAATATTTGATTATTATAGGTTCTTAACCTTGGATCTGGAAACTTTAAAGAGAAAAAACATATTTTGATAACTATAGCTCAATATAATTGGTTTCCTTTGTATTTGATTATATGGGATTAAAAACATTGTTCTGAGAAGAGGTCTGTAGGCTTCATAAGATTGTTAAAGGAGCTCATGGTACAAAAAAAGAGTAAGACTTTTTGATTTAGGTCATAAGACAATTTTTACTAGTAATGTCAATGTGTCCTAGTAGAGAATTCCCTATATTGGAGTCTGGGTTCTTCCTCACACTGGCAAACGCTTTGCCTCTCAGTGTCTTTGAAAATAACTTGGAGCAATTGAACTCCAGCTCCTAAGTCAAAGGACCTGGGTTCAAGACTTGCCTCTGACACTTATTCTACATGTCACCATGGGCAAGTTGGTCTTTGGGACCTTTTCCACTTCTCTAAAATGAGGGGGTTGGATTATATCGTTTCTGGGGTGCCTATCAGTTCTTAATGTATTATTCTGTGATCTTTAATACCCACAAGAGGCAGAACAAATGCCAGACTACAATAATAAAGTTTTCTGAGTCCTTCAAAAATAAAATCACTGGTCCAGACTCTCATCCCCTCCAAATAAATATCCAAGTAGCTAAAACAAAACCTCCTTTTGGACTGAATTATTCTGAATACTTCCCTTCCGTTAAATCCTGGTTACTTCTATTTACTCTAAACAAGTACAATCAGAAACCTACTAGAGAATTCATCTTAAAGCAAGAAAGACCCTCCTAAAAATAAAATTTTACATTTATATAGTGTCATATATTTACCATGCCCTTTTCCAATCTACCCTTTGAAATAGGTAGTACAATTACTTCCATTTGCATATTATAGATGAGAAAACTGGTCATTATAGGCATAATGTGAAAGTTACAATGTCATATATTCCTAAAGCTATACTCTTTTCAAAAGTACCAAGAAGAAAAGTACATATTTAAAAGCTCTCATAAAAAAATGGCAAATGACACCCAAGGTAATATATTGATCTATCACATTCAATTCGATAAGCATTTCTTTACATTTACTATGTGTAAGTCCTAAGTACTTACAAAAGCAATAATAATTCTGGTTCTGATTTAATAATGAGTCTACAACAGGGGAAGTTATGTGATGCAGTGGATAGAGCTACGGGTCAGGAAGATCTGAGTTTAAATATAGATACTTCCTAACTGTGTGACCCTGGGCAAGTCACTCCACCCTATTTGCCTCAGTTTCCTCATCTGTAAAATGGGTAAGAGAAGAAAGTGGCAAACTACTCCAGTATCTTTGTCAAGAAAACCCCAAATGAGGACACAGAGTCAAACACAACTGAAACAACTGAACAATGTCAACCAAAAGGGAATTTCATTAACCACAGAATAATTCTTTCCAGTGATTTTAACAAAGAGCATGTTTTGATATATTTTCCTTAAAATGCTTTGAGACCTTGGAATGGTTTAAAGAATGTTATCCATTTCCAATTTTTAAGAATAGATTGTTATGTACTCTCATGTTTGAAATGGTGCTAGTTACAAATCTGGAATGTGGTAAAGGACCATTGAGAATCATAGGAAATTATGTCAAATTTAAGTTTTACATAAACAAAATCAATGCAACTCAAAGAATGGTCAAATGGGAAAACTACTCCACATAAAAGTTATGCTATACATCTAAGATATGTATGGATTTGACCAAAATACATAAAAAAGAGCTAGAGAAGATGTCAAAGAACATGAATATTTTTCAAGAGAATTGAAGCACCTTGTTCAAAATGATGGAAGATAGAAATAGTACTTTAGGGGAAGTAAGAAGATAGGCATAAAATACAATGTTGGCGGAGCTGGACATTGCTTCAACCATTCTGTACAGTAATAGGGAATTATGTGAGGAAAGCTACTAAATTGTTTACATATGCTGACCCTGGGATGCCAGTGCTTGCTAGGCATATAACTGAAGATCAACAACAGAAAGTTCTCAAACACATAAAAATATTTATAGCAGCACTTTTTGTAGCAGGAAAGGACCTGAAAACAAAATTGTGTGCCCATTAATTAGACAATGTGTCAAATTATTGAAGACTATAGAAAGGGATGCTATTATCCTGTAAGAAATGACAAATAAAGGAAATATGGAAGTAGAAAAAAGAAATCAGAAGAAAAACAATATACATGACTTCAACAATTCAAATGGAAATTATATTAAAAGGCAGTCAAATTCAGATGAAATACGACTAATATTACTTCTTCCTTCCTCTGGGGTGAGATAGGAAATTATGGATGCTTAATTCTGCATACAGCAAATTTTTGCAGACAGTGGGTCCACTGGTTTTGCTTATCTCTTTTCTATCTCTCCACAACCCCCCTCTTCAGAGATATTATTGGCTACTCAGGGTACAATAATCATTTCTATGGAGACGAGTCCCAAAGCTCCCAACTATCTTCTCTGAATTCCATTTTCATAGTATTATCTACCTGCTGTACATTTCTCCCAGACATCTCTCAGGCATCTCAAACTCAACATGTCCAATACATAAATCAATATATCTTCTTCTAAACTCATCCTTCCTAAAAAATTCCCCACTTTTGTTGATGGTACCAACATCCTTCCAGTAACAAGGTCCACAATTTTGTAGCCACCATGTCTTTTCCACTTCTATCAACTACTATTTCCAATCAGTTACCAACTCTTGCTAATCCAACCTCCCAAATACATTTCATATCAGTACTCTTCTTTCCATCTTGGTTGAGACACTTTTCATCATTCATCTGCATGATTATAATAGTTTCCTAACTAGTTTCCCTGACTCTAGTTTTTTTTCCCTCTCTAATCCATCCTCCACATAGCTGGTAAATTGATAGCCCTAAAACACAGATCTGAACATATCACTCACTCTTATCCCTAATCCTCCCCCCAAACTGAGTTATTAAATGACTCCCTATAACCTCTTAGAACAAAACACAAATTCATTAAACTAGCACTTAAAGCTTTCTACAGTTTGGCTTCTATCTTCCTTTCCAATATGATTTCATATTCATTCCTTCATAAATTTTCTACAGTAGTCAAGCAAACTTGCTGTTGACCACATATGATATTCTATCTCTGGCCTACAGGTATTTGTACAAGTCTCTTGTCTGGAATATGCTCCTCTCCCTATCTCCACCTAATAAAACTTCTAATTTCTTTAGAAGCATATCTCAAATATTTCTTTATTCTTCCAAATATAAGACCTCATTCCCCCTTATAAGCACATATTCCTCTAACAAGCTGCTAAAATCCTGGAGTGGGATATAAAAAGTGACTTTATACTTTTTGAATGAAGAATTCAATCCAGCTCTAAGTATATGATAAACACAACAAGGTCTTCAAACCATGAAAGATTTCTTTAACTGACTATAGCAATCAGGCCAGAAATCTCAGATGTTCTGCCTCTGAGTTGGAAATGAAGATATGTTGTTGCCATATACATAACATACCATCCTGAATTATAATTTTGGAATTTGAGGGGTAGTTCCCTGTAAAAATAATTTCAGTCATCATACCACTTATATCAAATTAATAATAGTCATTAATAATTACTTTTTAAATATACCCATTGTCCCAGTCCAAAAAAACCAAAAACCAAAAGTGGTCATGTTAATTAAATTATATGTTTCTATCTTGTGTTAAAATTAAATCTAAAAAAACAGATGGACATTTACATTTAGGATTTAGCTGTTTTTGTTTTTTGTAAACTCACCAAGATCAAATACTTTGGAATTTTTCCATTTTCTACATGTCTATAAATTTCCAATTGTATTTTTTTCAGTCACCTTCCACAACTTATATCTTTAGTTATGCAGAATTTCAATCTTGTAACTCATCTACTTCTTTCCTATAGTATCCCTCATCACAAGAGTATAAAATGAACTGCACAAGAGAAAGAAAAAACAGTCTTTCTAGGCCACATCTGTGCTTATGTTTCCTTTGGCTTCTCTGGACAGAGTTGCCCTTTAAACTTGCAATATAATTATGAGTTCTGAATAATGTGTGTGCCACCATTCCCACTAACCCCACCTCACCCTGCCACTTGGACAACGCACCACTCCTAAAAAAATAATATTTTGGAGCAGCAGATGATGTCTTTCCCATCTGGCATTCCCACAAACTGCATCTATTACTCAATGATGCATTAAACTTTGATGGCTTGTCATTTTAATTACAAAGGAATCCAGTTTTGACTGATTGTAGAATAGCCATCTAAACAAAAGTTTAAATGGCTTGGATCAGTTTTAATCTTGCAAAGTTTGAAACCAAAACGGATTTTCACTTGAATGTTTCAGAGAAGTACTAACTTTAGAGACGCTATCTATTTGCTGCAAGTATGATGTTCAAAATTTTTGTAAAGTACTTGCCCCTTGGCTGAGATGAATATGTTTACATGTACTTAAAAACTTAAAGGAGGTCTTTCTAATGGAAGATCCCAAACATGGCAACTGGGCTTAATAATCTTGACTATCCTGTCATGATACTGTGACTGTGTTCATTCTCAGTGACACCAAAGGAGAGATGGCACACTTCCCAGGTGCTGAAATCCATTCCAATCTGTCATGGGTCGGGTTTTGTAAAAGGCAAGAAGCTCCCTTTCACAGCCCATGTTGGGAAGGCAAAGACAAAAAAAGTGCCCATTTCCTTGGAACACAAAGAGGAATTAACCCTGCTCTAGGGCAATGGACTGCAAGTCAGGTCACAGGTTAGGTCAGTTTTGTGAAATTTGGATTCAGTCAAAGGGCCACATTGAGAACCTAGAGGACCACATGGGGCCTTGAGGCCTGCAGGTTCCCCATCCCTGCATCCTTAAGCTATTCTGGGGTGCTTAACAGCCAGCCATGGAACTTGAGGCAAACCACAGTTTCTAATTCTTCTTCTATAACATAGGGGGTTAGGACTAGATGAACTCCAAGGTCCCCTATAACTCAGTAACATTTAGCTACAAAAATTTTTAAAAATATTATTTTGTTACTATCTTTTATTTTGAGAGGTAGTGATGCATCATTACTAGAACATGAGTCAGAATATGAGTCCAAGTCCTGTTCCTGATGCATGTTAGCTGAGCAACCCTGGACTAGTCATTTGACTGCTCAGAGACCCAGGTAACTTCCTCAAATTATAAGTTATATAGAAACTGCCAATCTGCATTGGTAGAGGGAATTTCCCATGCCAATTAAATCCCAGGTACAGGCTTGTTTCTCACCTTTTATTTCTTATTTTTTTTGAAAGAGGCAATTGGTTTTAGGCGACTTGCCCAGGGTCACACAGTTAGTGTCTATAAGGCTGGGTTTAAACTCAGGTCCTTTTGACTCCAGGACAGGAGCCTTACCTGCTGCTGTGTCAACTACCTGCTCCACTTTTTAATTTTTAAATCACATTTATTTCCACATATTTTTCTTCTCCCTTCCCTATAGAGGGACCATGGTTCCTAACAAAGAAATAAAGGACTGGCTCATCCAAACTAACCAACACATTGACCATGTCTGATGGAACATGCAGCATTCTGGTGGAAGCATGGGAAGCTCACCTGCAAAACTGGACCCAACAATCTTACCAATCATTAAATTAATTTGTGCTTTGTATACTACAATTGCGTGGAAATTGTCATCCTTTACTCATCCAATCTTTCTTGGCCTTTTTGGCCTCCATACACTTTTACACAGTATCAATTAATTTTTTTAGTCATTTTCACTTGTGCCTAACTCTTCAGGACCGTTTTTGGGGTTTCCTTGGCAAAGACCCTAGAGTGGTATTTCCTTTTTCAGCTCATTTTACAGATGAGAAACTGAAGCAAGCAGGATTAAGTGACATATCCAGGGTCACACAGCCAGTGTCTGAGGCTAGATTTGAACTCTCAAAGATGAATTTTCCTGACTCCAGGTCTGATGCTATAGCTGTCCATTAAAAAAGAAGCAGTAATTTTGAGAAACATGAGGGACCGTATTATTCCTATTTACTAGGTAGATGATTCCAAAGCTGCCATACAGGTGGTTACAAAATAAATCCTAGATCATAACAGTGTAAAGGGAGTTTCTGGGGAGTATGTGTGAACCTGCACATTGAAAGAATACAGAAACATGAAAGTGTGGGTATCTCCAATCGCAATGGCATTGTTGGTCCTAAGAATCAGTGTAAGTATGAGTGTGTGTAGCTAAAAGAAAACCAGGTCATGTATCATTCATTTAGCAGTGTGCTTACTATTGATGAAATCTGTTTATCTGGAGTATTTTGAGTAATAAAAGAATGTCCCAAAAGTATCCTGGAGCTAGGAAATGGCCTTGGCTTAAGGGAAACTTAATTGTATACTGCATTATAACACAAAGCCTGTATTCCCACTCAAATTCCTCACATGATTCATAGATGGCTTTGACCTTCAGACTGATACTATCACAGATTACAGCATTTCAAAATAACAAAAACACTTCCACTATGGGTACTGAGGTTTACACAGCCTGGAGGGAGTGTGCCTTGGCCCTTACCACCACAAGGCCCTTACTACCTCCTATTTTGGGCAGTGAGGATTATGGGAAATCACCGCTACATATCATTCATTTCAAAACTAAAATCTAACTGTAGGGTGCTGATGGGAGGGCAGTGGGTTCCCTGATCAATCTGATGGCAGGTGAGCCCTTCTTTAGGACTTTGACTGGATCTCCCCATGGAGGGTATGGGGCATACCCACTGATAACTTTGCTAAGGCGACTGAGAATATCTCCTAGGCATTATGGATAACTTGGTTGGCTCAGGCTGTGTTGGGTGGAACCACTTCTTTGGCTATGTCTATAATAGGGAGTTTTCATTGCAGAATCAGCCCTTTCCCCTTTTTTGTGGGAAACCAGAGAAAGAGCTAAGAACAAGGCCCAGAAAAGAGTCCTGAGAATAGGTTTTGGTCCCAAGTTGTCCTGAATGAAAGGCTTCTCCGCACCTCCTTTTCCTCCCCCCACACAACCTAGGAAGGACCATAGTTTGCTCTTAGGTCTTTGATTCCAGTGTGATTGATCTCTCTCTCTCTCTGTCTCTCTCTCTCTCTCTCTCTCTCATCTATGAAAATGAAGAAAAAAGATTAATTCTATGATTCTGCAATGACAGTTTCTGTTTATAAACCCATAACAAAGAAGTGGCTGAAACCTGAAATGGTTAGAGCCAAGAAATCATTCCTCTAATGACAAGGAGATGTCCTTTGTCCTCTTAAGAAAGTTTTCAAGGGCCCTGAGTCACATGTTCCAAGCAAATTCCCAAACAGAGGCTCAGTTTTCTATAATCTCATCAACTTGACAGGGAAGTCCTGTAATCTATCCCCTACATGGTATAGAAATCTTCTAAAATAGTTACTTCTTTTCAGAATAACTACAAAAATAAACAAAGAAAATTTATTGCAGTACAAGTTATCAATTAAACCCACCACTTGGGCTCCAGGATGTGAGGACTGTCTGCTCCTGGGTAAGCCTCAGCACTCCTCTCCTATTCTCATCTTTAAAATAGATGATAAGTGACCTCTAAGGTTCCAACTATAACATTCTATGAGTCTATCAGTGCTGTTCTTATATGTGTGTGTATGTATACATGTACATATGTATAAGTAAATGTGTATGTGTATTTGTATAGAATGTCCTAAGCTATCTTATGCATGGCAATCTCAAGTTCTGACCACCATCACTGAGGGAGAGGAAATGCTTCCTTTCAGCCCAAGAACTCTTAATCTGGGTTGGTGAACTTGTGTTTGTATACATGTTTTGTATGTATACATATACATATACACACATACATATATATATATACATATATATATAAATGTAATTTTTTTCAACAAAATCGGTTTCTTTTGTAATCCTATTCTGTAAAAAAGTTCAGAGGCTTCACCAAACTACTAAATGGGTCAGGGAAGGAAGGAAGGAAGAAAGGAAGAAAGGAAGGAAGGAAAGAAGGAAGGAATGGAAGGAAGAAAACAATCATTTATTAAATGCCTATTATGTGCCAGGCAGTACATTAAGCTCCTTACAAATATTATCTCATTTAATCCCGACAGCAACACTGGAAGATAGATGCTGTTATTAGCCTCCTTTTAGAATTGAGGAAACTGATTCAAAAAGAGATTAAGTGACTTAAGCAGGCACATACATCTATTAAGCATCTGAGGCCTGACTTGAATTTAGGCCTTGTTGACGCCAGGCCTGGTTCTCTATCCACTCTACCACTTAGTCTTCTAGAGTGGCCATGACATAAACAAAGGTTAAAAGCCCTATGGCTTAAAATGTAATATATCTTCATAAAATTTCTAAGAAGTCTGATTAGGAAAGTATAGAATCTAGATGCATGTTAATGTAGCTGTAACAAAGAGAAAGATGGGAGGGCTGGATGAGGAGGAGAAACACCTAGGACACTGCCATAGCTAAGGATTACCTACTGCTGAATTGTTCCTCTACTGGACATTTCTTCACATTGCTGACATGGTATTTCCCATCTTTACTTAAAGTTCCCTTAACTATGCCTCAGACAAAAATAAGCCCTTCTCTCTTAAGGATACTGGTTTTCCCTTAGTGATTTTAAATCCTTGGATTTTGACTTGACCTTCAGCACCACATTGACAAGGCTAGGGGGTCTAATCTTCTGATCCTTTCAACAGACTGTACTAATAAAGTAGAAGGAGAATAAGGGGCCTCTAACCTGGCAGAACTAGGGAAGAGGGAAGACAAGATACAAGTCCATCCTTTGGCATAAATACTGAGGACAACTTTATCAGGAAATGTTAGTATAGAATATAGATCATTGCCAACTCTTCCATTGGCTTAAACTAACATCTCCTTAGGTCAGCACAGCACATATATACATACTTACAAATATATATATTTAATATGAATAGAATAATATAAATAAAATATAAATATAATATTTTGATATAAAATATATAAAAAGATATATATGCATACATATGTGTTATATACACACATATGTATGCATATATATCTTTTTTCAGGGGAGTTGTGTGTATTTGACAATCCCCCACATCATTCAACTTTGGTAGTTCTCCTCTACCACCAATCCTCAGTTGTAAAGAGTGAATGCCACAGTCAGAGAAAAGATGGGGCGACCACATAGCTTCTCATGGAGAGAGAAAGTAATCTTGCTATCTTGGGAAATTTGTACATTGCTTAGGGGATTGAGAGCTCATTCCAGTCAGTGCCTGGGGCAACATGCCAGTTCCCAGGAGAGGAGAATGCCAAGCTGTCTACTATGGAAGACTCTAGTTTTCTGAAGAAGATTGTTTCTTCTTGAGGGCCTGGCCATTATTTCCCTCAAATTTTGCCTTCTGAATTTTTTTTCTCAGATTTGGTAAATGGCAGAATTACTGTCTTATTTTGGGAACCTCTCTTCCCCCTGCTGGCTAGCTTAGCCTTCGGTTTCTCACTCCAGGGAAGATGGTTAACCCTACAAGGAAAGAAGCACTCATTGTCCTAATTACATGCACATAGCATAATGCAAAGAACTCTCAACTTTAAAAAGAGCTAGACCTGTCAAAGGATCTAATCGAGTGGTTCTGACAGCAAAGGCAGCAGACTGAGCCCAGAAGATATACTGATGATCGTTGGCCGGGTCCCAGATCCCTATAAATTTCTGTCCTGACCACCATGCAAGAACAGAGATTAGTCATCTCCCTGGCTGCTGTTCCCTCTCCACACTAACCATCAGTCCAGGACCAAGAAGTCCTGGGGCAGAACGGATGTGGTTAAAGCCTAGAATACTTCAAACATATCTCGCCAACTATACTCTATAACCCATCAGACTTCAGGACTTCACAGATCCCTGCATTCACAACCAGGTGGGAGCAGAGACTAACCATCTGTCCTGACACTCATACATTTCTGCACCTCTTCCTCCCTTTCAATGCTTGCTCAGTGACTGATAATCCAATCAGCATTACCACTGGTTCCATGAAAAGTGTCATGGTCCATCACTCCATGGTTCCATTAAGTTATTCTGTTGCCCTTGGTCCTCAGCTGACTTCTATGGCCATTATTGCCTTTTCCCTCATACTTACCCACACTACCCTGTAACAGTAATTTAAATGAGAAGATCTTCCCCTTTCATTAATGGGCTCATGTGATGTGCTTAAATCTCATAGAAACCTAAGTCACATGTGATAGGAGAAGCTGGCTGAATGGGTAAAACAGGAAAGGTCGAGTAGAGCTGGAAGGAAGTTGGTGACAACAGTTGGGACAGAAGAGAGGGCATAGACAGGTACAGCTAGTGTTATGAGTGTTTATTTGAGGGAGAGCCCTGGCAATGGGGAGGAAAGCTTGGGAATGGATTTGTCCCCTGCAGTGATAATATATATTGACTTCGTGGTTACTATGATGGATTTGGCTTTCTGGTGTTGAGATTCAGCCTTCTGGTGTCTGAATAAATGCTTTTCTTCAGTCTTCTACATGAAGAATTTGTTGTACTTTGTGATTCAGAACTACGCCAGCATATTCCTAGTCACCACTGATGCTGTGAATATTGCCTTAGTGATACAAACCCCTATCTGTCTCATTCTATCTTTCTCTTCCACTGGGTTTCTAGAGCCCCTGTTCAGTTATTACTGCCCTTTATATTATACTTGTACCCACAACACTGGAAACTACTTTACATAGATTGAATATTTAATTTGCTACATATATGTTACTCTCCCCACTAGAAAAGACACCTGGCACATGCTAATGTTTAAAATAAATGCTCACTGAATTCAACTGAGATGTCATAGCACACTACCTCCACCCCCCATAGCGCCCTAAAACTCATCACCATGTCCCTTGACAATCACTGCATTGTAAGGCTAAGCTTATGGAACTAACATATATCCGTATGCCCATAGAAACCACAGTGCCTTGAGCAGAGAAGGTACATTCACGTAACAAATATTCACCGAAATGAAGTGAATCTCTATAAGACAATTTGGAGTCCTAGAATGCCATGGATTAACTTGTTATTTGTAGGTACATCCTAACTGAAAAAGAAATGTAGATACAGGATGCAAAAATTTGATTTGATGAAAGAGATAACATAAGAGATAATTAATCAAAGTACAAAGAATTCACCATAAGGATTCTTTTAAAAGGTTTTCTTTCTCCAGGTAACCAGAACAAGGGAGATGATGGTCCTTCTATACTCTGCCTGAGTGAGATCCCATGTGGCTGTTGGTTGCTGTTTTTTCAATTCTGGCCATCATATATTAGAAAGGACTTTGACAAGGGTGTGTGTGTGTGTGTGTGTGTGTGTGTGTGTGTGTGTGTTCTGGAGGTAAGGGATCGAAGGGTCAACTATAAGAAGGCATCCAAAATGGTGAGGGGACTTGAAATCAAGCCATAAGGGGACTGGGTTGAAAGAACTGAAGCACAGAGAACAGATGGGGTAACAGGGTTCTCTTTGAAGGTCTCTGCATGCAAGAAGGATTAGATGAACTCTGTTTGGACCTAAGAATAAGAACTATGGATGGAAGTTGCTTCACATTCTGACACAATTTGAGAAATAAGAAAGTCCATAATCTGCACTCCCTCAGTAGGTACTCTATTACCTGAGGCCCTTAAACTTAATTTTGATGACCATTATTTGTGGATGTGGCAGAGCAATACTGTCAAACTCAAACAGAAACAGCTCCTTGTGGGCTGCATATTGCTGTCAAAACCATAAACTAAGATCATGTATGTTGCATTGTAGTTTTTTTGTTAAACATTTTTAGTTACATTTTTAATCTGATTCTGGCTGCATTTGGTAGTTTTGCTGGTTACTTACGTGAGAGCCTGATACCTTTGCTGTAGAGGATATGGGTCTCTCCAACATTGAGATGCTATGATTCTACATGCTTCTTATAACTGTCTTTCATGTAATACCATGATTTTGGTAAATCAATTACCAAAGACGACTTGGGGCAGTTAGATGGAGCAGAGGCTAGAGCACTGGCCCTGGAGTCAGGAGGACCTGAGTTCAAATCCAGCCACAGACACTTACTAGGTGTATGACCCTGGAACAAGGCAATTAATCTTCTTCCCTAGCATCAGTTTCCTCATCTTTAAAACTAAGGGGTAAAACCAGATGGTCTTTTGATCCCACATCTAGGATTCTATAGAGGACTTGCTGTAATTAATCACTAGTCCTGAAATTTTAAATGGTGTGTAACTCAGGTGTTTCAAATTCCTACATGAACTTCAGGGTGGCAACATATGCCTGTACTAAAAAAAGGCAGGTTTCTAAAATTCTATCTGTTAAAATTCTGTCTTTTAAAGATATACAATCAATGAATCAATGAAAAGAGGAAGAAAATCTAACTCTAAGAATTAAAGTATTGTTAAAATTAATTAAGGGAGAAGTAAAACATCTGATTCTGGTATCTCAAGATAATTCTGCTAAAATATGTGCAAATTACCCTCTTTAATATCACTCTCTTCTACTTGGGGGGGAGTGATACTAGCAGCAAAATGTACATGGAGTAGGCAGCCCTTCGAAGTTCAAGGTAACCTCACATTGTCTCAGGTATAAATAATAATTGTACTGCTCCCACAGCAGTCACTATCGAGTAGCCTGACCCAAAAAAGATCCTCCAAAAAATCCAAGAGCCATTGGTTTTTGTCTCTGACATTCATCATGCCGAAGGAGTCAATTGCTAGCCTACTTTGGATAAACAGTTTGGTGCAGAGGAAAGAGCACTTTTAACTTTTCTTAACTTCAAATTCTTTCTCTGCTCCTTACTGGCTTTGTGAACTTGGGCAAATGACTTCACTGATCTGGGCCTCTGTTTTCTCATCTGCAAAATAGGATCAATAATATTGATATATCCTACCACATAGGGTTGTTATAAGGAAAATGCTTTTGAAACAAAGAAGTAGCATCTAAAAGAGAATGACTATCACTCTTTCTTGTGGTTAAAGTCTTCTACCCCACTTTTTCCAAGGTTCGAGTTTCAAACACATTGGGCTTTGTCAAGTCAAGACTTAAGTGGAAAAGGCATTCTACAAACCAGATCCCAAAGAGTACTGGAATTACTTGGTTTTATCACATATGACTGGAAATAATAAGGCAACTGGACTTCGTTTTAAACTCTGAGGTTATAAAATCAATTTATCAAAGTTTTCTTTTTTGTACTGAGATATTTTTAGAGACTGTGTTGTTACCATGGAAAAAATTCCTCCATAAATAGGCACAGTTTATAATCAATTGAGTTTCTACAAACAGGTAGAAGCACAGAAATTAGAGTTAGAAAAGAATTTAGAAATGATCTCGGTCTGTTATAAAAAATAAAAAAAATAACACTAGATATCGTTTTCAGTTGTGACGAAGAATCTTCACTAATTTCAGCCGCAGAGTGTAAGACTTGTTTTATTTCTGGAAGGTGAAGATGTGTTATTACAGAAAGGACCTGAAATTCAATAACTGACTCCACCAGCAACCTAAGATGTTCAATCAGCCACAAATAGATACCAGGCTTACACAATTCTGCTCCAAATGTTACAGATGTTTTCTTGCTAGAAGAGTAACTGAGGAAATTCAATGAGTAATTTGCTGCTGCTAACTATAATAGCTAGCGTTTAAATAGTGCCTATTAGGTGTCAGGCATTGTGAGAAGTGTTTGCAAATAATATCTCATTTAACCTTCAAAATGATTATGTGATGTAAGTGACATTACACTTAAGGAAACACAGACAGAGCTTATGTGACTTGCCCAAGGACACATAGCTAGCACATGTCTGAAGTCACACTGGAACTCAGGTCTTCCGAACTTCAAACTGAGAACTCTATCCATTGACGCATTACATTACTGCTTCCTCAATGGGGGTGGGGGAGAGGGTCAAAGAATCCTAGCCCCAGTCACTATTTCCTGCCTGGGGCTCAGCACTCTTGGTAAGAACAAAAGAAGAGGATATGAAATGTATTTAGAATGTTTCAGGGCAGCTAAGTGTTACAGTGGACAGCCCAAGAGTCAGGAAGTCCTGAGTTTAAACCTGGTTTCATACACTTACTAGCTGTGTGACTCTGTGCAAGTCAGTTAACTCAGTTTGCATCTGTTTTCTCATTTGTAAAATGAGATGGAGAAGGACGCAGCAAATCACTCCAGTATATTTGCTAAGAAACCCCCAAATGGGGTCACAGAGATGGATATGACGGAAAACAACTAAACAATAAAAATTTAGAATGATTTATTTTTAGCACTTGGGCCTCCTCAACTACTCTTATCAAGTTTTCAGATTGGATCTTATAGTACTGAGAAGGAGTGGGAGGAGGTAGAAAGGAGAGAGTTATGCAAACTTTAAAAAAATCACATTCATTATTTAAAATTTAGGGGAAAGAGAAATATTAAAGAGGACAATGTAGTTATCAGTTGGATCTGTACACATGATACATGGCAAAGGGCAGTACAGAGGTAAAACAGAAAAATCCATTCTCAACTGCCATGGCAAAAATATTCTATATTTAAAATTATAGAGTTAAATGTACTGAATATTTAATATGAGATTCACTGAAACATGAAGCAGGCCTTCTATGGAAAAAATGACCCCTTTCTCTATTTCAGGTTACATCTTTATCCTAATTCATTCTCAGGCTCTTTGCACAAATCCTCAAACCCAAATCACTCTGCTCTTATTGACTGGTCAACATCCAAGGCCTACTTGGACATTATTTGGGCCCTGATTGGTTCAGAGTGAATATAAACAGCAACTGTTTCTCTTTTGGCCAGAAACCTTGAGGGTCTTTCCCTCCCAGATTGATATTTTCTTTTTCACTAGGTAAAGAGACTACTCTGTACCTCATGTCTTTCCTATCCTTAATCACTGAATGGGCATTGCCTCAGTAAAACTGAGACCTATTAAAGACCTTAACTTTAAAAGGTTGATGTCTCCCATTGCATCCAGGGCCATCTCCCCTTGATCTATATCTCACCACAGGACCCAGATGGCTCTAGAAGAGAAAGTGAGGCTGGTGACTGAGCAGCCCTCCCTCACTTAAGTCAATTCACTTGCATGTGATGGCATCAGCTCCCTGAGGTCATGGTCCTCTTCAAGAATGAAGGACAAACAACAAATATCCTAATTATATATTAAGATTTACAAAACATGTACATACCAGACAATAAAGTCACAATGACACTGTTGCAGAAATCATTGAGTATCAAGTGATTTCATTAGAAGACCCCAAATGTAACCCTATGAAACTGTGCTGGTCTAGTCAGGACCTGATTTCAACAGTCCTAAAAAGTGATCATTTACAATTCAATGATTGTTAAAATTGTTAAATTTAATTGTTTAAAATTACTCAAGGCTGTTACAATTATGTAAAAAATCCCTGTCTAAAAGTCATACTGAAAAAATCTCACTTCATATTTTCTTCAAATAATAATTTTCCTTATACTTTAATATCTCAAAAGACACATAAATTATTCCATGCTATTAACCTAGGGAGGCAGTGAGATACAGTACTCAGAGTTCTGAGGTTGCAATCCCAAAACACCTAGGTTCAAATTCTGTTCGTGCTAGTTTAGGGACACTGGATCTTGCCCAACCACCTCACTTTACAGATGATATAACTGAGGTCCAAGGGATTTAAGTGACTTGCCCAACATCACACATGTAGTGTGTGTATGAGATGTGAACCTATATCCTTTTGATATAAGCATTGATGGTCCCCACTAAAATCCCACCTACTACAAGAATTTCCACTTCCTTTCAAATTCCCACTTAATGCCTGTAACCTTCTTTCTGAGATTATGTACAGTTTATTTTCTATATAGTTTATCTGTACATAATTGTTTGCATATTGCCTTTCTTCATTAAATTGTGAACTCACTGAGAAGAGAATCTATTTTGTTTTTCTTCAGTGTCCAGTGCTTAGCTATGTGCCTGAAATACAGTAGGTGCATAATAAATGCTTGTTGACTTGATTTCTACTAAATTACATCTAAGCTCAGTTCTGTGAATATTGCTATGTATGCTCTCTGGGGACTCGTCTCTGAAATGAGGTCTCACCAATACTATTTCTCACATTCTTTTAGTTTAAATTAAAATCCTACAATCATGAGCATCGACTCTCATACGGATAATGTAAAAGATGTGGCAAATATTTGATTCAGAACAGACATTAGTCTAGTAGATGGGTACAGTGTTTGAAAGGGCAAGTAACCAAATATGTAATGAATTTGCAATGAGCTGGTGGAAATAAATAGTCAAGAGACTCAAATATGGCAAATTTCACCTAAGTCTCCTCGCAGTCTACTTTTCTTTTCCTTTTGGAATCAGTGTCAGCCTCTCAGACACTAAGGCAGCCAAGAAACTGTTTTCTGTTTACCTCAGATTTCTTTTTATAACTGCACCATGCAAGCAAAAGTAGAAAATATTTCTCCTAAGTGAAAATTTAAGCTGGCAACAAACTCTTTATAGAATTGAAATATCTTAAGTAAGGCTTAGTCTTACCATACTTGTCATATTACATTGGAAACATTTGGATAACAATACTTTTGGGATGTGTTATATTAACTGTAATATAAATCAATTTTCATCTTGTTGGTAATTCAAAGATTTAAGGAAACTACTAAGACATTTGGGTATATGTCAATTATTAGAACCTATGTAATAATTGATACAGGAAATAATAGCATGAGAAATGCAAGGGCTGAGCAAGTTGTGGTATATGACTGTGATGGAATACTACCATGCTATAAGAAATGAGGTGCTCAATGATCTGAGAAAGATTTGCACTAAATAATAAAGAGAAAATGAATGAAGAGAACACTGTATACAGTAACAACAATATTGTTTTAAGAATGACTTTGAGTGAATAAACTATTTTGTCTATTATAAATATTCCCAATTAACTCTAAAGGATATATGAAGAAAGACACTATTTGCATCCAGGAAAAGAACTGATAAACAGAAGTACATATGGAATAATTTTATACACACACACATGTACACACACACATACACATACTTATGTGTCTCTAATGCTAGCCATCTCTGGGGCAAGGTCGGAGGAGGGGAAGGGAAAAAAAGGAAAAAATTTACATGATAATTTTGTTCAATATCTGAAAGGAATTGGAAGCTATACATGGTAGATTTTCAGTTTCACATACAATTACCTTTTTTGTTGTCCTATGTTATGAAAATGCTTGTTTTATTCCATAAATTAGGAGTAAAATCAAATCAAATAAACCACTACAAAATCCCTTTGATATTATCCATGGGATTTATTTAAATGAGGATACTCACCCATACTAAACAAGAATGTGGATATTTTTGCAGAATCATCCATTTTTGAATAATAGTGACATGGAGCCTAACCGGAATTGTGCCAGTATTTCTGTCCCTGCATGATGAGATAAACCTCTCAGACAAGAAATGCTCAAAAGTTCCTTTTAAATCACTGACCATAAACATGTCCTCCCTCTGTTTTGTCTCATTGTGTATACCTCATGAACTTAGGATAGAAAGTAAAAAGAATACTTGACATTACTAGGGCTTGTTACATGAAGAAAATGTCAACATCAGTTGACTGTAAAGTTTCATGATCATTTAGCTGATAAACAGAGAAGAGAGTTCATAAATTCAGATTGTTTATCTTTATTGTTTAAAGTCACGTAAATAGCTAAAATATGTAACGGGGCCGTTAGCCATTTTTGGCATTGGTTTTCTAGCAGTGACCAGAGCCTTGGCTCTATTCAAAAACCCTTTCTCCTGATGACACAGCGAATCAGAATGAATATTCATAGGTGAACTTTATGTCCATGGGGCACCACAGTAATGGACAGCGGCTTTCTAGCAAAGACTTTTGATAGCTTTAGTTATGCATGAAAGGCTGGATGACCTTAAAAGAGCCAATGAGAGTGTAAGTGACTCATTCATGGTGTCAGAGGCAGCCTTTTGAACTTGGTTTCTCCTGACTCTAAGACTGGCCATCCATTGTGAACATAATACAAGGCAAATTTTCTTCTGTGTGCATTCACACATTGCTGTTAGGGCAATGATAACACCATTTCTTTGCAGATGATTTCTCACTTCTCAAAATGACCTTGCACATGTTATTTCATTTAAACCTTGCAGCCCTCTGGCCATCCATTGTGAACATAATACAAGGCAAATTTTCTTCTGTGTGCATTCACACATTGCTGTTAGGGCAATGATAACACCATTTCTTTGCAGATGATTTCTCACTTCTCAAAATGACCTTGCACATGTTATTTCATTTAAACCTTGCAGCCCTCTGATGAGATAGTCAGGGAGAAAATTATTAACCCCATTTTAAAGATGAGGAAAAAGAGGACCAGCTGTGTTTAGAGACCTGCCCATGGCTGTTAAGTAGCACATGAACAATTAAAACCCAGGTCTTCTGACCTTTAGTCCAATACTCTTATATATGACAACAGACTTCTAGACCTGCAAGTGACTGGATGAGTGCAGCAACGATATAATTCAAGGAGAGTTCTATATTCTACAGACAAGGAAAAGGCACAGTGGGTAAAAGAGAGAGGAGATTCTATGGGTCAATATTGTAGAGAATTTGCAAGGAAGGATAAAATGATAGAAGGCTAAAACTAGAGCTGAGAGTACATAAAATAGGGAAGCTTTGGGGATCAGAGGGGAAAGCCCTTTCTTGTTGGTGGCCTAAGGGAGCAAGAGGCACTTTCGTAGGCTATATCTAGGATTCAAGGTAAAGGATACCCAGTTTGATTAAGCTATGGGTTTACATTCAGAAAGGTCCTGTCTAAACTGCATACTCCTGCACCCCTTATTGGACTGAAGAATATGGGCTTGAGACTCAAGCAGACTAACCTAGTACACCCATGAAGAACTTGGCTAATATCAAGGTCAAGACCAGAACCTAAGTTGTTACATAAAAGGTAAGAGAAGTTCCAAGTTAGGGTAAGCAGACATATCTGTCCTCACTACTTATATAGCAGGATTAAACAGTAAGATAAGACAAGGGAAAGCATGGGGGTCAAGGTCAGAGTTTTCCTCTGAAAGCAGTGATGGTAATGAAGCCAGGAAAGAAAATGGGAATAAAAACTCAGTAAAGACCAATAGCTGGTTGAGTTGAGATTGGGTGATGCAAAAATAAGGTGTTAATACAAGGTTGCGGTATGTGCTGGGAGCAGTTAGCAGATTGGGGGGACAAGAAGTCTTCTTAGCCCTAAGGCATGGGATATCCCACTAGTCAATCATAGGCTACAACAATATCACAGGATTGTATCTTCTGTGAAAGTCAGGATATACCTGTAAATTTTAATGTGTAGGCCAATATGTGACCTTGACATGTACTATAAGCTACAAAGCAGTTGTTCTTCACAGGAACAATTTGTAGTTTCAAGCAGAGCTGGAAATATTGGTATGCTCTGGGAGAAGCTTCAAAACTGTATTTCTTGTGTTCCTACTCCACTGAATGTTTTGTGCCTTACCTTGACTTGTCACAAAATAAACACTTATATGTCACTGACATATCCCCTTCAGGATCCATCTCCAAAGGAAGGGATTAGGTAGATGGATTAGATTGGTTCTGTTGGCCCCAGGGGCAAAATCAGAAGAAACTGGGGTTGGGGAGGAGGCAATAGAAAGAGGAAAATTTAAGTTTGATACCAGGAAACCTTCCTAGTGATTACAGCTGTCCCCAAAGTGAAATAGACTGCCTTGGGATGTGGTGAGTTCCCCCTCATTGGTGGTCTTTAAGCAGAGGCCACAAGACTTCAGTGTTTTATAGTGGGGATTCCTTTTATGTATGAGTTGAACTAGATGACTGCTCTCAGATACTGTAATTCTGAACATGGAATTTCTGGCATTCAAAATAAATACATTTCTTAAGAGTAATATTTCATGATTCTTACAAGAATCAAAATTGCAGGTGATACAAAGGATAATGGAAAGATGCATGATGGGTACAAGTCGACCGTAACATATTATCCCACAATGTATGTAATATCATGTAGGATATGTATGGTCCAAAAGGAGAGCACCCCAGACAAAGAGTGAAGGAAAATACAGAGACAATCTGACTGCCACACTGGTATCCACTAATTTTTAAAAGAATTAGAAGGTCTCTAGTTCATGGGGTAGATCCTTTATGGAGGATATACAGAAGGATTTGAACAGGATAAGACAGCATAAATAAGTTATTATCTATAAACCTGTACGAGAAATGACTATAATGATATCATTGATTTATTTAAAAAAAGAACATTAAGAAGTATCTCTTGTTTCCTCCCCAACTCTTTCACCCCATTTGTTGTAATCTTAGTGATAATCTACCCTAGGGATAAATGGAACACAAGCAATTAAAATAAATAGGAACCAACTCTGGTGCTAGAGCAGAGGTATCGGCATTCCCTTCTCTCCTCATTAAAGGTGAATGAATAGGGGGAGAGAATGTTGCACATGATGTGGACCTGGGGCAGTCTGGCTGAACGGGGTGTGTTATAGACATCTCAAACTCAACATGTCCAAAACAGAACTCGGTATCCTTTTTCTGAAGCCTATCCCTGTCCTGAATTTCCCCAGTTCAGTTGAAGGCATCACCAACCTTGAGGATGCTCAGCTTCACAGTCTCAGAGCAGACCCCCATCATTTACTCTTCCTCATCTCACATAACAAATCAGTTTCCAATGTCTTGTCTGCTTTAATTCTGCAACCCCTTGTATCCATCTTATGCTCTCTATCCACACAGCTTCCATTATAATTAAAGACTTTGCAACCACTTGCTTGGGTTATTGGGACAGCCTTCTAACTGGTTTTGTGGCCATTTAGTCTTTCTTCTCTCTAACCTATTCTCCACATGATGGCTAAAGTGATTTACCTAAAGCATAATTAGAGCCATGTCATTCCCCAACTCAATGAACTCCCATAGCGCCCTATCATCTCCATAGTCATAAACAAACTCTTCTGTCATCTAAAGTCCTTCACCACTTGGTTTCAATCTATTGTTCTTGCCTTATTACAGATTATCCTTTTTACACATTATGTTGTCCCCCCAAACTATCCTCTTTGCCATCCCTCACATATGCCTTCATCCTTCATCTTCTAGATTTTCTGACATGCCTTATAGTTTCTTATACTTTCAGTACATACAATAGACTAAAGAGCACAATTTACTTTTAAATTAGAACATCACAAATATCTACAAAAATGTAAATTACTCAGATTAACAGAGGAAGAAATAAAACACTTAAATAACCCAATCTTAGAAAAACAAATTGAACAAGCCATCAATGAACTCAAGAAAATTCTCCAGGGCCAGATGGATTCACAAGCAAATTCTACCAAATATTTAAAGAACAATTAATCCCAATACTATATAAACTATTTGGAAAAATAGGCAAAGAAGCAGTCCTACCAAATTCTTTTTTGACACAAATATGATGGTGATACCTAAACTAGGAAGAGCCAAAATAGAGAAAGTTATAAAGCAATTTCCCTAATGAATATTGTTGAAAAAAGTTAAATAAACCACCAGCAAAGAGGTTACAGCAATACATCACAAGGATCATATATTATGACAAACTGGGCTTTATACCAGGGATGCAGGACTGGTTCAATATTAGGAAAATTATCAGCATAATATGATTATCTCAATATTAAGAAAAATATCAGTATAATACAATTGTCTCAATAGAAAAATCCACTGAAAAAATACAACATCCATTCCTATTAAAAACACTAAGGAATATAGGAATACATGAAGCTTATTTCAAAATAAGTAATATTTATCTAAAACCACAGCAACATTTTCTGTAATAAAGATAAGCTAGAAGCTTTCTGAATGCAATCAGGGATGAAGCAAGGGTGCCCATTATCACCTCTATTATTTAAAATTATACTAGAAATGTTATCTATAGCAATAAGAGAAGAAAAAGAAATTAAAGGAATTAGAATTAACAATGAGGAAACAAAACTATTACTCTTTGCAGATATGATTTTATACTAAGAAAATTCTAGAGAATCAACTAAAAAACTACTTGATGTAAATCATCAGCATTTCTATATATTACCAACAAAGTCCAGCAGCAAGAGATGGAAAGAGAAATTTTTAGCTGTAGACAATATAAAGCACTTGCGAGTCTATCTGCCAAGACAAATCCAGAAACTATATGAACATAGTTATAAAACACTTTTCACACAAATGCAGTCAGATATAAACAACTGGAAAAATATCAATTGCTTATGGGTAGACCAACCCAATATACTAAAAATGACAATTCTACCTATATTAATCTATTTATTCAGTGCCATACCAGCAAAAACTATCAGAAAATTATTGCAATTCAAAACTTAAAAAATGTTAAAAAAAATAAAAGGACATTATTTTGTTGTTAATTTGAATGTTTCCATGCCTGGAATGTACTTCTTCCTGACCTCCACTTCTAAATTCCTTGAATACTCAGCTCAAGGATTAGCTTCTACATGAGACTCTTCCTGCTCCTCCCAATTTGCTACTGTTTTCCCTATCAAAAAAAAAAAAAAAGAATTCGTAAATACTTATTTAGGTACATATTGTTGCCCCAGATGGAATGTATGCTCCTTGAGGGTGGGGACTATTTCATAATAAATATTTGCCATTTGATTGGCATTTTTGTCATAATGGAGGGTCTGATAAACAGGGAGAAAGGATACATGAAATAACTGGCATAAATAGGAAAAAGAAGCAATAAAATTTTTTAAAGTTAGAAAGAGTTTATAAGTGGCTCACAGTTTTAGACCTATTCTTAATAGCTTGTTATGCATTTTTTTCCCCCAATAACTATCATCTATGAAAACTGCCACTGGTTTCTACATATTGGTTTTCTGTGTAATCAGGGATTTTAAAAATATTGAAGTAGTGAGGCTGGAACAAGTCTGTATTTGTTTAGAGAATATACAATAGAAGTTGAAGTTGATCTATTATATTTCTGTATTTAATTGAAATAACATGGAATTTTAAAAAAATATTTAAAGTTGAACCACAGTGAAAAAAATGTTATTTAATCCATATGTCCATTTTATGGAAAAGGAGTCTGGAACCTTCTGTTAAAAACTTTGAATAAGTAACAGTTCCTCATAAAGATAGGCTACTTTTCTGTGGAATGACAGTCATGCTAATCTCATTTCCCCATATAAAGGGCAGCATGCAGTAGTTGAACCTCTGACATATACTGGCTGTGTGACCCATGGCAAATCACTTAGACTTTCAGTATTATTGTGCAAATCTCTAAGACTATAAATTGCTGACTTGTATAGGTAAAGGGAATTTCCTCATGTGGGAGTTCCCTACACTAAGCAATCACATGTCTTGTCTGATTCCCTATCTATCCTTCCTGCATTTCCTCCCTAAAGCTTTTTTCTCATAAGTCTTCTGTATGGGCAATAAATTTTACACATGGATAATTTTGGCCCATGTTTTAGCAGTGGGTACCGCAAAAGACAAAACCTAGTAGAACCCTACAACATCCTGACCATTATTCACAAGTACGATGCCTAGGTCACACTGTTCCTCCATTCAGCTGTGGTCTCTAACAATGTTGCAATAAGACTGTAAATCAGAGCAACTTCACATTCCTTAATCAAGTTTAAAATATAAATGTCAAAGAATCCTAATATTCTCTTCTGGATAAGAGAGTGCCAGGAGATCTTAAAAGTTGTGCAATGTCAAGTAGGGACACTTTGCCAAAGGAATTAACCATTACTCCACAGCTGTGAAATCTCTATTTCTTTCAAAAATACCATCATTACAATGAGTGTCTACACCAACAAAACTAAATAATTCCTCTGCCAAAAAGAACATTTATGGTGAATGCAATGGAATCTTAATCTCACAATGCAAGATATCAAATCAACTGTTGTTTGTTGCAATCACCAACATAAACGAGGTCAGGAATATAATCCCAACAGACAATCTAATTTTATATGGAGCCTGCAGTACTTTGCTGGCTGAAACTTTACTAATTCTATTCCCAGAAAATTTGTCATTTTCTTCCCCTCTTCCCAGGTCCAAAGTACAGGCAATGATTAAGGAAAAAAATATTTGGTTTCTTGTGTGACTTTTCATTCATTTCTCTCATTGAGGGATGGTTTTAACCTTTTCATCCCAACTGACCTTTGCTGAATCGTTCCCAAGAGAATGAATAAAATCAAGGAACCTCTTCTGCACTTCTTGAAAACCTTATCTAATGGCTACAGGCATAACCTTGCCCATTTTGAAATTAGAAGAAATAAAAAATGGTGAAGTTTTTCACATTGAGTTAATGTATTGGCTTTCCCCATTCAAGCTGAAATTTTCATAAAGTACTCAGTCTGGAGCTCTCTGCTGCACTTAGTACATTCTGTTGTTGTTGTTTAGTTGTTTTCCAGTTGTGTTTCAGTCTTCGTGACCCCATTTTCGGGAAATGATTCTTGGCAAAGGTACTGGAGTGGTTTGCCATTCTCTTTTCTAGCTCTAGATGTGGAAACTGAAGCAAACTGGGTTAAATGACTTGTTTAGGATCACACAGCTAGTAAATGTCTGCGGCCAGCTTTGAACACAGGAAGAGGAGACTTCCTAACTTCAGGTCTGGTACTCCATCCATTGCACTCCTAGATATGTGTGTATATATGTATATATATATATATATATATATATATATATATATATATATATATATATACATATATACACACATATTTATGTGTATATATACATACATATATACATTTATATGTATATATACATATATATATTTCTATTTGTCTATTAAAATGCAAGGGCACTGTGGTCAGCACCATGTTGATTTTAATCTTTACTTTCCTAAAACCTAGCAAAATGCCTTACATCTAGCAGGTGTCTTTAAACAGTTTGACAGCTCTCACAAAGGATGTACAAAGATGTTTATAGCTCTTTTGAAGGTGGTCAAGAAATGGAATCTGAGGGATGCCTATCAATTGGGGAATGACTGCAACATGTCATGACATATAAATGTGATGGTATACTGTCATACATTAAAAACTGATGAAGGGGATGGCTTCAGAAAAACTTGGGAAGATTTATATGAACTGATGCTGAGTAAAGTAAGTGAAAGCAAGAGACCAATAGAAACGATGAAACAATATTGTAAAGACAAAAATCTCTTAAAGACTTAGGAACACTGTTCAGCATAATAATCAACCACAGTGCCAGCAGACTAAGGATGAAATATACTACCAACCTCCTGATAGTGAGGCGAAAGACCCAGAAGAATGATATATAAATAATTATATAGGTGTGTGTACATATATATTTGTGCATATATATATGTGGATAAATGTATATATATGTATATGTTTTTCTTCTAGATGTGGCTAATGAAAAAATACGTTCTGCTTGACTATACTTTTTTCCATTTATTGGGTAGGAGGGAAAGCATGAATATATGTTCATTGAAATATGTTAAACCATTATTTTTTTTTCAGCTGGATTCATGATACTCAGAAAGGATTTGAGGGATCCAAAGGCATTAAAATATATACTTTGGGAAGTCACGGTACAAGCAGTATTACTCACTGAATTATAAATTCCTTGAGGGCAGGGATTATGTTTTACTTATTTTTTTTTTATCACTGACAGCACTTATAGTGCCTTGTACATAGTATAATCTTTAATGAGTGTTTGCTGAACCAGTTGCCTCATTTCATTCTCCAAAGCAGTGGTTCTGGAAGGTTGTACGAGTTTCTGCTAGGTGTGCTCTAAGTATATGTAAATTACACTAGCCATGTGTCATTTGAATCTGTTTGGGAATTCCTCTCAGTAAAGAAAGAAAATGTTTGAGAACCACTTTGGTAAAGCAAAGTTATATAACCAAGAATTTACTAGGGGATCATATATGCCCTCACCATACCTAACCCTTAACTACCGTGCACCCCACCAAAAAAAAGATTTACAAAGATAGGTCAAGGTCCAAATTTGAGATTAGTTTCTGGGCTGTGTGTATAAAAGTTGTACAGTCTCTCCTTAGGGAACAATTTCAAGAATGTGATATCTTTTTTGAGACTTACCCCCTGATATAATTTCCTTAAGCTATTTCTATCACTTCTTGCTTCCTTCAAGGACTATATGAAACCTAAAAAGATGGTAGATTAGACTCGTCTTAAAACACAATCAACATCATATTTTTGTGATATTATTTAGTGCTCACCATACCCTGGTCCTTCTGACTTCCTCTTGAAGAATGACTCCTGAGTCATTTACAAAACTCATTGGCATCCTCTGTTTCTCAATTCTGAACTATAGCCTGCTTGCTGGTGCCCATGCTTGAGAAAAATATTCTGATGTATTCTACGTATACCCAGCAATACTGCTACTTTGTCTATAATCCAAAGAAAGCAAAAAAAAAGAGAGACCTATTTGTAAAAAAAATACAGCAACTTTTTTTTTTGGTGGCAAAGAACTGGAAATCAAGGGGTTGTCCATCAATTAAAGAACAGCTGAAAAAGTCATGGTATATGATTTTCATGGAATACTATTGTGCTATGAAAATGATCAATGGGATGGTTTCAGAAAAACCTAAAAAGATTTATATGAATTGATGATACAGAGTGAAATGAGTAGATCCAGGAGAACCCTATACATGGTAACAGCAATATTGTAATGACAATCAAATGGGAAAGACTTAGCAACCTAGTAACAATGATCCACGACAATTTCAAACCATTCATGAAGAAAATTGTTCTCTACCCCCAGAGAGAAAATGGATGGACTGAGGGCAGATTCAAGTAAATTATCGTCTCTTTATTTTTCTTGCTTTTTAAAAATTTGCAACAGTGTTAATATGGAAATATGTTTTGCATAACTTTACATGCATCATGAGTATTATATTTCTTGCCTTCTCCATGGAGGTGGAAAGAGGAAGAGAATTTGGAACTAAAAATAAAAATTAAACATAAATCAAAATAAATACTTGAATTGTATTAATTTTATTTATACTCCTACTCACTCCAGTTGCTCAGGGTCTGCTTGTTCACCCTGAGATGAATGCATACTTGCTGCTAGTGTATTTTCTTTGGTGGAGGAACAAAAAGCACCAAGAAGTCTTTGGAGAAAATCTTTAGGAAGTACTATGCTGATTGAAGGACACAGCTATCCACATACTATCTTGGCTCATAAAAAAATGAAAAAAGGCACTGGATGCACGCATTATTAACAGTAATTTGGTAAAGGGAAAAACACATCTTGCAGTAATAACAATCTATTTTGTCCTAAGATAATAAATGAGATCGAACCAGACCAGCTTGTTACCTTGTAGAATGTCACAGGAGAAGCAGGTCTATAAAACTGACACGCTTAACAGTGAGGGACGGCAGACATGAGGGCACAGATCACTTGGATCAACATTTCTCAGAAAATTACTAAGAACATACGTTTCTACTCTTAAGAACAAAATAGTGGTGACCCAGATCTGAGTCAATATTATAAAGAGTTTTATGCTGGAAGAGAATCAGGATTTGGATTGTAGATACATTATCAATAGGGCCAAATATTGCTCAAAATTTGCAGTTTCCAGTGATAGAAAGCTATGGTTGTGTAATAGCAATTTAAATGGGGAGATCTTTTCCATTCATTTATATGCTCATATGGCTTGCCTGGGTCACACATGGAAGCCTGAGTCTGAAGCCTGTGGTGGGAGGAATTTGATGAATGAGTATTACAGGAAAAGGCAGAGCTAGAGGAGAGCTGAGAGGAAATTGGTCACAAAGCAGTCAGAGCTAGGAAGGATGAAGGCTGCTGGTTAGCGTGAGTGAAAGAGCTTGTTTGTGATTTGTTTAATGGAGCTGGTTTGTGGGAAGCCTAGCAAGGGGAAGGTTTGGTGCTGCCTTCTGCCTTATTATTGTATATAGATTTTTGTTACTATGATGGATTTGACTTTCTGGTGTATGAATAAATGTTTTGGTTCTGTCTTTCATGTGGAAAGTCTGTTGCATTTTGCAGTTCAGAATTGCACCGAGATATTCATGGCCACTGTGGGCACTGTGAATAATGCATTGGCACTACAAGTTGCCCGATAGCTATAAAAATTCCCCAAGGCTCAAGCTTAATGAAAAATGCTAACAATGATCTAAAGAAAGTGTTCTTAACTTGTGGTATGGGAATTTTAATTATATAAATAAATATGCATATATGTACATACCAACTATTTCAATATGTTTTCTTCGTAATCTTATGTATCTTATTTTATGCATTCAAATATGTTATTCAAAGACGGGTTCATAGGCTTCATCTGCTTGTGAAAGGGGTCAATGACACAAAAACTTAAAATCTAAAGTCTTATCTAAAGACTAATATTTCCAGACAGGTCCAACTAAAATCAAAGGTTTTCTGAAGCAAGTAATTAATTTAAAAAAACAAAGAAGTCTTTTTTATGGAAAATTGAATAAGCAAAAACTTAATCATCTAAATCATCTTGGTGATGTCATCAGACTTCAGTAGGTGTTTGGTTCTCAAAACCCCTACATACTTAGAATAGCCCAACATCCTAATGGCCATAGAGGAAAAAACAAATCAGGAGAAGTTCAGCTCCAATTAAGATAAATTCCAATATTTCCAAGATATGATTAAATTGTTTGAAATCCCCCAAAATGCAGGGCATTCATTAGAGGAAACAGAAAAAATGCGATGGGGCTCAATGTTACTATGTATTTTCATGTGTATATCTGTTGATGTTTTCTTCATTCTTCAAAGAGCTGTCCTACACTTGAGGTTCTCCTTAGGTATATTCATCCATTTACTTTTTCCTAAACCCTCTGGTTAACACAGGAGGTTTCGTAGGTCTCTTACCACGGAGTTTTCTTAATTCCTGATTAATATTTTGTCATGGTCAAGGACAAGATTTATAAATCATAGGACTGAGAGCCAGAAGGGACCTTATAAGGTGATCTAGTCTCAACCTCTTCTTTCACCAATGAGTGAAGACAGGAGGGAAAGAGAGTTTTCTGAGGTCCTCCAGTCAATGAGTAGAAAAGGCAAGATTTAAATTTAAGACACCCCCACCTCCAATTCCGATGATAATTTAGCTAATTTATGTGCATTTTAAAAAACAAGTGTTCCAGCTTCTACAAAATAGTGATTCCTCATCACTGGAAATGTTCAAACAGATTTCAAAATAATAGAAGCATGGATTTTGAGATGCTGAATGACAACTTGTCTGGGACATTGGATAAGACATTTTTTGCTTCAGGTAGAGGAGGAACTGGTTGGTCTTCTAATTTTCTAAAAAAACATAATAAACTTAAAACTGAATAATTTGGATGATATTCTAGGAGATGATCTTGGATAGAATCAGAAACTTCAATGGGAATAACACCTAACTTACTAGTTAGGCAGCGTCAACAAAGTGCTTATTATAGAGAAAAAACATTAGACAGTATTGATGAACATGCCAGATAAAGGAGAGCAAATGGTATTTTCTTTTATTTGAGATTGATGTTGTTTATAGCTGGGGCAGCCAGGTGCTCCAGCAGGTGGAGGGCTGGTCTTGAAGTCAGGAAGGCTCATCTTTGTGAGTTCAAATTCTACCTCTTGACACTTACTAGCTGTGTGGCCCTAGGCAAGTCACAATCTTATTTGCCTCACTTTTCTCATCTGGAAAATGAGCAGGAGAAGGAAAGGACAAAATAACCCTAATGTCTTTGCTAAGGAAACCCCATATGGGGTCACAGGTTTGGACATGCCCAAAATTACTCAATAACAGAAACTCTTTCCACCAGGCTGGATCAGATGAGCAATTCATCTCTAGCTTGTAGTCTTAGTTGCTTAAACTGGTGGTGTCAAATTCAAATAGAAACAGTCCTGCTTTCAGGATAATGACTTAGAAAACCACAAGCTAACATTATCTATATTGCATTTTATTTTTATTTAATCTGTTCAACACTTCAGAACTACATTTAAATTTTGGTTTGGTTTGTGCATGTAGCCCACTGGCTGGAGTCTGACATCTCTGACTTAGAACACTGAGAAATTAAGTGACTTGCTCATGGGACTGGGCCTCCATCCCTTATACCACATTGCTTCCGAGTTAGAAACAAAGTTTTTAAAAAATTGATATTAGTTTTTACTGACCACATTATGAATATATTTTTGCAAAATTTTCATTAAATTTAAAATATCTATTTAAAAGAAACTTTCTGGTTGATTTTTAAAGTGAACGATTATGGTGTTCAGGCCACACCATACATATATCATTTATTAGCATTTCTGTTATTATTTCTCTTTCAAAGCATCTCATTATATGTCTTACACATTGGAGAATATATTACAGGAATATCAAAACTTCAAAATTTACATGGATGCCCTTAATATGGAAGTAGTTAAACTTCTTTCATTATCAAAAAGTAAGCCCACCATCATGTAAAACATAGACAGAAAAATGCAAAGCAGATTTTCCATGAGTTTTCAGTTATTAAGTATTTAAAAAAAACCTCAATTGTAGGTGGCCCTATATCAACCTGGCCTAATATTCATCCTTCATACTGTCTCAGATTCTTTTGAATATTTACTAGTTTAGCTCTGTGATGTCATAATATATAAAGAAACATTTGGTCTCAATGTGCCAAAAGCTCCAAATTTCTCAAGAAACAAGTCCAATGATCTAACACAGTATAAAAATAGTTCAGTCTAGCTTCCTACAGATAAGTGAGGCACCTTTCTGGGTCAGTTTCTCAAGCACGTCTGTCTTAATACTCATGATTGTCTTTGCATTTTATAAAGGCATTCTTGGAAAACTCCTAAAAGGCAAAATACTTCAGAGTTTTATTAAAGGAGTCCTAAATACCCTTAAATTTCAATAAGATTCAGCTGCTCAGTGAAGACAGTGTTTCTGCCCCATAATGGCAAGTTCAATTTAATAATACATAGGTGAATAGGTCCCCCAAAATATTTCAGATCCTACAATCTTGGAGTTGGAATGTGCTTCTGAAGTCAGGTAGTCTAAATTCCTTTCAACTCATGATTCTTTTGAACAACTAGACCAATACCTGTCTTCCAGACTCCACTTGAAGCCTCTTAAGTACATATATACAAGACTAGACAAAACTCACTATTCCTAGGGAAGAAGCCCATTTCATTTTAGACATCTCTCAATTTTTAAGAAGTTCCTTAGAAAAATTTCAGAATTTTAAAACTGGATGAGTCTTTCAAAATTATCTAGACTATGGGCCTGAAAATTGCCGCCATGGCCCAAACTGACCTATAGAGGGCTGTTTTTGTTCAGCCAAAAATCATTCTTAGCTCACGGGTCATACAAATAACAGGTGGAGGGTCTTATTTAGAGCTTGGCTGCAGTTTGTGGATCCCTGAACTCGATCACCCCTTTTACTTTAGAGATGAGTAAAATTAGACATACAAACTTTAAATGAACAGGAACAGGGGAACCTTTTAGTAAAGGCTGTGTGTTTGACATTGCGCTAAGGATGCAGATTTTACAAGGAAATCACTCCCTGGGCGCTGCCCCCTTTCTCCTCCTTCTCCCCACCATCACCCTGAGAGCTTACATTTAATAGAAGCAAGCAGCTTCTCTAGGGGAGTGGTGACCTTGAAGGTATGTTTTAGCCTGGGAAGTCAAAGGTACCGTAGATGGATTTACAGGAAAATTGATTGGTATATCTTTTCCAGAAATAGTTGTGTTGATATGATTACTGTTTTCAAGGAAAGAGATTTCTACTAAGAGAGGGGGGTTCATTTTATGAAAAGGCGCTAGTATTTTGAAGGGAGAGCATACTCTGTTAGTGGGTGAGAAGGAGCCCTCGCATGGCCACAGGAGATTGTGGGTCTGGGGGCAACTTGATATGGTGAACTCAGGGTGAGCTCCTGAATCAGGAGTACAAGGTCTCAGGACAGGATTTGCCCAACATCACAAAATAGTAAATAACAAAGCTGGGGACTCGTTTGGAGCTTACATCTGCCCTAGTATATTTTTATTGGTCTTTGTTCTGCCCCGTGGGACTGGTAAAACAAGCCTATACCCTCTTCTACATGACAGCTCATCAAATATTTGAAGTCCACTTATCATACCAACACTAAATGATTTCTTCTCTTCAGTGAATATCTTTAGTACTTTCAGTTCATCCTAATAGGAGATTGTTTTATTTCCTTTCACCAGCCTAGCCCCGTACTCTAGACATGTTCCAGCTTGCTTACGTCCCTTGGTGACTGTTGTTTCATTTGAGGATATAAACATGGCACTTACATACAGATACAAATCATTCCTTTTCCTAGTCAGTGTGAATACATCTTAAGCATACTTAGAATTACATGGCCCTAGTTGTGACTTCCTCCTCCACCTGCCTTTACAGGAATGACTAATAGAATCCTTATCTCCTTTTCCACCTCTTTATTTAAAACTATTCCCTCAAGAGTCATAACTGCAGTATGTTTTTGGGAAACCATCATCTTTCTCTTCTGATAGTTTTATATTCTATATCTGGGCCCTAACAGACCAATAAACTCCAAGCAGAGCTAGACACTTCTTTGCACTCAGAGCGTTCAAGAAAATTAAGAGATTCACTTGCTACTCATTACAGGGTCTGCTTGAAGGAAAAGAAATCCTTTTAGGAAGTCAGAAATGTGTAGTGCATGTTATGCCCTTATGTAGTCAGAAACCAGATAAGCAAGCCTGAAATCTACAATGAAATTTGACACTGAAGGAGTTTTTCATTTTTCATTTTACTCATTTTGGCTCTGACCTTTCTGGCATGTGTAGGCCTGTAGTTACTCCTACACAAACATGCGTATATACACGTATATACAGAAATATATACAAAGCACATATCATGCTTCATTTTATGAAAAGGCATTAGTATTTTGAAGGGAGAGCATACTCTCTTAGACACATATTTATTCTTTGCATACTGAAAATCTAATCAATTAATTCATTACAATGGCTATCAAGAAAGACATACAAAAGTTCAATGAATATTTATGTGTTTAGAGTACCTTCTATATATACAGTTACACCAAAATTACAAAGAAAGGCGATCATAAAGTGAAGAAAAATGGTAAAGCTTCTCCTGGTACAAAAGGCCATTATAGAGGCCCAGTGTGCAATACTAAAAAAGGGATAGAGACATGAGGATGAGGTTAGTCAAAATACAACTAACACATACAAGCATTTCCTGACTCCTAACTTCTGGGTGTATGAACTGTTGCCTAACTGTATGATATATGAGAGCAATGATATTGTAAAATTTACAAAACTGGTTCCTGCATTCTAGACCAAAACATCATTCCCTAAATGAGTCCCAATGCTTAGTCCATTATGCTCTAAAGAATCACGGCAGAATTTGGTTCTTTGGTATATTTCTGATTATAAAATGCTTAGTTCTCAAAAGAAAATGGTATTTTTCACTGTGCCCCTGTTTTCCTAGCATAGTCATAATCTTTTAAAGGAAGAAAATTATTCTGAAGTGGAACGTGATTACTTATGGATTGGATCTCTCATTTTATCAGTATAGTATAGGAAACTTCCTCTAACAATGGAGATTGACACATGACCTGCAAATGTACAGTCTTTGAAAGATGCCTGGGTCATCGTCAGGTTAAATAACTTGCCCAGAGTCACAGTACTAATGTAATTTAGAGATGGCACTTGAAGCTAGGTCTTCACAGTTTCAAGGTCAACTCTCCATGATTATACCAGGCTGCTTCTCAAAGTGGACCACAGCTTTTTAGTTAATGCACTTCTGTGCATTATTTAAGGTCTACTGACATGACACCTGACACTAACTATGGATTCTGGTCTTTGCTAATTAGTACAAAAGGTTTCATGAGATTGCTCTGAGACTTAATTGCCTCATAAATGCAAATATAGACATGAGGGAATAAGTTATACTCAACCAAGTAACAGTGTTGCTTAGACAGGAACCAAAAAGTGTAGAATTGCTAGTTTCTAAAAAGGCAAGGCTCAATTCACTAAGTGGTTAGTTAAACAGAACCCTCTAACATCAAGAATTTAAATTTAAAGAGGACCTATTTAAAAAAAAAAAAGTAACAGGGCTTCTGGAGCCCATTTTTGATAACAGTCATTTGAGCACCAGATTAGATTTTGTGAAAGATTAGTTTTATGAGTCACATATGTTTAGAATCGCTTAGTCCTTAGCTATCATTTTCTTGTCTGATTTTTTTGTTGACTTGCTGATCACACTTAAAAAAAATTTTTTTTTTATGGGTCGAAGCTATGTTTATTATCTTCAGACAGGAAATCATGTGTAGCTTTTTTCCCTCTAAGTAACTTTGGGAAAATAATTTACAATTCCAGTCTCTCCTTTTCTTTCTCTCTATTCTGCTTTCATGGATGACACAGTGGTCACCATGCTAGTTTAAATTTCCCTAGAATATATGTGAGATATTTCTTTTTTTTAAATTTATTTATTTAATTTTTAACATTCATTTTCACAAAATTTGGGGTTCCAAATTTTCTCCCCATTTCTCCCCTCCTCCCACCCCAAAATGCCGAGCATTCTAATTGTCCCTATCACCAATCTGCCCTCTCTTCTAACATCCCTCCCTTCCCTTGTCCCCCACACTTAAAATTTTAAATTTCTTTTAAACTTTACTAATTTTATAACCTACAAAGTGATGTAAATTGAGCTCAACATTTTGGAGATAAAATGGACTTTGGTCAGTTTCCCAATTTATTTTAATCAGAAATAGAAAGCCAATAATAACTAGTTAACATGGCTTTACATGGGAGCCTAGATAAACACAAAATATCTATAGAGAGAAAACATGCCTCTAGTTGAAGGGGAGAATGAATTTTGGCTTTAAAATGTGTGTGCGTGTGTGTGTGTGTGTGTGTGTGTGTGTGGGTGTGTGTGTGGGTGTGTGTGTGGGTGTGTGTGTGGGTGGAGGTGTGTGTGTAATTAATAATATAAATCAATAAGAGTTTTCTTTTTCCTTCTCATTTTCCTACATTCAATCTAAATGTAGCTGAGGGGGAAAAATAGGGAAATTACTAGCTATCAGGAAATAATAAAGAATATATTGATTTTGCATATACTTGCATATACAACATATACATATATATGTTACCATTTAAGCAAAAATACCACCAAGTATTTAAACTGTGCCCCACCACCAATAAAAATAAGTTTAAAAAAAAGGAAATCTTTGCCCTTTATCTCTTTATCTCAGAGACAGAGATGTCTGGATTCTCTGCAATGTGATTATGGTGAGGAATGATACAGGGTTGGGTAAGGAGAAATTTACACTGATGGAAAGATTAGCAATCTAGTACAAACTTATGGTTATGCTGAGTGCTGTGTTTTGGGCTCCAGTCTGCTCCCTTACCCAGGACACAGAGAATACATAAGGTACGAGAGTCACTGTTCTTGAGTGGTCAACACGTGCTTTAAGCTTCAGGGCATAGTTGAAATTTTATCACTTCTGTCACTCATTGTAAAGGTTTAGGGAAACTTAGAAGTCTTTGGTTAGACAAGAAAATTTACAAAGTCCTATTTAGCTGTAAAAGCTATAGGACTTTATAATAAACTATGAATATCCTTTGTTGGATTAACAGAATTCCTGAGTGAGTACAAGGCTAAGGTACCATCACATGGCAGTCTGCTTTCTATTCTCTTTGTACAATGCTGCATTTGCTGTGGTAGAATACAAAACTCTTTGAGGGAGGTCAGGGACTATAACAGGTCTTCATCTTTGTAGCTAGAGGATCATAGATTTAGAAATAGAAGACACCTTAGAGGTCAATGATATAACTCCCTTTCTTCAGTTAACAGACTGGAAAACAGAGACCCAGAGAGGCTTGAGAGACTCCAAGACAAAAGAGGGATTTGAACTCTGGTGTTTCAAATATGCCTCAGATAACCTACTAGCTCTGTGACCCTGGGCAAGTCACTTAACCCTATTTGCCTTAGTTCCTCATCTGTAAAATGAGCTGGAGAAGGAAATGATGAACCACTCCAGTATCTTTGCCAAGAAAACCCCAAATGGGGTCACAAAGAGTTGGATACTCCTGAAGTGACTGAACAATAATTTCTAACTGAAAATTCAGTTCTCTTTTCATTACAGCTAACTCTCTACTCTATATCCAAGGACTAGAGCAGTTCTTTGACATATAACAGGTGTCAAACAATTTCTATATCAAATTGAGTATAAATCAATAATGACGACCAACACTTGAAATTGTATTTGCTTTAAGACCCTGTCTTTCATGCCAGTGACTACTAATTAACAGGTTTTGCTAAGCTCTGTGATGATAAATCTGATGACTGTAACGATGTTTATTCTTTCGGATAGATCTATAAAGCAAAGGGAGTTATTAATTTGCTAATTAGACTTCCCAGTAGACTGGTGAACACTTGGTCTTTAGTTATAACATAGATAAATACACAAGCTCTTGCTAAAAATTATACCCCAATGGGGAGAAAAACAAAACAAAACATGGTAATAATTAAAAGAATTGTTTCTAGTCAGTCAACAATCATCCATTATTAAAAATTTATTATCAGCCAATAACTGTGCTAAATACTGTGGAGAAAAAAAGAAAGAAAGAATCTGCTCCCCTTCGAGCTAGAAATGTTTCATATACTGGTAACTTGGCCATGACTGATTGCTGTCTGTCATATGAACACACCAATCCAGCATTCTTCCTAAACATCCATCACAAGAAAGTCTATCTAATGGGGGAAGACAACACAGAAATGCAACCCAGAAGTGGGGAGGAGGACAAGGGAGGATATGCTGTGGTCTACAACCTACACAACATTACCATCCATAGTTTGAAAGTGACTGAAAAATAAATGGAGACCTGGCTTGGGCCAAGATGAAGAGAAAGCTCATCTATCAGAAAGCTTGTCTATTCATCACAAGAAAATCTGTCACCAGGGGAAGACTTTTCTGGCTGCAGTTACTGAAGCAAGAAAGGGGATGGGAAGGCCTGCTCAAACAGATGTTACCACAAATCCTTGAAAAAGCTAAGTAAGACTTTATTTATTGAAGTCAAAAAGAAAAAGCTCTTTCCAGAGAAAAACTTTCCATAAGTAAGTCCCTAAGGTATTTTTATTACAATTATTTAATGACACAAAGTTAGCTAAATTAAGATTTTTTTTAATCACTCAAGAAATGTTTTAGGGCTTTTTTTAATAAAAATAAGTGTGATTTCAACAAGTGGTCATTATTAAGTGGGACTGAAAAAACCTCCCAGAAGCAGATGACGAAGGATGCAAAGCTTGTGAGAGTCAACTCTGTGGTATGATAATTAGTACTAAAAGTGCCCTGGAATGTTTTTTCTAAAGTTCTCTATCCCAAGTTCAGTCACATCTAAGCCTCTGGACTATACTCTGCCCCTGAGATGCCAGGTTCTGATGGATGAGTTTTCGCTTCATCTTGGCCTGACCCAGGCCTCCCTGTTACTTCTCAGTCATTTCCAAACTATGGTAATGCTGCATAGATTATAGACCAAAGTATATCCTCCTCAACTCCACCTCCCACTTTAAGGTTCCCTTTATATGTTGTCTTCCCCCATTAGAATATATAAGCTCCTTGAGGACAAGGAACATCTTGCTTTCTTCTAGCACAGTGCCTAGTCATAGTAAGCCCTTAATAAACACATATGCTAAATACATTGAACTACTTAAAAGCAGGGACTGACTTTTCTTTTTCTTTTTAAAACATAACTCCAGTGCCTAACACAATGCCTCTCAGTTAAAAAATACTCTCTCTCTTTCCTCCCTGTCCTCCATAAAATCATCACTCAGTTTTCTACTATTATAGGTTTCTTGCTTCTAAGTACTAGAGATTTATATTATGAAAATAGAATTTCTCTATCTGCCTATCATGCTCCATTTTTGGCATTTCTGGCCATTTTAGCCAAGTCCCTTGAGGATACTCAGTAACACTGTATTGTCTTGGACAGTCTCCTAGGATATATAGGCCCTCTCTATGTCTACTCTTCATCTAGTGACTTGGTTATCTTGAGCCTATGAGGCAGGGTTTTTTAACCCTATTTGTGCCTTGGAACCCTTTGACAATCTGATGGAACCTATGGATTCCTACTGAAGATAAATGATTTTAAAGGAATTTTAAAAATGCATAGAAATACCAAGGGAAAAAATGTTGAAATACAATTATTAGATTACACACACACACACACACACACACACACACACACACACACACACACATTTTAAATAAGATCAGGGGGCCCAGGTTAAGAACTTCTGCTCTCAGGGGGATGGGGAAATGTGCACATTTTTTATTCATTCTCTATGACAGGAAAGGAGGGCGTGTGGTTAACTTATCATCTGGAATTGAAAAAGGCAGATCAGGATCTTGTGTGAAACAGGCCAAGAGAAATCCAGGTCTCAGCAACAGGAAACTGGGGTAGGAAAAGCACTGTCATTTCAACTTCAGAGGCAGTGACAGAGTAAATAAAGTCTGTGGAGGGAAGCTATTAGCAGGAACAAGGGCACCTGGGAATCTCAGATCTCTATCTGCCCCAGGAGTATCTGTGAGGATTCTGGCTCTCTGATCCCATGCCCTTCCTGCTTTCCTGCAGGGTTCTGATAATATTCTAAAGGCGTCACGCAAACGAGAAAGAACATTATCCTGGGACTAAGGAGACTGAACTTTAGTTGCAGTTGTATCACTGTGTAACTTTGAACATATGCAACCTATAATACTTTGCCTGTCCAAAACTCAGTCTTTTGTGCATAAAACTACATGAGTGGAGAAGATTGTCTATAAAATCACATTCAGATGCAATGTTCTATGAAACCGAGAAGTGAGACAACCAACACACTGTTCCTCCTCTTAGATCAGTAACTCCTGAGACCAAATTTCAGTAGAGGTTTATCTCCACATCACATACTTCACAAGGTTTTGCTAGCCAGTATGCCTGACAAAATTGTGCCTGTGTTTTAAATGCTGTGCTCTGAGATAAGCCAGTGAGGGCAACATCTTCTGCCAGGACAGTGATTGACCTTCTGGATGAGGAAAGGCCTGGGGTATTTCTGTCACAGCATTTCTCAAGCTTTCAATTATCTGAAATGTCACAAATTCAATTCTGTGATCCTTATCCATACAGCTTGTCACAGAAGACAACTATTTCTTACTGATACCTGTGTACACTCATAACTCTCGAATAAGCTATAAGAAGAGGGAAGATGTGAAAAAAGAGACACAGTGTGGGAGTTAGGAGGATGGAGATCTGGCTTTAAATTCCACTGACAGGTACTTGCTGTGAGCCTCACCCCTTACTTGTCTGAGACTCATTTATGAAATGGAAACACTAATGCCTATAATAACTCTGTTAAGGAACTGTTGTGAAACTGAAATATGTATATACATATATATGAAATGTTCCTTTGAAATATACACATTGTGTGTGTGCTGTTGCCAGTCATGATTTGCCTAAGAAGTAACATAAAAGTCACTAAGGATACGTTTGGTTGGAAAAGCAGGAGAGCCAGTCAATGAGTGAGAATGAGAGACAATAGAGGATCGGTGGTCAGTCAGCGGGTCAAATCGTATTTATTGGGTGCCTACTATATGCCAGACATTGTGGTAAGCACTGACAATACAGAGATTACAAAAGAATGCCATAAAGAAAGCCAGGCCATTTCCATGGAAGGCTTATGGGAAAACACAGACAAGAATCTCACAGAATAGAAAGTGTGGAAGACTTCAGAGCCTCATCTGTGGAGAGAGTTCCCACATGGACGAAATCATTCGTCTTTTCAAATACCAAAGTAACAGAAGGAATGCAGAGTAGAAATACAATCTACTGTAAATCCTTAAATCTCATTTTGATGATTAGTTTCCCCACCAAATTTTCTTTCATATATAAGAAGATCAACATAATTTCCAACTTTCTTCTTCACCCATATTAGAGGAAAGTTAAATGCTCCAAGAGTAAGAAAGAAAAGTAAATAAAAGAAGGGAAACCAGTTGTAACAACTCAGGAGAGACAGTATTAAATTTTCACTGTAAGTATTTATACTTTGGAAGTCTAACAATCAGAGATTTATTGCTTTGTTGATGGCTTAGACTAAAAAAAGTGATGAAGAAAATGTTAAAACTAAAGATTTAACTTAAAAATATATTAAACATACATCCCTTCCGCATTCCTACCACCTTCGTGCTGGTTGTTAAACATTTACTAGTTAAACATCTCTGAGGGAGACCCAGCTAAAGTCAATTGGCTGTAAAATGAAGTAACTCATTCTAAAAAGTGAGTCCTATATTCAAGCCCATTCTTCCACATCACAGCAAGATTTCCTCTACACAATTCTAGTACTTAAAGGCAGAAGAGTGTGTTTCAGGAAGGGGATGGGACACTGAGCTAGAAGGAAGAATATGGAAGTGGAATTCGACAGCATGGAATTGATTCCAGGCTTGTTAAGTAAACTTAGGTCCTAGAAAAGGACCTAAGAAAGAAAGAGTTGAACACAACTCCTTGCTTATTGCTTTGGGAAGGATCCATTTAAGATGGACTCCTCAATCAAGGCAGTATTACATGGCACGAGCCTATGGAAGATCTCTTAGCCTTGCACACCTCTAAAAGTCTTGTTTTTTAGTGATAAACTTGTATCAGCAGGGGCTGTACAATACATGTATGTATGTATATTTGTATTGTAAGCTTCCAGTACTACCAAACACCCTATACCCACCTGCTTCCTTTGTATCAGTTCTTCCTTTCACACCCATGTGTATGAGATAATTTTTAGTTTTTTACCTTTTCCTTCCCAATGTGGGTTTTTAGGATCACCTGATTATACTCAACTCAGCTCCAACCTTCCTTTCAGATGACCTTAGTAACAATGACAGTCTTAAGAATACTGATAACATTTTCACATATAAGAAGTAAATAGTTTGACCTTAATGAGTGTCTTATAAATAGTCTTTAATGTTTTCCTCATATTTCATCTAGATTATATATATGTATATATATATATATATATATATAAAATATATAATTTGCTTGTTTGGTCATAAATGCCTGCAAGTCTTTCAGTTCATTAAATATCCATTTTTTAAAATTCACAATTATACTTAATTTTGCTGGATAAATTATTCCTGGTTGCAAACCCAGCTCTTTGAAATAAAATATCTGTGTCTGTGTCTGCTTCAGTAGTATAAATTAAATATCTACAATATTCAACTTGAATGTCTAGCTAAAACAATTTGAGCCATGAGAACTCTCACATACAGATGGGAAATGCCCAGCCACAGAACACTGTAGTGACATCAGAGATGGTAAGAGTTATTTTCTACCTGGTAGTTTGGATTTCTGGCTTATCCAGGTATAAACAAACAATAGACTCATTTCATTTAAAAAGAAAAATAAAAGACAATCAATATGATTGCATTGTTCTTGAAAATGATTAATTAGACCAAAGGATCAGATAACACTCTGATCATTCATCTTGGGAAAGTCTCAAAATAATTACATGTTGTAACTATATATTTTAGGAGATGCTTTACTTTTAACAAGTCATGCTGGAGAGAAAAAATCCAACTTCCATTTCATTTCTAATACACTCTACAATTTTACTGGTCTCCTCCGTCCTCAAACAACATTTTCTCTCCTATATGCTTTGTACTACTTGTCCCTCTACACTTCTGCCTCTTTGTTTCTGTGGCTTCCGTTAAGGCTCTGTTCAAACTCCACCTTCTGCAAGAAGCCTTGCCCTGTCCCTCTACAACGCCCTTCTCACCTATTAGTTATTTATGTGTCAAACCCTATTAGAATGTTTTAGAGTAAGGACAGGTTTTTTCTTTATATTACCAATGCCTAACATAGCAGCTGGCATATAGTAAGCATTCAGGGATTGCATTTTGACTCATTAACATCTAGATGGATCTGATCATTAAAAAACAAACATTTTTTTACTGCATGAAATTAGAAAAGGTTGAAGGATGACCTGTGAGATATCTTCAATTATTACAAAGGATGATCCTATCTAGCTTTTCTTTATCCTCATCAAGAAATAGTTTGAACTTTAAGCAATAGAGATTTAGGTAAGAGAGGTGCCAGATCTTAGATACTTGGGTTATAAAACACAAGGTAAGCTCCATTAAGGAAATGGTGAAAGTTTTGATTGTCAACTTCCTCCTTCCTCTTTTCCCTTATCACTCAAGCCTCTTCTCTATATCCCTTTCAGAAGCTGTTCCCTAGTAAAGAATAAATGAATGAAATATTATTCACTGACTGCCCCCATAGAATATCACTAATTCTTTGTGAAGTGTAACTTCCTGGGGAGGGTCATGGGAATAGTAAAGAGATACTGTACAAACCTACTGACAACCTTCACTGCTGGGAGTGATGTGATAGAACAAAATGGGTCCTGGTCCTTTTCTGACAGTTCTTGAGTAAGAGAGGGGATGGATGTTCAACTAAACACAAAACTTATAGGAACCATCTTTCCTTCACTCTCAGTTCTTTCCCAGAAGTACCTCTTCCTCTCACTCTGTCCCCTGAAAATACTGGGTTCAAGGCAGAAAACCAAACTTAACTACTAGATACAGAGTTGACTAGAAAGACCCAATTATGAGGATCACCATGCTCACTTCACATTGATGTCCCCCCATCATCACTCCTCTTCCACAACCCCTTTATATCAGGGCCTTGACCTCTGGATCCTTTACCTATTTTACTCATCTTTCCCTCCCTCTTCCCAGGTCCCAGGTCCAATTATTATATATTTTATCCATCTTTTGGTCTCTAGAAAAAATCATTTCCCATTAAGATCTCTGTTACATATAATCTCCATTGTATTCCAACCTCCTTTATGTTAAAGATGAGATAACTGAGGCCAGACCGGTAAAATGATGTGTCCAGGCTCACACAAGCCACAGCAGAAACAAATTCAAAGTCAGTTCCTCTAATTTCCAGACCAGTGCTTCATCTACTCAACTCTGGCCAAAACTCTACTCTTTGCATATTCATTTCTTTATAAACTCAGGGAAAATTGTTCTTAGTAATGCCATCTTATTCTTGTTCTTTTCCAGCTCTTACATAAATCCTTTAAAAATTTCTGTCTCTGTGCCCCATACTTTTAATCATCTCTTCCCCTTCTCTTTGCATCACTTTTAAATAAAAAAACTTAAATATTTCATTAAATATTCCCCAGTTATATTTTAAAAATTATTTGACATTCATTTTTTTTTAAATTTGAGTTTCAAATTCGCTCCCTTTCTCCCACTCCTCCTTCATCTTTTGAGAAGGTAAGCAATATATCATTAATCATCCATCTCTTCTTGAATGATCTCTCCCCTTCTGATTCTGGTCTATGCATTTTTCTCTAAAAACACCTCCATTGTCATCTTCCTGATCTAATATTATATCCCTGTATTTCACGGAATATTCACAGATGCACAAATACTAGAAATCTGTCTTGGGGTTTGAAATGGATTTTGATGGGGTAGGACTGTCATCTTCCAAATTACACTCATTTTGAGGAACGGGCATTGGGTTCTTCATGCATAATTTCAAAATATCTAGAAATCTCCAATACTATCATTATGACCTCCTATTAGCATTAAATTTTGCGAGATGAGCTTAATTCCAAAGAACAGTATAGGCAAAGTAGTAACATTGCACGTTAAGATGACACACACAGGTGAGGAAATACAGGAGTAAGAAGAGGGAAATGAGGAAGAGATCAGTGAAAATAGGAATACCACAGACCACCTAAGAGAAAGAGGACATAGGCAGCGAGAGTTTAGGAAGTGGATGACAATGACTCTTTTTCTGTGGTGGAATAAAATCTGGACATTGGGTTGCTCATCAATTGGGGAATGTTTGAATGAACTGTTGTTTATGAATGTAATGGAATACTACTGGTCTATATGAAATAAGGAAATAAGGGATTTCAAAGAGACATGGAAAGACATGAACTGATACAGCATGAAATGAGTAGAACTAGAAAACATTTTATACTATAACATCAGTATAATAAAAACAATTTTGAAGACCTATATAAACTGATAAAAAATGAAATAAGTAGAAACAGAAGAAATTACAAAATAGCAACAACACTGTAAAAACAAATAACTTCTAACATCTTAAGAACTCTGAACAACACAGAGACCATCCCTAATTCCAGGGGACCAATAATGAACCATGCTTTATTGACAAAGTAAACAGACTCAGGATGCAGAATGAGACGTGTATTTTTTGGATGTGAACAATAACGAGATTTATTTTGCTTCACTATGCACATTTGTTACAAGGAATTTGTTTTTTCTTTCTCTCCTCTCCCTGCAAAAGGTTTGGAAGTATGAAAGATGATAGATTTCTGTTAATTAAAAAAACAAAATTTAATTTAAAAAAAGAGAATAGCAAAGAAGGGAAAATTTAGTTTTAATATAAGGAAAGAGATCCTCAAAATATGAATTATCCCAAAGTGGAGTAAGCTGCCTTAGTAGAAAGTGAGTTCTCTCTCACTAGAGGTCCTTAAGCAAATGCTGATTCATCATTTGTGAGGTGAACTGTAGAAAGGTTTTGCTCAGATGTGGTAGGTCATACTAGATGGCCCCGAGGCTGCTTCTTCTGACAAGCCAGAGTCCCTGGTGAGCTACTTCCTCTTAGCATCAATGCT
>CM053769.1:646942179-646991756 GCA_028658325.1 Potorous gilbertii | reverse complement strand
AGACTTTCACTATTTTATTGGTTTATTTTGTTTGCAGTTTCTTTTGCAACATCCCTAATATGGAAATATGTTTTGCAGGACTTCACGTGTATAATTGGCATTAAATTGCTTATCCTTTCAAGGGGGGAGTGTTGGGAAGAAGGGAAAGAATGTGACGCTTAATTTTTTTTTTAAATGACAGTTAAAAGTTTTTTACATATGATGTGAAAATATTTAATGAAATAAAATAATTTTTAAAAGAAAACATGACGCTGGATTTATAATATTATAAAAAATGAAAAGCACTTTTGTGTTTAATTTTTTCTCTGTTCTGTTTTGTATATGGAAATGTTCACCTTATTTGGTGTTTGCTAAGTTAAGAATAAAAAATAAACAACCAAGAACATCAATAAAACCAATTTAAAAAACTAAAATAAATGAACTAAACAAGTAGAGTTGATTAGAATGCTTTCGAGATCTTTTTTTCACCTCCAAGTCTATGAGCTTATGAACTTTCCCTGATTCCAATGAGGTTCTGTTTAATCTGTGGAGATAACCAGTGGGTCCTCAAGTGCTATACCACTAAGACTTCAAGCTCTGATAGGTCTACTAAACTTGAAAAGGAGCCTAGTGACAAGACTATGTGTCACCTGAGAACTCTGAGAAGGTCATCACCAGAAGGTTTGCTATTAGGTGATTTGTATATTTAATTGTTTATTTTTGGCTACAGCAACTAATGAAATTATATATTTAGGAGAGATGGGGTTATGAACTGGGTTTATAGGATTCATAGAATGGGTATGCTTGACAGTGAAATCAAGGACCTTTTCAAGTACTTATCTATATGCAACTTTCTCCAAGTTTACTAAGATACCTTCTAAGGACCTTACAGTCAGCTCATCTCAGTTTTATTTCCCTATCATTTGGATGAATTCCTGACCAATTTTGTGACTTTAAGTCAAGAATTCATCCAAAGTAGGGAAATAAAACTGAGATGAGCTGATTATAAGGTCCTTATGATTAAGGATTATATGTTCTAGGATTAGATAAAGAACACTGTCAGCAAGTTGTTCAGTGATAAGGGCCCATTTTTTTACTTTTAGAGAAAAGTCCATTGGAAGTCAGACTAAAGAAATTTTCATTCTCTCCATATAGATAAACAAGTCACTCAGATTTATGTATTTAGCATCAGTATGCCTCAACAGGATAAAGTTTTCAAATGAAAAAAATTCTAAAAAAAGTCTAAAATTTGATTTTAAAAGGGTAAAAGAAGGAAGACAAGACTATCTCAGCTACAGAAGTAAATCTGAATGTCCTTCAATTCTTTCTCATTTGAAACTTTTCTGAAACTGTTCAGGAATGTGAAGTTCTGTAGTAAAAGTGAGTCTACCATTTTGCCCAGATGTTTAAGTCAACATCGAGAGTGTACCAGAATACCACTGCTAGGTCTATATCCAAAAAGACATCCAAAAAAAGGGAAAAGGACCTATTTGTACAAATATATTTATAGCAGCACTTTCTATAGTGGCTAAGAATTGGAAATCAAAAGGATGCTCCTCAACTGGGGAATGAGTTGGACAAGCTGTGGTATATGACTGTAATGAAATATTATTGTGCTATAAGAAGTGACAAACAGGAAAATTTCAGAAAAGTCTGGAAAGACTCACGTGAACTGATGCAAAGTGAAGTGAACAGAACCAGGAAAATGTACACAGTAACAGCATTACTATTTGATGAAGTACTGCGAATGACATATATTCTTGGCACAACAATGGTCCAAGAGAATCCCAAAAGACTTATGATGAAGCATACCATCCACTTCCAGAGAAAAAACTGATATTGATTTAATACAGAGTGAAACATGCTATTTTCACTTTCTTTCTTTTATTTGAGTTTTCTCATAACAACTGACTAATACAGAAATGTTTTACATAATTACACATGTATAACCTATATCTGACTGTCTCAAGGAATGGGGAGAGAAGACAGGGAAGTAGGGATAGAATTTGGAACTCAAAACTTTAAATAAAAATGTTTTCTAAAATGGGGAATAAAAGAGTGTGTGCCAGCCTTTTCCGAGACAAGGGAGGAAAAAAATCAAACATAAATGGACCCATAACTGCTTTATTTTTCAATAACTTGCTAATAATGCTAAAAGGATATTTATCATCCCTCAATATTTATAACAATCTGCCAAAAGATATGCATCCTGGGTTCATTTACTTAATGATTGGAAGACTCACCCTAATAATGTGATCATAGAAGATTACCACACTGTCACAAGCCTAAACAAACCTTGAAAATAGTTACTTACTGACACAATTCTCAATTTATCCACAGTAAGTACAAACAATTCAGTACTTTTTAACTAATACAAAACTTTTAACATTTCCAAGTTGGGAAATGTTTGTACTTACTGGTGTAGCTAATCTAAATCAGTATAAATGTCATACACCTGTTAATTCTAGTGGTACTTTAAGCCAGAAGGTTTGTTATGTTTAAGAGTACAAAAGGAAAATTATCCAGAAAACAACTGAAAATAATATGATATGTCTATTAACTCAAAGTAGGTGACATAATACTTTGGGTTTGGTACCCAAGATCAACAATGCTTGTATTTTTTTCCCTATAGGGAAAAGGGAGACCTAAAGTTACATCTTTGTAAAAAGCCAGTGAACTGCAGCCAAACTCATACACATAATCTCCATAAGTACTCTGACCTCAGAATTCTGCAAATACCAAACCATTTTTCCTAGAAGCAATCCAAAATGGGACAAATTCCTCTCCCCTTAATTAGGCAACTTTACTAGGGCTTCCTGGAAGTTGAGTAGAGTAGTGCTCATGTTCATAAGGACAGCTAGGTGATCACCTGGCCTGGAGTCAGGAAGACCTGAGTTCAAATCCGACACTAACTGGGCAAGTCATTTAACCCTCTTTGCCTCAGTTTCCTTATCTGTAAAAGGAGCTGGAGAAGGAGATAACAAACAATTTCAGTATCTCTGCCAAGAAAACCCCAAATAGGGCTATGAAGAGTCAGAGATGATAAAAATGACTGACAAAACATCACACTTGATCGTAAGTTTCTTCCTATTTAACACAAGTGCTTATTTTTCATAACTTGTAATTTTATAAATCTTTTTACATAAATCTTTTTATAACTATTCATAATTTTCCTAAACTACATCATTTTTGCTTTTCAATATCTAGATATACTAATAACGATAAATAGCATTTATACAGCACTTTAAGGTTTGTAAAGTGCTTTACAAACATTATTCATTTTACCCACACAACAGCCCTGGGAGATAGGTTCAATTATTGTCCCTACTTAATAGTTGAGGGAACATAGGTAAATAGTGGTTAAGTCATTTGCCCAAAGTTCCACATCTGGAGCAGACTTTAAACATAGATCTTTCTGATTTTAGGTCCCTGTAGTCTATCCACTGGAGCACCTAGCTACTAAGATATCCACATGTATAAAGATCTACAGCAAACCTGCTTACCATATTTCTCTCTATAGCATTTATAATAATTAAAAACAGCTTGGCCAAAAGTAGAACAACATCTAATGTCTACAGCCGGTAAGAACAATTAGCAAATCCATGAAGTAGAGTTATTTTTATACTTATACTAGAATAATTTTTATATATAATTTTTATATAAATTTTATACTAAAATAATATTGTGCTAATCTCAAAAAAAAATCCATCTCTTAATTATGCTAAAAGAGTAATTGAGCCTGGACCTTCGACGTGAAATGCAAAACATGAAATTCAAATATACTTAAGGAAATTCAAAGACACAGTAGACTCTAATGGTTTCTAGTTGCATATAACAGATGAAATTATCTTATAATTAAAAAAAAGTAAACAAGTATAAGGACCCCAATTCCTAAGCCTGCTAACTGTTATTTCCGATAATTAACACAGATAGTATAGAGATATAGACATGTATCCTTGAATGCCCTCTACTGCACAGAATACAACCCAAAACAGTTGAAAGTGCTTTGAAAAAAGTGAAGTTTTATGAAAATATAAAGGATTACCATCACCATCTAGATGAGATAACCCACAAGGAGAATTTTGGTGAGGAGATGGAACAAAAGAGTTGATTTGGGAGATTTTTGTGGAACTAAACTCAAGGACATATCTATCATATACGTACTCACATAAGTGACATTAAGTAAGATTAGGGGATGTCTCAATTAAGGTTTTACACAAGACTTAAGAGCATTGTGCAAATGGATAATTCTTTATTTATTCTATATAAAAACTGAGAGTGAGATGCCCTGATATAATAGTTAGAGATCTGGTCTTGGAATCAGGAAGACCTTGGTTCAATCCTGAATCTGACACATTCTTGTTATGTGACCATGTACAAATCACACAGCCTCTCAGTGCCTCAGGCAACTTGAAGTTGTTGATCTGCATTGGTGAAAAGAGTTTTATTTTTTTCCATTCTACGAATTTCAGATAAAAAAGATAGGACTGAGAACATACTGAAAAATAGTAGTTCCATCAAACAAATGTTAGAATTTTGACTGTCAATAATTTTATCCCTATCATTTTGTGTGTATATGTGTGTGAGTGAGTGAGAGAGACAGAGAGAGAGAGAGAGAGAGAGAGAGAGACAGAGAGACAAGAGAGACAGAGAGACAGAGAGAGACAGAAAGAGAGGAGGGAGGGAGGAATAAAGACTGGGAGGGTATATAAATAGTTACATTGACACCTATTCTCCCATCCTCATTTTTTTATTGACTTTATTTCAGACTAAATAGGAGACGACTTGAGAATTGTTTTTAAAACCAATCTAACAGGATTGGAAAGAATGTGTTCTTCACAGCTTATGTGGCAGCTGCAATGAAAAGAGCATAGATCATACAATCATAAGACCTGGGTATAAATCCCTCTTCTGGCTCTTACTTGTACTTTATTCCTCATCTATAAAATGATAGAATTGAACTAGATGCCCTTTGATATTGTTTTTAGCTCTAGTGCCCAAGAAATAACATAAGTGCAATTATAGAAAGCTTTATCAAACTAACAAATAGTATTCTATAAGTAACTTAAGATTCTCAATAATAATTTTAGATGTAAAATCCAAATGCTTTATGTTATGATGCCTAAAACATTCTATAATAAATAAAAGCAATAGATTTTTAAAAAATCATTAAAATATGGGTTAGACATGCAGATAATACAAAAAGTTTGACAAAAGGATAATCACATATTGTTTCATCTCCATACATTTGATTAACCTTTAGGATCATTCTTTAATTTTGTTATCTGAATAACTTATACTAACAAATTATCACTTTCAAAATTTGTTAGGAAGAATGTCTTGGAAGAAGAAAATAAGGCAAAGACTTGTCAACTACCAGGCTACTTAGGAAGCAGGAATAAAGAGGAGAGAACAAATAACCAGAAACAGACAGTGGAAATGATCAGCTTCACTTTCCCCACAGGCAACATATATCTGCATGTATCCTTTCTGCTCTCAAGCTTAAATTATGATCAGATGTCACATTTCATAGGGCGCCTCTAGGTCCACTGGGCAGCTAAAAACAAAGAGTGAACACCACTTTGCACAGAGCACACAGGGCTGGGCACCAAACAGAAGGATTCCAGGAGCCTGTTACCTTTATTGCATGATACAGACTGTTAAAATTAGATCTAACTCTTTTGAGCATCTCCCATAATCATTTAGCACTCAGTTAATGCTTCAGTCTTGGAAGGAAAGGAAGGAGACAAGTATGACAGAAAAGCGTATTACCCAGTTGCCTCTGTAGTCCTCAGGGAACTAGTAGACCGGGATCTCGGCTTCATAATAATACTCATCGTGAAAAGAATTCCTCAAAGATTTGGAGTCATCAATTTCAAGGGGTCTTGCTACCAAGAAGGCTCTACACATTCCATTTCGAGGACTGGACTTGCTGAAGAAATCCAAGGGTCCTGAAGCCCACAGCTCCTGCTCTCAGGAGAACCAAAGCATTGTAGCAACATTCATTCTCTCTCTCTCTCTCTCTCTCTCTCTCTCTCTCTCTCTCTCTCTCTCTCTCTCTCTCTCTCTCTCTCTCCCCCACCCCCTCTCTCCCCTTCCCTCTCCCTCTCTCTCTGTCTCTCTCTCCAAAGTGACTCCCGTGCTAGGCTGTGCCCAAGTGACAGAGTTTCTTTTCACTTTTGTATGGCCTGGGGAGGAACTGAATTTTGAATCTATTCTTCATCTAGGTCACAAGGGGAGCCAAGACAGCTGAAAGAACCCCTTGATCTTTCTCCCTCTCCCTTTCTTTTTCACTCTCAATTCCTCTCCCTCTCTCTTTTTGCAAGCTGCAAGCCTATAATAACAGGTTTCAAGGTTGCCAGCACTGCAGAAGCACCTTTGTACGGGAAGGAGGAATAAAAGGGCTGGAGGTAAAAGTTAACGCCAGCGAGGTGCTGGGCAAGTTTCACTTCAGTACTTGTCCGCTCCTGAGAAGCAAAGAAAACAGCAGGAGAAATAAAACTGTAGGCACTTGAGGCTTACCAGCTGCTTTACCTGCCCCTTCCTCCCCCTAAAAAAGTGTGTCTTACTCCCTGCTTAGACTCTGCCTGCTGCTGGTCTTTGTGAATGGGAACCATCATTCAATCTCACCAGGCAGAAAGTATTCCTTAAGGGCTTTATGACGTCTGTAGGAAGGCAGTTCAAAACTGCCTGGAAGTGAGAGAGGAGAGGAGAAAACGCAGAGCTTGTCGATTACTGAAATGATAGAAAGCTAAGAGACCGGCAGCAGTGGGAGGGGATACCAATAAGCCAGCAACGCAGCTACCTAGATCTTTGGAAATACATAAAACCTTTTCTTCTTTGGGTGGCCACATTGTTTGTGCTGGCTGGGAAAAGATTTACTCTTCATAATAAACATTGTCTGATTCATTTTAATTGACCTAAAGCACTGGCCATCCATTTCCTACCTCGGACCAAATTTTCTTTTCAGAAACTAAGTTGGAGCTGGCTTGGCAGGTTTCCAAGTGGAAAAGAGTTAATGAAACGTGGCTCATTTTTGGACATTTGTAGATGTGTGAACAGCCTCTTAAAGAATGAAGGTTCAGGAGAATCTTCTTTGGCATTAATGCATTAGGCAATGTTAGAATGTTTAAACTAAAAAATTCAATGCATTAATTAATATTGGACAAATAGCTATAAGCCCTGGAACTATTATGTTTTCACATCTTTCTTTGATTATGATATTCAAACTTCCATAGCTTTCCTTTCAGAGAGCCCTCTGCCTTTTATCATTTATTTTAAGTTCCTCAGTAAAAAAAAAAAAAATCAGATTAGGTACATTGGAAAATCCCTTTGTCCTGTGTAGGCTTTTCTCCTCTATTCTTGTGATAAGAATAACTTTTATTAGGGTTGGAAACAGACTCATGCTGGCCAAAAAAGGTCCCACAGGACAAGGGCATCCTTGTCCACCCTCTTAACTAGGAAACAAAGAAATTAGAAAGGATATATTCCCTAGGAAGAGTGAATCCTAAAATTTTAATGTATCATGATCAAGTGAAACAAGGTTAAGCATTTTAATTCCTGAAATGACATTAGTGAGTATGGTGGTGCTTCAGTCTGACGTCAACTGGGTATTTATTTAGCATTTGTAGACAGGATGTTGGAGTGCAATTGTGACCCACCCAAACAACTTGGAAAACTAACGTACGTACCAAGGCACCTTGCCAAGGGCTGAGGCTACTTATTACATCAAACTAACACTCAACCTGGTGTCAGATCCCACCTTGATATACAATTTTCACTTAGACTTCTTTAGGTGATCCTGGAAGACCCTTGAAGACTGGTGGTATTGAACTTGAAACAATTAAATACTATGCCTTTGTATGTTATGCTGTACTTCTCTGATTCTTCCTTTACAATTTTTGCTTTTTAATCCATATAACATACAAACTTTCTCCAGGGATAAATGACTCATTCTTTGCTCTATCAAATAAATGCTTGCTGCGTTGCTGACACTAAATGTATATTAATAAATTACAAATTTTCAGAAAATCAAGAGAAAGTTTGGAGAGAGAAAATGGATTTGTCTTTTCCTTTTCCTTTCCTGATTTGCCTTCCCCCTATTTCCAGTAAAAAAGAAGCTGGGGTGGGGTTAGGGGAACTATGTAACACAAACAGTGATTCCTTTAACAGGTAAAAATCTCTTTTGAGTACATTATCAGGAAAAAAAGACTAGTAGTTTGAACACAGTATCTGGATGAAATGATCTCATCATACCTACTCAACCTTATTTCCAACCCCTCTCCAATATCCTTCTGTTCTGGTCAAGCTAGTTTTTTCATTTTACTTTCTGCACATACCATCTTAAAACTTTTGTTTCAAGATCTGTGCTCCTCTAACCTCTTCTGCTTAAAATGTTCTCTCCTATCTGCTTGATGATCTAAACATTTAGTAGAATTCAAATCAATTTAGGTCTTTTCCAGGACTGTTACTATTTTGTGTGGTGTGGTTTTTTTCTTTCTCTAAGTCCTTTTATAGTCTTTGTTCTTCAGATCCCTGAGGCAGGGAACATGCCTTACTTAGTTATGTATAAATAAAATTCCTACAGATAGTTCCATATTTGCAGATAATAGGAGCTCCAGAACACTATAACCCTTCTTCAATATGATCCACAGTCACTTAAAAAACATGTTTTGTTATCAAGAAAAGGAAAAGCGAATGGGTTAAGAATAAGAAATGAGGGTCTAGATTATGACATAGAGTTTCAATGGATAGTCCATTAAGTTGGTTTATTAGTTCAGAAATCTTGGACAGGTACAGTAGACAGTGAGCTGACTCCCAAAATTAACAGGAATGGAGACTGGCCTACACTGGAATGGGCAATTATTTTCCCTGATCCTATGCTGTTTGTTTCTATAGTGTCAACATTGATGAGTTGGCACATTCACTGAGGTGTCATTTTCATAATGATGGACTAGCTGAATCCTAAGATCTTGTGTAATTTTTTTCTTAGCAGTCAAAGTGAGACTTAATGCTGTCTTTATAGAAGAGGGGAAAATCCTAATTCAGGGGGGGAAATAATATTAAAAGCAAACAAAAAATACAGGGTGTCCCAAAACTCTTAGTGTAGTAAGCTACACTAAGGTTTTTGAGACACTCCATACAAATCCAAATTTTATAACTCCAAATGTGAATGGATTAAACAATTCAATAAAATTAAAATGTAATGGATTGGACTAAAAAAACCTCCATAATTTGTTGCTTAAAAGCACACCTAAAAAACTAAGACACACAGAAAATAAAAATGAGGACCTAGGAAAAGAAAAAATTTACTATTCACCATGTGAATCCAAAAAAACCAGAAGTTGCAATCATGATGTCAGACAGAGCAAAAACAAATATTCACAATATAAAAAGAAACAAACAAGAAATTACATTATGCTGAAAGAAACCATACACAGCAAACCAATATCAATATTAAATATATTGTTCCAAATTCCCTAGCATTTAAACTTATAAAGAAAAAATAACTGAAAAAGGCATAGAAAACTAAAACAGTGGCAAGAGATTTTGATTTTCCCTTTCTCAGTTTTAGAGGCATCTAAAAGAAAGATAAACAAAAGGGAAATATGGAATTGAACACACTGCTGGAGAAACTAAAGCTAAGAGGCTTGCAGTTTCTTCTAAATGGGACTGCTAAAGAATATACACAGTCATTAGCAACACATAGAACTTTTACAAAAGAACTGAACATATATTAGGATGTAGGAATAATGTAAAAAGCAGAAGCAGTCAGTGCAAAGTATGAGTTAAGATCACTAAATTTACCAAGACCCATTAGTTAAACAGAACTACACAACAAAAATAAGTATAGAGGATAAGAATAAACATAACAGATAGAGTGTTGAGCCTGGAGTCAGGAGGACCTGTGTTAAAATCTAGCCTCAGACATTTAATAATTGTGTAAGCCTAGGCAAGTTACTTAATTCTGTGTGCCTTAGTTTCCTCATATGTAAAATGAGCTGGAGAAGGAAATGGCAAATCAGAATTTCTCCAGTATTTTTGCCAAGAAAACCCCAAATGGGGTTACAAGGAGTGAGACAGGACTGAAACAACAACAAACAATGCCTGTATATACTAGGTACTATATAAAAGTTAGTTATCGATATTATTATAGGAATGGTCAATTCCATCATATTACTTAGATATCTCCATTATTTACTTTGCAAACTCCATTAGCCACCTGAGTAAGTTATTTGACACTTCTGTCTTTTAGTTTTTCATCAGTAAAATAAAAGGGACTGGACTAGGTGATCCCTCAGGTCCCTTTTAGCTCTTAACAGTCTATCATTCATATGTACTGTTCCAAATTTATCATAAGGCCATCTTGTGAATTGCAGTAGAGAGTTGAAGATGCTAGGTCTCACAAAAACTCATCTTGACTATACAATAGGATTATGTCCAAGAACTTTCCTATTCTTCAGGGCCCATCTGCATCAATAAATTCTAAATTCCCTAACAAAAGAAGTTGCATTCTTATAATTTGGCAGAGATAGGTAATGGAAGGGGTCATGAACTAGGAAACCCAAATTCAAGTCTTGGCTCTCACATGCTACTTGTTGGCAACCACACTCTTTCAGCCATAATATGACAGAAGGAGAATGCCTATTAAAGCCTGCCTAGGGATATGACATCCACTGGCAAAGTTAGTTTACCTAACTACTGGTTAGTTACCTAACTAACTACAAAGCTGAGGTGCTCCAGGGCTGAACAAATTGCCATTATGGTAGAAGACTGCTGTCCAAGCACTGGGGGATGGACTTTTAACACACACAGTAGAGTTCATTGACACACCATTCCATCATTGCTCCAGTGGGCTGATACAACCACAGGAATTCAAATAAGTGCCCCCCTCCCCCCAAAAAAGAATAAGAAAATTGGATTTTACTGACACCTATGAGCAGTTCCCTTTTTTGGCTGTTTTATAAAGTATCACTAGCTAACAGATGATTTATGATTTAGATTTTTTTTTAATTGCTAGATACAGATTTTATTATTTGGCTATAAATTGTCTTCTCTGGCAAAAGGTTCTGAAGACAGCTTACCCTGAGCTCACATTTCTGCTTGTGATCAGAAATGATAATGTGAAATGCTATTTGGAAAGGAGTTTAAGAACATTTTGCACAACAGCATATAATAAAATGTATTTAAAAAATGAAGGACCATTTCAGTGATCCCAGTGACACAGCAGCTCCAATAACCTTCATCCTCATCCTCACTGACTTTTGCGCAGTTTGTGATATAGCAGAATACAGCGTCCTGGATTTTCTCTTCCTTTGACTTCTGTGATATTTCTCCCCCTGGCTTCTTTTGCTACCTGTCAGACTGTTCTTTTTTTGTCCTTTTCACTAGGTCACAATGAATCTCCTGGACCTTTAGGTTGAGAATCCCTCAAGACCCAATTGTTCTCCCTACTCTCTCCTTTAGTTGTTTTATCTGCAACCATGACTTCAAATATTATCTGTATACAGATAATTCCAGTATGTAAATTCCAGCTCTAATCTTTCTCCTAATTCCAATTCTACATCATCTGCTGCCTATTGGATATCACATGTGTTATGGCAATATTCAGTATGCCCAAATGAAATTCATTGTCTTCTCTGCTAAGCCTGTCTCTCCTTCAAACTTCTATTTTCACTGAGGACTTCAACATTTCTTCTAGGAAGCTAGATTCAAAAGCTCAGAGTTATTCACACTTTCTTCCTCCCTCCCACATTCCTTCAATTGAGAGTTTCCAAATCATGCCACAAGGTTACTAATTAATCAATCAACAAACATTTATCAACTATCCACTATGCTCCAGGCAGTCTCTGACTTCAAGAATTTACATTCCGTTGGAGATATGCATACATATATATATATATGTATATATAAACATATATACATATATGTGTATCTATCTATTATCTGTGTATATGCATATATAAAGAGATACAAATTGATTGTTGAGGGTGAAATACTAGCAGAGGGGGCATTAGGGAAGGCTTCCTGTGGAAGGTAGCGAGCTTGTACTATGTCTTGAAGGTCATCATTATTTCTAAGAGGCAGAGGTGAGGAGGGAATATAAAGGTATGGATGTAGGAAATGTAGGGTCATGTATGAAGGATAGTAATTATGGAGACACAGATGGAATATCTAATTCATCTAGAATAGAATATTTTCCAGGTTATAACCTCACTAGTCCTCTGAGATTTTGAGGGGCAAATATAAGAGTACGAAGAAGTAGAGAATATTAGATATATAATAAAAGAACCTAAGTTCAAATCTTGATTCAGACATTTTTGGGTGACACTGGCAATATAATTAAATTCAACAAATGTTTACCAAATATTCCTAGATTCAGTTGTTTTTCAGTTGTGTCCAACTCTTTACGACCCCATTTGGAGTTTTCTTGGCAAAGAAATTGATGTGGATTGACATTTCCCTCTCTAGCTCATTTTACAGATGAAGAAATTGAGGCAAACAGGGCTAAACGACTTGCCCAGCGTCCGTCACACAGCTAGTAAGTATCTGAGGTTATATTTGAACTCAGGTCTTCTTAATTCCAAGTCCAGCACTCTATCCACTACACCGCCTCGCTGCCCCACTAAATGTTAACTTCAGGCAAAAGAAATATGTCCCATCACTTCCTCTCCCCTGGGCCCTTAGTTTTCTCATCTGTAAATGAGGAGAGGGACTAGGGATGGAGGGAGAGGTGAAAGGGAGGAAAAGATGGTATGAGAGAGGTAAGGGGAGGGAATTAAGTCAGCCATTTCCTCAATTAGTATTTAAAATCTCAGCCTTTGACATTTCACAAGATAAGAAGTCACAGAACTCATTTTTGCATTGTGTTAAAAAAGACTTTTGAAAAAACAGTAACAGAGATGGCATGCCCTCCTACTTCTATGGAGAGTTTAAACTTAACTCCTACTTAAATTGTCTGTGGATCCCATAGCACAGAGACTTTAAGAAGTTGATCTTTGCTTTCCTGTCAGGAGCTATGGCTTTCAAATGTTTCAAGCTTGTTAACCAGCTGAGAGAGTAGATACAAAGTTAAGTTATGCAGTTAAGGTTTTTAAAGGGTTTCTTTTTTTTAATGTTAAATAAAACTTTGCTTAAGTTAGTAACTGAGTCTCATTTTCTGGCCAGTTGATGCTAATCACTTCATAGACTATCCTTATCATATAACAGACATTTGAATTTTAATACCAGGTACAATGAGAATCTGAGAATGGAGGAGAGGAACTCTTCTTTTTCAGAGTTCAAGTCTTCTATTTCTCAAGAACAATTCTTCTGTCCTCTTTTTTCTCCTAATCCATGATCCCCCCCTTTCCTGCAAGCAGATAGCTCACGAGTGCGAAATAACAAAAAAGACTACCCTGCCTTTAATCAGATCTTGCATATTAAGTGCTGCTGCTCTAGGAAAGAAGGAAACACCTCACTCTAAGGATGAAGAAAGGCAACATGCAAAATTTTGATTTTTTTGTTGTTGAGTCATTTTCCAGTTGTGTCCAATTCTCCATTACCCCATTTGGGGTTTTCTTGGCAGAGATACTGGAGTGGCTTGCCATTTTCTTCTCCAACTTGTTTTACAGATGAGGAAACTGAGGCAAACAGGATTAAGCGACTTGCCCAGGATCACACAGCTAGTGAATGTCTGAGGTCAGATTTGAAATGAGAAAGACAAGTCTGGATAGTGCCACCTAGCTGATCAAGAATTAGTGATAGTCAAGAAATTACTTAGAATTCATCCCTCTGATTATTTATTGACCTGCAATTTGCTAGCAAAACTTAATGTGCCTGTATAATTTATGTCTATATGTACACAGATACACCTTTTACAAGAGGCCAAATTGGCCTCAAAACCAGGAAGAGCGGGGATCTACCCATGCCTCTGACCCAGCATGGCTGGTTATTCCTGAGCAAGTCACCCCATCTCTTAGTGCCCTACGCAACTCTAAATGGCAGAGAAAGTGCCAAACTATAATAAGGGAAAGACTTTCATCATCAACACAGTTCCCTCTATCAGTGAAATCACAGGTACAGTTGTTAACTTTCTTTGTATATTTTAAAACTGTTGCAGAAATTTTTAAAGGGATACTTAGTTTTAAGAGCCAGAAACAAGTAACTGTTTTGCTATTTTTTTTCTTTATTAGCTGGTTATGACAAGTGAGCTTGGAAAGACCATGCCAAAATATATTCCACTCTCAAGACAGATGTTTATTACATACAACTGGGTAGAATTTTTTTAAGTTTCCCATTCAAACACATGAAATTTAAACTTTCATTCAAATCCACAATTCATTATTCACAACTTAGATTCTCCAAGTACCTAAACTATTCCCTACTTGAAAGAAAGTTTCCTTTGAACACTGTCAGTTATTTCTTGTGTTATGGAAGTATTTAATACATTAAAATGACAATGGCAGGAGATTTAATTTAGTGGCTTAAAACTGTTTTGGGAGATATAGAACTGCCCACTGGATAAAACCAAAGGCACTATGGGAAGCAAATGAACAGCCATGGTGGCATGTTAGTCATGAAGGGAGCAAACAAGTATTTTGAAAACAGGTACTGGACCATTTAGTGTCCTGGTTTGTACAGAGGATAAAACATCAGGCATGGAGTCAGGGAGACTCATCTTCCTGGGTGCAAATCCAATCTCATACATTTACCAGCCGTGTGACCTTGGACAAGTCACCTAAACCTGTTTGCCTCAGTTCCGTTATCTGTAATATGAGCTGGAGAGTGAAATGGCAAACCACTCCAGTATCTCTGCCAAGAAAACCGCAAATGTGATCACCAAGAGGCAGACCCAACTGAAATATCTGAACACCACCACCAAGATACCATTGCTATTATCCAAGATGTGTGCTATCTGATGCTCTTGAACTGGGTCCTATATGACCTGCTCTATGCAATCAAAAACATCAGAATGAAAGAGTAGCAGAACTCTTCTTGTAGGTAGTAACTATTTAAAATATTGCTTTTGTATCCACAAAGCCTAACCCAGACCAGCATCTTGCACACCAAAGGAGCTTAATAAATGTTTGTTGTGTTGAATTGGAATAGATTTAACACTTTGTAATGCTTTGGTGATAAAAATAAAGATTTTGTAGTACTTGACCTAAATAACTGTAAAAATCAAAGGTTAAGATAGTTTTAAAACATTTGATCATCAAACGGGTTTGTTTGCGTAGCACTGTTCTGAGAGGACACAGGCGTTAGGGATGGTCTTGATATAGACCCAATTAGTCTGACCCATTGATACAAAATATATACTGGCAAGTAAAAAGAAGTGTTTTGTGAGGGATAATGCTTACTTGTTTACTGTATTAGCCCATTTTGTGCTATAAATCACTTGTATTAGGTAACTTGGAAGTTGTAGCTGCCCCTTTAAGTCAATGTGGAATAGTGACACGGGCACTAGACTTAATGTAGAGATTTGTAATGTAATGTAACATATATTTGTAATCTACTTAATGTAGAGATAATGTAATGATTCTGAATCTCAGAACTAACACTAGGGAGGCAGTGCCAGGTGAGTCACTTAAACTCTTGGAGGTAACTTGTCTTTGAGTGAGTTACCTTATCTGGAAAATGGGAATCATATGATTTGTGATAACTTCCTCATCGTATTACTATGAGGTAAATACTTTGCAAACCTTAAAGCATTATATAAATTATTAAATGAAATTCTTGTCTTTATACTAGGTTAAAATGTAAATTCTGCTGTCCGACATCTGAAGTTCATTAGAGTCTAGTTCCATCTTATAATCCTTGACTAATTTCACATCATTTCGCTCCATGTAATTTACGTTCTAGGCAAAGTACCATACTTGCTACCCCCCCCCCCATACTTAACATATCATTTGCTGCCATTATGCTTTGCAAAGTGAATTCTCCCATGTCTAGAATTTACTCCATTCTTATCTGTTCTTCTTAAAAGTCTACATCACTTTAAAGGTCAGCATAAGGCCTTTTCAATCAGTTACTAGTGGTTCAGGGTAGGTACCTCCCACCCTTAAATTACTTCACATTTACTTTACATTTTGTATTTATATTTTTGCAAGTGTATTTATTTCTTCGTTTGTATTTACAGATTCTTCATAAAATTGGTGTTAGACAATTTATTCACTCTCAAGTCGACAAATATTGGGGTTAATTTCCTTTTTCAGAGACAGAATATGCAAGACAGAGAAATGTTGAGGTAATTTTCCTAATGTAGAACAAGTTTCTGCAATGAACTCATAGGATATTTCTCTTGCCACTAGACTACAATACACAATGGACTAGGCCAGAGTTTTTATTTTGTAAACAGTACACTTAATTTAAATGATGCATACATAGCGCAATGCTTTCCTTTTTAAAAAAATAAACTGCCAGTATTGCAAGAAACATGGCTTTTCTGTTCGATATAAAAATGCGAGAGCTATTCGGTACAAGTAAAAATAGGCAGGGTATCTGAGTACAGATATACAGCACACATTAAAAAAAAAAAGAAGCTATGAATAAAATACATTAGTGTTTCTCCTAAAATTCTTTGGAAACCCCTAGAAACAAAAAGACTATATTTGCTCAGGAGTAGCAGTATCTATTCCACCAAGTCTGAATCACTCATTTCCACCAAAGTTTATCATCACTCTAGCCTATCCCAAGGTGACAAAGTGTGAATATCATATACCTCTAGTCATTTACAGAGAGAATATTTCTAAGAACATTTATCTTTGAGAGATGGAGCCAAGATGATAGAGTACAGGCAGCAATCCAGCTGAACTTTCATAATGTTGCCCTCCAAGCAACTTTAAACAACTGTTTAAATCAAATTTGGAGTGGCAGGGTCAATACAAAGGTCAGACTGAGACATTTTTTCCAGGAGATCAACGGGAGAGGTCTCTGACAACAGCACAGGAGTTAGCCCAGAATGCATCAGCAGCATCAAAAACAGAACAGTAACAGTGGCAACCCAGCAACAGAAGTTCTGGATGTCTCTGCCCAGGGCCTGAAAAGGGTTGGACAACTGTTGAGAAAGACATTGCAGGGAAACTTTTGCTAGCATCACGTGCAACTGATGCTGACTGGGAACTTTGTTGCCAGTACACAGTGGTGGCTTATAGTTCCAGGGTGGAGACAGGTACTTGTGGTTGGTCAAAAGAGTTCAGCAACTCTGGCCTCAGTTCCAAGGCAGAAAGGTATGCTAGTATTTGTGGCTGGAGGAAAAGCAAGGACCTGGTAACAGTTCCAGGGCTGAGAGAAATGCTAGAGTGTACCTCTGCAAGGAAGCATGGGCCCTGGTAAAGACAAGAGTACTGACCAGGAAGATATTAACTCTACCTCTTCTCAAATAACACCACTTTGGTAGTATCAAAAACCTGTGGACCCCCAGAACCAGCTTTGAAAATAGAAACATGAAAAAACCTGAAGTTCCACAACTATTGGTGAGCAGAATCTAACTTTAACATAAAACTCAAAGTCAAGAAATAGACTGAAAAAAAAAAATGAGCAAAGAGGAAAAAAAACGTTAAACCATTAAAAAGTCATTATGGTGGCAGAGAAGACTAAGACATAAACTCAGAAGGCAGCAATGTAAAGACAGCTGTAAGTAAAACCTCAAAGAAGAAAAAATGCTAATTAGACCAAGCCCAACAAGAATTCCTGGAAAAGTTAAAAAGTGGTAGAGGAAAAATTGGGAAAAGGAATGAGTGACATGAGAAAATTATGAAAAGAAAATTAACAGCTTGGTAAAAGAGACATCAAAAAATACCAAAGAAAAGAACTCCTTTAAAACCAGAATTGACCAAACGGCATAAAAAAAAGAAAAAAAAAGCTCACTTAAAAAAATGTAATTCCTTAAAAATTAGAATGAACGGGAAGCTAATGACTCTGTAAGACATCAAGAAATAAAAAAAGTCAAAAGAATGAAAAAAATGCAAGAAAATGTGAAATATTTTATCAGAAAAATAACTGATATGAACAATAGTTTAAAGTGAGATAATTTAAGAATTATTGGACTCCCATGATTAAAAAAAAATGACCTTGAAATCAAATTTCATGAAATTATTATGAAAACTAGATTTGAAATCTGAAATCTAGAGGATAAAATAGAAATTGAAAGATCCAGTGATCTTCTGAAAGAGATCCCCAAATAAAATGTGCCAGGAATACTGTAGCCAAATTCAAGAGTTCCCACAAAAGAGAAAATATTCACTGTGAAGCCAAAGTCAGGATAACATAAGACATAGCAGTTTCCACACTGAAGAAGCAGAAGGCTTAGAATATAATATTCCAAAAGACATAAGAGCTCAGTTTAGAACCAAGAATTACCTACCCAGCAAAATAAGTATATTTAATGAAATAGATAACTTTCAAGAATTCCTGACAAAAAGACCAAAAATGAATAGAAAATCTGACATTAAACTATAAGACTCAAGAGAAGTATAAAAAAGTAAACATACATGAGCAATCATAAGAGACTCAAAATTAAAATTTATATTCCTATATGAGAAAATGATACATGTAATTTCTAAGAACTTTATCATTATTAGGGCAATTAGAAGGAGTCTACATGGACAAAGGGCATGGGTGTGAATTGACAATGTTGGGATGATCTAAAAAAATGGAGTAAGAAAGAGGGATGCACTGAAAGAATAGGGAAGGGAGAGGTAGAATGGGGAAATTTTTCTCATATAAAAGAGGTGTACAAGGAAGAGCTTTTATAGTGAAGAGGAAAATAGAGGGTGGTGGTGGCAGGTAATGTTTGAACCTTATCAGAATTGGGTCAAAGAGGGAAGACTATATATACATACACATTCAGTTGTAGAAATCTATTTAATTCAATATGGACATAGGAGGGTAAGAGGATAAGAGATATGTCAGAGGGGTAGGGGTGACAAAAGGGAGGGCAGATTAACAAAGGCAGTGGTCAGGAGCAAAACAGACTTTTGAGGAGAGATAGGATAAAAAGAGAGAATAAAGAGAAGAAACTGGGATGAAGGGAAATACAGTTGGTAATTATAACTGTGAATGTGAATGGGATGAGCTCACCCATAAAATGAAAAGGGATAGCAGAATAAATTAGAAAGCAGAATCCAGTGATATATTATTTACAAGTGGTGCACTTAGAATAGAAAGACATACATAGAATTAAAATATAGGAATTAAGGAAAATCAACTATGCTTTAGCTGAAGCAAAAAACAAACAAACCAGAAGTAGCAATCATTAACTCAGATAAAGCCAAAGCAAAAATAAGCCTAATTAAAAGAGGTAATCAGTGAAACTGCATTCTGCTAAAAGCTACCACAGACAGAAAAGAAATATTCTTTTACATCAGTTTCCTCTAATAAAGCCCTCATTTCTCACATATAAAGGGAACTGAGTCAAATTTATAAAATTAAGAGTCATTCCCCAACTGATAAATGGTCAAGGGCTGTGAATAGGCATTTTTCAAAAGTAGAAATCAAAGCTATTTATATCATATGAAAAATGTTCTAAACCCCTACCGATTAGGGAAATGCAAATTAAAACAACTCTGAGATACCACCTCATGCCTATTAGGAATGAAAAATGCTGGAAGGGATGAATGAGAGAAAATAGGCACACTAATAACTCTTGGTCTAATTGTAAACTGGTCCAACCATTCTGGAGAACAATTTGGAACTGTGCCCAAAGGGCATACCCTTTGACCAAACAATATCACTACTATATCTGTACCCCAAAGAGATAAAAGAAATGGACATATATGCACAAAACTATTTATAGCAGCTCTTTTTGTGGTGACAAAGAATTAGAAATTGAAGGGTTCTCATCAATTGGGGAATGGCAGAACAACTTATAGCATATGATTGTGATGATGTTCTACTGAGGTATATAATAGGACAAGGTAGGGGTGGGTCCAGAAAGAACATGGGAAGGCCTATACAAACTCATGAAAGGGAAGTGAAAAGAACCAGGAGATCGCTGCACACACTAATAGCAATGTTGTAATGATGATCAACTGTGAAATACTTAACTACTCTGATCAGTACAGCGATCTAAGACAATTCCAAAAGACTCATGATAAAAAAATGCTTGAACTGGGTACAAATTGTACTATAATTTTCTCACTATCTTTAATTTCTTTTTTGCTTTTTTAGGATGTTATGTCATAATTTCACATATATAATTGATATTTTGCTTGCCTTCTTGGTGGTTGGGGAAGGTTGGGAGGGAGAGATTTTAGAACCCAATTTAAAAAGAAAACAATGGTAAAGGTAAATACATAATAAATATTTTGAAAAGACAACAGTTATCTTTAACTGCACAACTGAGCTATCTTGCTTTAACAAGACCACAGGGAGAACTGGGTAGAGATGATCAGTCTGATAAACTTAGCTAGCATTATCCCTGACTCCTCATGTACTATAAGTAACTGGATGGCCTTCACCATCAGTCCCTATATGTTAGTCAGAAAAGAGGGTGTGACAAAGGCCCTTGTTTTGTAAGTCAGGCTAAAGACCTAAAAATAACGTGAAGAAATGAAAAAGAAAGTAAAGGAAACTTTTAGGGGCAGAAACACAGCAAAACAGTGTCTTCCTTGCTCAAATATCATTTATTACGAAATAAAAAAGATAATCTTAGCCACATATATGAGACATTTATGACTTTAGGGAAAAAAATTAATACTTAAATTTTACAATAAAAATTTGGATAAAATAAAAAACTAAAGGTGTGATTAAATGCCATTAAAGATGTCATTTTACATTTCATAAGAGTCTTGTCTTAACAATCTTTCTCCAAAAATACAGCATACACAGTGGAAAGGGAACTGGGGGACGTTAATGCCTTCTTAGGAAAAAAGGCAGCTTTTGAGGGTGGAACACTGGAAAAGGAGGAGGAGGAGGAGGAGGAAGGGAAGGAAAAGAGGGAGGAGGAAGAGGAAGAGGAGGAGGAGGAGAAGAGTTGCTACTCACTCATAAGTTGTGTTTGTCCTTCGTTCTCAAAAAGGACCATGACATCAAGATAATGACATGACTTGCTGTTGACTTCGATTTGAGTGAAGCAGGGTTGTACAAGGTCACCAACCTCACTTTCTTCTCCTGAGCTGTCTGGATCCAGTGGTCTGATAGTCATCAGGATGACGAGAGATGGCCAAGATGCAATGAGAGACCCTGGCCCTTTCAGGCTAAGGACTTACAGCATTCTCACTTTATTTTCTCTGGGTTTACTGGCTACCTTTCTTGCTCAAAGATCAAGCCTCAAACCCAATTTACCCTGGAGCCCATATACTGGACAAGTCCCCACCCATCCAGCACACAGTGGATTTAAATACTAAATAGTAATTGTTTCTCTTTTACCCAGGAACCCTGAGGGTCTTCTCCTCCCAGTTTGATTTTTTGTGTGTGTGATTAAAGGAGCCATCCCTTGAGCAACTGCTTAAATAAACCTGTTCATCAAATGGGTGTATTTCACTCAAAACGAGACAACATGAACACCAACGTATCAGGTAGTTTCATCATTTACTATCCCCCACGCCGCCATCAGTCATATATGTTAATTTCAGATGATATTTTTAATGTCATTCCTCCTGCAAAATTTGGAACTAATTTGGAACCAGTCCTTTAGTCCCCCCAATCCACTGGCAAGGATGAAAGAACACCCACTGATATGGGTCTAGAACAGATTTTTTCAAAGATGGATCAAACAACTGGTATTTATTAACTAAATTAAATATACCACCTACTCCTCCACTCTCACCCCTCGAAACTTTGGATAGTTTAACCTCTCAGTTCTCAAGAGAAGTTTCAAAGACTATCAAGATCAGTTATCGATCTAGGAAGATTTTTGTTTGTTTATTTTTGCCAGGAGCTTCCCACACCTTTGAAATGACAGGTCCTGAGGAATCAAAAAAGAAAAAAAAACTAACTAGTAATGGAAAGGATACAAGATTTAATCTCTGCTTTAAAGAGACCTACAATCTAGTTAGGAAGATATGACATATACCCATGGAAAGTTAACTGATAATAAATGACAACATTGGAACATAAGTGGCAAACGATGCAAGGCAACTGTTACAGTAGAGGACAGAGAGATCATGCTGAGTGAGGAAGTTTTCACAAAGCCTGTAAGAAGAGGCTTGAAAGTAGGGTAGGATTCAAAGGCAGAAAGAAGGGGAAGAAGTCTTCAAGCAATCACAGAATTATGGATACAAATCTAGAAGGATTCTCAAAAGCCACATACGCCAAAACCCTCCCATTGTACAAATGAGGAAAACTGAGGTCATCCAGAGAGGTTAGGTGTCACACTGCTAATAGGCGGCACAGGCTGAATTCCAGGGATTAACAGTATGAGGAAAGATACAATGCTGGGAATGTACAAAGTACAATAATACTTGTAGATATATATATAGTTTAATCATTCCCCATATTTACTTGAGTACCAGAAGTTTTTAATGAGATCTAAATGTCATGTTAATTCAGGCTCAACATTTAAAAAGGAAAATGCAGTTAGCTAGAGGACAATTATCCTATCGTGATAGGACCATCACATTTACATCCTTACTATGCTGTAGCCACAAGTTTGCTTCACCACTTCAGACTTAGAAACATTTAGGAGACATTTATTACAGAATTCAAAAGACATTAGTCATTTTGTTTTGAAAGTTTGAAATATGGTAAAGGTCTTTTTTTTTTTTTAAAATAACAGAGTTATTAATCAGCAAGAAAAATGCCTTTTCATCTCACACTCCAAAAGCTTCTACCTATAAGACTGCTAAAATAAATATTTAAATATATATTTGGAGCCACATTTGCTATATTTCAAATCTCCATGTAGTCATCTCATCTGCGAATCAAATACTTTCTCAATATGAAAGAACAATTCCATCATATTCCATCAGTTTAACTGATATGACCATAATTCAAGCAAAGTATTTTTCTTTTCTCGTGAAACATTATGCAGGTGTCTAATTATATATATGTAGTAATAATATGGTTACAAATATATGTAATATATAACAATGTGCAAATTTTATATGCAAATATGCAACATGTAATAATAATATACAAATATTACATGCAAATATATAATATTTGTAATAGCAAAAATGCCCCCCAAAAAACTCCAAAGCCTTTTGTAATGTAACTATTCTTAGTTCACAGAACAACCTTTTATCAGGAATGAGATTAATGTGGGAGCATATATGAGAAAAGAGTAAAGCGACTGTAATACATTTATGATGTTCCTCCAGTTTTCAAATCTTTCCTTCAATTCTTTGGACTATAGAAAAATGGATTCTGCTGTGCTGGTAGATGTAGAGGAAAAGTTCAATAAAATTATACATTGACCACTTGGGACAATTGATCCAAAAAGAAAACTACAGACTTGGGTGACAAAGATTCTCCATCTATCAGAACAAAGTACTTGCTGAACTAGTATAAATGTAGAGCTACTGTAAGAATTGACCTTTACATAGATCACAGCCCTCCCATAACAAGATTTGCACATGTTAAGTAAAATAACTTGAGACTGCTAAGGTTTCAAATTAAGTTTACTCTTACTCATCCAGACAAAGAAAAAGAGCTTCAACTGACTCCAATTATTTATAATCAAGTCTTTTTAAACTTGTCTACTTCAGTCCTTGCTAACTTTCTTGGATACTTACGAAAGGAGGTGCTCTTGCGGTGGTATAAAGAGGCTTCCATCATCCTTGACATTATCACAGTTTACAAGTGAAAACTTATTAACTACTTGAATGAGAGAGGATAGCATCTCCTCAGGTTTAGTGCTAGCAGCCAGTGTCTGGGTGGTTGACTAAGGGGCTGACTTTGTATTATGAGATGGGCAGGTCCACTCTGATACAAAATTATCATCTCCAAAGAATCATGTAAACAGGATTGAAGAACCAGCTTCCTGGTCCTGAAAACCCTTAATATAAAACAAACTCTTTAGCCTACAGAGTACAGAATATAGAAAGCAAATTATTGCCTCATCCTTGGGCTAATGAACCAAAGAAAAGCCTTGGATCCTGGCAAAAAGACACGTGACCTGACATATGACTAGAAGCAGGCAACGTAGAAGCTTCAAATGGATCTTTGATCCTGGAGGCCTGAAGGCATACAAGGACTCTTCTTTCCCTTACCCCAGTTCCCTTTCTAGTCAATGAAATGAACCACAGCATGTTGGCCATAGCCTGCCCTACTTCTTGGTCTTGTCTTTCTCTTTGGGATGATAGACATGGGAAGCATAGCATTTGTTCAACTTCTCCAAGATGGATAGAGAGTGCCTGTTCTGGAAAATAGGATCAAGTAGTTTTTTCAGCTTGAGGAACTGGGTTCCTATTTTTCCTCTGTCATCTGTGTGAGTTTAGGCAAGGCGTTTAGTATCCCTGAATCTTCAATTCCTCATCTGCAAAATGACTGGCCTGAATTGGGTGATCTTTAAATCCTTTCATTCCTCCTCTTTAGTGCTCACTTCTAGGAGCTGGGAACTCTATAATCCTTCACATCTTATAAGGCCCCAATAAATGTAGGACAGTTATCATTTTTTGCTAATCCATTGTGATCCTCTATTTTTAAAATAAATTTTTAGAGATAATTTGTTTTTATAGCCCTTAAATTTTGAGGAATAAACTATGTCATATTTTCATGATTGTTGTTTATTTTATTTTTAGCTCATTGGAATAATTTTTAATGTGTGTATTTGTAATGAACTAGTAATTTCTTCTGGTTTTCTTTGTGCTTTGTGAGTCTCCATTATTGAGCCAATAATTTTCCTTAAAGTCCATGTGCTTCATGATGCCCATTAAATCTCAATTTCTCTTCTTTCTTTTCTCCTACAATGTCTAGATCCTAAGAGTACGAGACCCTAAAGACTTAGGGTGTCATCAAATTCAGCAAAATTGGTAGTGGAAGGGAGAAATGTCTCCTCTTACCTCAGGATATTGAGTAAAAGATGGTAGGAGGATGGGGATAGATAGATGGGGACAACAGGGATAGAAGACTGATTTTGGTGGGCTCTGACTACAGTTTTAATGGTATAATGAGTAACTATGACTTTTATAGTGAGAGAATCAGAAAAGGATTACTAAGGGTGAAGGTATTCTTTAGAGTGTGTGTATATAATATATATGCACATATATTACATATACACATATAACATGTACACATATATACACATAAATGTACATATATATATATATACAATGTGCCTACAAATACATATACATATATATGTATGTAAATATAATAAAACATAGATATAGAAGAGGCTTTTTGGCCATTCCACATGTGACTAATTTTCAAAGACATGGTATGATAAAAGCATTGGGTTTGTGTTCCAGTCTTATTTCAAATAACCTCTACCTATGTGAGCAAAGGAAAGGAAGGCATTTAATCTCTGGGAGCCCCAAATTCTTGACTGGTAAAGGAAAACCTGACATTGAAATTCAGAAGCCACATATCATGGTGGATAGATAGAGCACTGCTTTAGTTGACCTTTTCTTAGGTTGTCGTTACTGTTTTTGTAGCTGAAGTTTCTTGGCGATCCTGTAGATGTGGGCAGTCTGATATATGAAGCATTGAAATGGGGCTTACATACCTCTACACATTTTAGTCCTAGAGAGAGACTGAAATTTGCATTCAAGTACATAAAAACAGTAACCCTCCTCCTTCCTCTCCCCATTCCAGACTCATCTGACCTTTCCTAAAAGTAGCGATGAGTGATAGTTGCTGTGGTTTTCTTTTCTTCAGTTTTTATATTAAATTTTCTCTTATTTAAGACTTTGAGGGAATGGTTGACAGAGGAATTCTGAGTCTGTGGATTTTGTCACCAGTATCCAGCTCCTTTTTCATTCTGGGCCCTTGGGGCCAAGGCCCTTCTAACCCAACCATCCCTTCCTTCCTTTGCTAAGTTTTTTTCCAGGGTCTAAACAGGAGAAAGTGAGGCTGGTGACTTTGCACTGCATTCCTTTACTTAAATCCAATTCACTTGTGTGTCATGGCATCACCTTCCTGACATCATGGTCCTCTTCCAGAACAAAGGGCAATCTTCTCTAGGGTCTATATAATGGGGAAGGGCCCAGGGCACCAAACTTCATTTCCCTTCCAGCTCTGCTCCTTCTTCTCAGACTTGAATACTATCCCTCCTTAACATTCTTCCTTAACTCACTATTGTATTTTGACTTCTCCCATAAGAATGTAAGGTCATTGTGGGCCAAGTTTATCTTTTTTTTTTCTTATATTTGTATCCCCAATATAGTGCTGAGCACATAATAAGCACTTAGTAAATTCTGGTAATCTGTCCATCAGTTGGACATGCTCTTGAGTTGTAAAACAATTAGCTATAGGAATAGCCAATCTTTTTACTACAACAGTCATCAGGGAGTGGCTGCTTTTGTTTTGGCAGTAGGAGAACATTCCCTTCCCTAAGAACTCTAAAAGACCTTAGCTTTAAAAGACCAAGGTCTCCCATGGCATTCTCGGCCATCCCTAGTCATCCTGATCTATATCTGGCCACTGGACCCAGATGACTCTGGAGGAGAAAATAAGGCTGGTGACTTTGCAAAAGCCTTCCCTCACTCAAACCTAATTCAATTGCAAGTCATGTCATCAACTTCCAAATGCAACGGTCCTCTTCATGAATGAAGAACAAACCACACGACCATAATGTTAAAATACAGACGAGTATTATCTTCTTAACTTTCATAACTAAATAATATAATACTGACTATAATACCTTCAAATGTAATTTCACTTGTTTAAGAGTGCCATTGTCTAAGGAAAAGGACCTATTTGTGCAAAAATATTTATAGCAACTCTTTTTGTGGGAACAAAGCATGGGAAACTAAGAGGATGCCAATCAGTTGGGGAATGAATGAACAAGTTGTCATATATAAATACGATGGAATACTACTGCACTGTAAGAAATGATGAAAGGAATGGTTTCAGAAAAATCTGGGGAAACTGGTATGAACTTATGCAAAGTGAAGCAAACAGAAGTAAGAGAACATCCTACAGAGTGAAAGCAATGGTATAAAGGCAATCAATTCCAAAAGACTTAGCTACTCTGATTTACAACGATCCAAGACAATGCCAAAGGAGTTACTATGAAAAATCCCATCCACTGCCAAAGAGAGATTTTTCTGCTTTCTGTTAGATGAATCTAAACCTAGAGCGTCAGGAATCAAAGTAATGAGTCCTGTTGATTGCAGAACCTGCTGCTATGTATTATTCCACTGTAACAACGAAATTCCTGTACATGTTGTATTATTGAACTACTTTAGTGAAAAACAACCTTGTAGAAGAATAAAGGATTTTACATCTCTGAGACTCAGTTTTCTCTCTAAAAAATGAGAGAGTAGTCAGTCCCTTTATTATTCACCTCATAAGGTTGCTGTGGGGATCAATTAATATACTTGATGTGAAGGTTTTTGCAAATTTCAAAATGTTATATAAATGTTAGTGGTCATTAAATGATGGTATTTGAGCTCCCTTAATTCACAGTGTTGAGAGGAAAACTACTTTTCAAACCACAAAGCATTACATATGAGCTACTCTTATGACATAGCAATAAGGATAGAAAATTCATTCAAATTATAGGTTATAATATTTAAAGAGTATAGCTTATTGACTGAATGAAAAGGGGAAAATATTTGGAATCAGATGAAATGATAAAGTTTATGAAATTCAGAGAATGATGTTTATTTTACTTATTTTTCATAACTTCTAGAATTACTAATGTTTTTTTAAAAGAACATTTGAAGGGACCAGCTGAGATAATTTTTCAACACTTTATGTTTTTCTTTAAGTTGTCTTCATTCCTTAAGCAGTAACTGATTTGTTCTTGATGGTATGAATATTGGTGTCTCAGTGAGGAAGAGGGTACAAATAAAGGGTTAACAACTCAGATACAGGACATGGTAGAAAAAGTCCAGGATGCCTGGAGTAACTGTTTATTCTTCCTCCTGGTTTGCTCATATAGCCATCTTTAGCTCTGATATTAGGCCATTATGTTTTGAAGTCAACAGAGGCAAACAAGAAGGAGGGGGAACCTTCTGGTCTGCTGGGTTGGCAGCAAGGGAGACATCTTGCCATTTTATGTCACATATCACAGACAGCTTCATGTGATGGAACTAGTATATGTTATAATCTCTATATGGAAGGAGGAGGAATTAATTAAAAAATTAATCGTTGATGACTCTCAAATTTGTCCTGGCAACTGGACTGAGGGTAAACAGATGTCTGACCAGCTGCAAGGCATGTGTTGGCTTTAGTTGACTTAAGCTGCTGGTATCCCTGTATATGGGCAAGGCTGAGAACTGAGACTGCTAGAACAAAGGATACTTTCCTCTAGGAAGCAATCCCAGATTCAGGTTTGTTTGTTTTGTTTTGTTTTTTCCAACATGCTATGAGTATCCTTTGGGCTACAAATCATTTCTAAGTTGTCTCCAAAACAGTGGACACTTAATAAAAGCTCTTGGCTGAGCATCAAACGAATACCATCACCCTTAGCTGAGGGCCACAATGTTAGAGCAAGTATCTAAGGTAGAATTTGAACTAAGGTCATCTGATTAGGAGCCCCATGGTTTTTCCAACATACCACATGGCCTAGATAAGTCTTGGGGAACTGTGTGAAGCACACAGAAGTAAGTTGCCCAGGGTAACATAGCTAGTAGGTGTCACACACACTATTGTTCTGACTAGAAATATTATTTGCAGATTTCAAAATGCTATATAAGTGTTAATGATCATTGAATGATGGTACTTGGATTCTATTATTCTGACTAGAAATATCTCATGCCAAGCTTACTCTATGTCATTATAATAATCAGAATTTATTAAATCAAAGGTATTTTTTTTAAATTTAAAGCACTTTTAAAATCTGCTTAGTTGAACACATCTTAATACCAAGGAAGAGATTAGGTCTTGGGAGAATTTAATTCACAAGTCACAATTAACTATAACATAGAGAGTGTTTGAATGCCAAGGAGGTAATGGAGATCATCCCTTATCAACAAGCAGGCATAAAGTACAATGCCTGTAGGAAGCAGGATACTTTAAAAATATTATTTTATTTTTTGCTTGCTTGATTTTCCAGTTATATCCCTTGAGGTTTTGCAGCTGGACAATCTCAAGGCTGAGAGCAATGACTGGCTCGGAAACTAGTCGTTATAACTTCAGAGATTCTCTTCTCCAGTGTTATGACATTTGATTCAATTACTCCCGAAACCAAAGCTATGCTTAATCTGAACATTTGGGAGCCTGGAATGTCTCTTCTTAACCCCTAAGAAAGAGGAAAGGTCAGTGATGTTAGAAGAATTGTTGGTTGACATTTGAGCTAACTCTGTGCTTTAGAAAGGGAAGGGAACGGAAAAGGAATGAGGACCTTAAAAGGGCTTACTCTGTGCCATACACTGTGCTAAGCACTTTCACAGATAATATTTCATTTGATCTTTACAATGATTCTGTAAGCTAGTGCTAATGCTATCACCATTTTATAGTTAAGAAAACTGAGGCACATGGAAGTTACAAGATTGGCCCAGAGCTAAATAGTTAGGAAGTAGTCGAGGCTAGATTTGAACTCAGATCTAAGTTCAGCACTCTCTCTACTTCTATATCAAGTATTGCTTTTGGAAAATCTTCCTAATGTAGTCACTGACATTAGATAAGTGGTAAGAGAGAGAGATGTATCCTAGAATCAAACTGGCAAATTTTTCATATGCCTAGATGGACAGTAACCACCTTTGTTTCCAACACAGGCTTAGGCACACACGATGTGATCCCTAAATGTTACTTGACTTAACATCAAAACCAGATCTACCTGGTTTTGATGAATGGAATGCTTCTAGCCAGTCTATTGGACCATACAGAATGTAAATTTAGAGCCAAGAGACTTAGTTAGGAGAACAATCACTAAATCTTCCTGATGAATGAATGTGAGAGTGGGTCTTACTTAAGCAAGAGATGTCCTCAGGCTATTATTAGTGGCATCTGATCCAAAGGCAAAAATCAAAAAGCCCTGAGCCAGAGGGATCTTCAAAAGTACAAAGACCTTTAGAGCCATGAACTACTGGAGGATTCCTCTTAGGGAGCAGCAAAAACATGACATAGTTTGTGTAAGTTTCCTACTTTAAGCAGTGCTTTTGTGGGGCTGCTGGGCATTTCAGGCTCTGACAGCTGTTTAATAAATTTCTAGATAACAAGGAAATAGGAAGAGTATTTGTATGGATTCCAGTTATGGCGCTTGCCAGAAATCACTCAGGCAAATTATTTAACCTCCGGGCTTCTACTTCTTCATCTGTGAAAATAAAGGGGTTTGAACCAGGTGATCCTGAAGGGCCAGCTCTAATGACTATGAATTGGGAAGGAGAATAGATGGAGTACTGGGAATCAGGAAGATTTTGGTTCAAATCCACCCTCAGATACTTAGAAACTATGATTCTGGGCAGGTCACTTAATGTCTCAGCCTGTTTCCTCATCTACAAAATGGGGACAGTAATAGCATCTGGTATACAGGGTTCTGGAGAGGATCAAATGCCACATTCCATGGCTCTGTAAATCTTGTAAAGCACTCTAAAACTTAGCGATTGTCACATTTCTAATGCAGAGAAACCTTCTTATCAAAATCACAGTATAGGAAAAGCTGTCAATCAGAGAGACAAGGAAAGAAATTAGGAATCCTGGAGAAACAGATGTAAAATCAAGACTGATTCACTCTTGAACTTGGTTCTTGGACCTCATCAAGTTAACTCATTGCTTTGGTGGAAACTGTCCATATTGACAGTCTCCTTCTTTCTCCTTTCATTGTCCTTTTCCGGTCCTCAAAATTTCCAGAGTTGATTATAAAATTTTCAATTGGATATAAACTACTTCAAATCAATAAATACGAGTTTTTCCAATGCACAAGTCCTTAAAGTCAAGTAGCCGCCTAAATCCACTACGGACTGTCATACGACAGGCATATTTCAATAGAAGTCAAAGCAGTCAATAAGGTAAGAGATGGAGACACCATTAACCACAGTGCTAAGTTAACACCATGGATCTTTGCACAGGAGCAAGGGCATGTTCTTTGATTCCTTGTTGCAATTCAGTAATCTTGTCAGAAGTAAAAGCACAAAAAGTCAAAAATTCAAACATGTGGGGAAAAAAAGTGTTCTCTCCTTTCTTTCATTACCTCCCATGGGATTAAAAAAACAATAAAAGGGAAAAAATCTCTTTGGTCAAGATCATAGAAATATTTATCTCATCTAGCTAGATCATAAATTTTAAAAGATTATTGCAAGGCTTGGTCTTTGTGCAGTAGAAATATACCAAGAAAGTGAAATTTCTCTTTTTGCTGCTAATATTATAGAAGCTTAGAGAAGTCTGTATTTTTTGGTAATTTTGTTATTGCTGGACTTGTATAATGTCATCAAAGATAACATTATTGAAACATGAGTAAAAAAAAAACAGCCTTCCTACTTTCCTTCTTTCCTGCCTGCCTTCTTTACTATCTCTCTCTCCTACTTTACTTCCCTTCCCTCCTCTTTCCCTCTTCTCTTCCCTTTGTTTTCTCTTCCCCATTTCCTTTTCTCCCTCTTCTCTTCCCCTTATTCTTCCTTCTCAAAGGAAAGTGAACCCAATCAGAAAGGTTTGGGGTTGAAAACTATGCATACATGAATTTTGATTTGGCTCTAGACCCAGGCTCTCCAAGTCTGTTATTATAATTTTAAAGCAAATGGAACCTTTCATGCATGCAAGACTTATCTCTGACCTTTAATGGTAATTTTACAGATTGAAAAACCACCAGAATCCTCAGTTGTGGAAAGGAAAAAGACATTTGCTCACAGACTGTTGCTCTGCCTTGGCAGATAGTAATTTTCCATAGATGAGAGGGGAAAAAAATCATGGAAATTGCAGAGTTATGGTCGGCTCTGGACTGAACCTATATAAACCTACTGCCACAATTTCATATTTATCCTTTTGTGTGGATAGGATATCAACCTAGCATGTTTAAAGAAGATGTGACTAATTTTCTGCAAGCTGGCTTGTGATCACTAAACTGACATAGTCTGGTTTCTCAGAGATTACTTTATGCCATGTTGGATGCATTTGTAATGGTATAATCAGGAAACCTTCACCCTAGCCAGAGTACATGGCACTGTGTGTGTTATGTTTAGATTTATTATACATTTTAATGAGAATAATGCCATATTTCTGTTGGGAAAAAATTGTGAAGGCATTTGATCTAAAATGATGCCCAACTATTACTGATGGTAGAAGTCATAAATGTGAGTTCCCTAACATCCCCTTCCAGTCAAAAAGGGCCCTAACAGTGTACTTTTCCAGGTTCTAGTTGGGAGGGGGGGTTGGTAATTGAGGTTTTCCATCCATGATTGGGGTGGAGCACCTTTCAAGCTGGCAGCCACTTCCCCTAGGGTTTAAAAAAAAGTGAAACAACACATCACTTTGAAAGCAATCAAGCAAAACTTTTGCCAAGGGCCATAAAGGAATAAACACATCCACACCCATAAATACCAGGTGAGTGTGTGTAACTGGCATCTTTTTCTCTGTTCTACCCCCAGCGATCAATCCCTCCAGCCCTCTGTGCCTGTTATGTTTGAAGGCTCTTCTTCTCTATAGTAGCTCAAGTTCTAGAAGAAAGGCGGGTTTGTGTGTGAGCTAGAATGGAGGCAAGTAATGGAGTGAAAATGAAGCCCTCTGGCTTTTAGGTAGGCTGATCCATTCTTTATAAGGGGAGAAATTGGCTGACATTTTTATTTAAGTGGATTTAAATTAGAAGCATAGAGCTGATAGCTGACCCAGTAGATACAGCAATGGGCTTGCAATCAGGAAGACTCATCTTCCTAAGTTCAAATGTGTCTTTGGATGCTTAGCAGCTGTGTGACCCTAGGCAAGTCACTTAGCTCTGCCTCAGTTTCATCATCTGTAAAATGATCTCGAGAAAGAAATAACAAACCAGTCCATTATTTTTGCCAAGAAAACCCCAGGTTGGATAACGAAGAATCAGACATGACTGAACAACTCTGTATATACTTTTTATGTGTAGTGATATAAATAATTTTTCCTCCATTTGAAGATGAGTTCTTTGAGGGTAAGGGCTATGCTTTCACCTTTTTTGGCATCTCTAGAAGTTAGCTTCGTGCCTGGAATATAATAAGCCCTAGGTGCTTTCCAGGTGCCATCATGGGCACCGACACAAAATCTTGCAGGCTCCTAGAAATTTCTCCTTCCTAAAAGGAGAAAAAGAGTCAGAGAAGAGATGAAACCTGTCAAAGCAAGTTATGACCCTATGTTCCTATAAAAGGAAACCCTTTGCTTCCTTCATTTTCATGTATTTGATATCAAATGCTGGGACAATGGGAGCTGTGGGCTGAATGCCAGGGCCACCTTAACTCTATACAAGTCCTGCCAACTATTATTATGTGTGCAAGTAGATGACAGGTATAATCAAGAAACTGAAATCCTTCATGGTCTCAAATAATCTTCTTGAGAGACTATTTTTTTGGGGTGGTGGGGGAGAAGCAAAAGTAATAGGATTAAATTTCATCTCTATATAACCCTGGGAATGTCATTTTCATCTTTCCAAGCTTCATTTTACTCATCTCTAAAATGCAGTGATTGTAGGATAAAATGACATTTGAGAATCATTGCAGTTCTGCAACAATACCATTTGATGTCACCTAGTGGAAGCTCATTGTCTATAAACAGGCTTTCAATAAATATTCACAGAGTTTTACTGATTCCTTCCTCTCTACCATTACAGAGTCTGAGGACAAAGCAGGATTGAACAAGATCTTCAGTTCTCTGGGCCTCAGTTTCCTCATCTGTACAATAATTACATTGATGATTACATTGGATTGGATAAGCTTAGAGTCTCTTCTACCTGAAAATCCTATTAGTCTAAGATTTTGATAACAGACTACATATGTTACTTTTCGTAAATATTTTCCAGGATTTATACTCTTAGGCCAGTTTCCCATGGGCCACATACAGTTTTATAGTTTACTTTTTTCTTAAAATTTTAACAATTCAAAATATTTTTATACACACGTAGCAACTGCTCTGCAATCACTGTTGTGAAGATGGGAAACTCAAAGAGGTGGTATCCCCAAATTCTCCAGTTGGATGAGTCTGAACTTTGTGAGACTGTTGGAGGCTGAGGGAAAAAAAAAAGTCTAAAGAGCACCAGTCTTTTCAGCTGGAGGAGAGGACATCCCTGATCTTGGAGTGCAAACTCTCCTGCTCCATTGCCCCAAGATCCTCTGAGCTCCTGTTGAAGGTTGTGAGATTTGAAAGCAGAGGTGCAACACTTTTCCCTGTTCCTTCTTGACCCCTCCCTCCTTCTTATTAAAAGAGATTTTTGCTTCTCCCATTTTCTGTTAAAGAATGGAGGAAAGTTAGTTCAAAGTTTGTAGCTTCATAAAGTTGGTGGATAATTTATTTCTTGGTCCTTCTGGCTATAGAAGAGTATAGATTGGTATAGAGCATATATAGAGTATAGAGCACAGGGGTGGGGAACCTGCAGCCTTAAGGCTACATGTGGCCCTGTAGGTCCTCAAGTGCAGCTCTTTGACTGAATCCAAACTTTGCAGAACAAATCCTTTTATTAAGGGGATTTGTTCTGAAGAAGTTGATTCCTTTCCTTATTACATGCAGCTGAGGCAGTTGCTTCCTTATGAATGATTAACCCATCCTCCACCTGCTTACCCCTTCTTGTTACTCTTTATGAATCTTTCCGCCTTCCTTTACATTGAAAAAAAAAAAAGGAAAGCAATCTGGTCAAACTCTTATCTGGTGTAATTAATAACAGCAATGGGTAGAGATTCAGAGAGTGGTTTTCATTCCTGGAGAGAAGGAAAATGCATCTCTATGTCCGTTGGGCTGAGACTTGAAGAGAGGGAGGCAGGACAGAGGGGGAGGAGAAGACACTGATTCCATCAGGAAGTTTCACAGGCTCAGGAGGCAAGATGACATTAGACCCCAAAGCAAGCACAGACTGTCATGAGCAAGAGAGCTGGTAAGTAGAGAAAATGGTGTAGATATAAACCTTTATATCAAGAGTTCTTAACTCATTTTGTCTGTTATAAACTTTTTTGGCAGGTACATGAAACATACAAATCTGTTCTCAAAATAATGTTTTTAAATGCATAAAAATAGGATTGCAAAGAAAACCAATTATACTGGAAGTTACAAAAAATTTAAAAATAAGATTATCGATCTCAAGTTAAAAAAACTCTACCCTAAATGTGAGATAAGTCCTCCAGGCAAAAGCAAATCAAGTTTGGACAGGATCAGCCCCGCAAAGAAATGATCATGCTTCTCATGGGATATCCACTCCCTTAAAAAACCCATACATCTATCTTCTGTTAGGCTCAACCTTTTACACACACATTCATATTTAGAATTTGTTGAATTATTGTTCACATTACAAAGGGCCACTCTAGCTTTTAAAAATAGGGATTCATCACTGATTCCTGTAAATAATTAGCTCTCTTATAGTATCTGAAATATGAATTAACCTAAGGAAATTACTCAGCAACTTTAGGGGAATGAATCCATTCCATTATTATATAAATACACACAAGATTCAGTAAATCTTTATGGAGAACAACGTAGAGACTGAAAGTTTCTTTATGATCCCTTTCAAAAGACAATGTTAAGGAACTATCTAAATAATACTTTTAGTTGTTTTCAGTCATGTCTGATTCTTCATGACCCTATTTGGGGTTTTCTTGGCAAAGATATAGGAGTGGTTTGCCATCTCCTTCTCCAGCTCATTTTACATATGAGAAAACTGAGGGAAACAGGGGTAAGTGACTTGCCCAGAGTCACACAGCTAGTCAGTGTCTGAGGCTGGATTAAAACTCAGGAAGAGAAGTCTACCCAAAATAACACTTAGCTATATTTTAATCATGTCCTTCTAAAATTCCATTAACAAAGGGTCAAGGACCCATGCCGTCATATCAATAAATAGCCATAATGTTCTACACTGCAATGTGAACATGAATAAGACACCAAGGTGCTCAAATGTTCACTTCTCTTATGGTCATTACAAAAATGGACTAAGTATTTTTTAACTTCCACAAGTAGTTGTGATTAAGACTCCCAAAATAAAATGATAATTCACTTTTCCCCGGGGTATTTTCTTGTTTGAGGAAAAGAAAGATGTGGGAAAATAGAAGAGGATATAGAACTTTTTTCATGCTACTGGAGTGGGATATGTGGGGGGGAGAGTTCTGGGAATAATGACTATGAACCTATAATACTTCACTTTAATAATGTTATAAATCATCACACCAGTAATATATCATTAGGACAGTCTTCATTTGCAAAAACCAAAATAGTTATAATACAGACAAAAAAATGCACATACATAGAATATGCAGAAATAAATACAGGAACATACTAATATAAAGGGTGTGGCTAAGCCTGACTTTGGAGATGACTACACACACATATGTATTATATATGTATGAATATACACATATACATATACATGTGTGTATAGTATACACGTTGTCTTCCCCAACAGAAAGTAAGATCATTGAAGTAAGGGATGTTTCATTTTTATGAAGTTCCAACTGCCTAATCTGGAGTTCAAAGTCATTTACAATCTGACCTCTGTTTACCTTTTCTGCTTTTTCTCCTGCTAGTCTCACTACACAACCCTTCATTTGATTCACAGTGGTCCATTCATTCTTTGTCGCATATGTTTTGAACTTTCCCAACTATTTCTGTTCACTTGCTTTCACTCCTTTCTTCTGGCATTCCCTTCTTCCCCCCTCCTTCCCATTGTACCTCTGTTTCCTGCTTAGAAAATCCTCTTCCCTTTACCACAATCACCTTAAATCCTGCCTCTTTGCTGAAGCATTCAGTGATTCCTCCAGTGAGATCTAATATGTCTCATCTCTAAACTTTTATAACACTTACTATCTCTACTACTCATATAACAACCAATATACAGTTTTGCACTACTGTCATGATTTAGCTCCTCGAGTTTTTGGAGACTCAGAGTCTTATATTTATAAGTATTTCTCATCATGCTTACCGTGGTGTATTTTCCATAAATGTCTGCTAAATGCATGGATGGATGGATGGATAAATGAATGAGTGAGTGAACAAATTCCATTCCTCACAGGTCAATACAGAAAAAGGAAATGAAATAAAAATTCCTTCAGGATAAATGGAGTTAGTTACTTCTCCAAAAAGAAGTCCACATCATAGAAACAGCCCCTTAACCCTGCTGTGCTTCTATCAGAGGGAAAATTGCTAGCATACATGTAAAGTTAAAAATATCTCACATGTCTGACTTATGGATGTGCCATTTTTAGCTGTCTCTGTGCTCTTTGTGATCCCTTGACTGGGTCAATAATTAGCTAGGCAGCCCCTAGGGGTGAGCAAAGAGAAGAAGGGCAAATGATTTGCTCTAAAAAAGCCCTGAGGCACAAGTCACAAGCACACTTGAGGCTTACTCTATCAAAGGAGATCACATCAGGTGGGCAGAGAAATGAGAAACTGAAGATTAATGAGCTGGAACTTGGCCCAGAATGAGCTGATTTAATGAAACCCACTGTTAATGTAACACATTTTTGCCTTTTGCTTTAGCCAGGCACATTTTAAAACACTCTGATGGTGTCACAAAAATGACTCCTCCAATTGCATCAGTCCTCTGCCTCTCATTCCCAGCTAACCTGGAGGACCTGGAGGGAAAGAAAGAGGGGGATGAGAGTAGAATGAACACAGAGAGAACCAGTCTAGAAGGCAAGAGACCCAGGTTTTAGTCTGGTCTTTTGCCATACTTCCACTGTGTGATCAGGGTCAAAGTATTCACTTCCCCGGGTTTCAATCTCCTCATCTATCTAATGGACATAATAACGGATATCCTACTTACCTACCTGAAGGAAATAGTGTGTGGTTTTGAATTTTTTTAATTCTGAACTTAACATAAAAAATTATGTAATTATAATACATTATATTTATATATATATATAAATATAATAATACATATAATAAACCTGTTACTTTCAAAATTGTCCTGTTTATTTGTGACTCCTTCTACATTCTTCTGCGTATTTTAAAAAATGAATTTTTTTTTCACTCTAGCAGATAATGCATTTTAGAGTGTCTTAAAATGTAGTACTACTCAAATACAGGAGTATTGTGAAAATTCTGCCATATTCTCTACTTTGCAGCTTCATTATGACTGGTGGATGAACCATCATTCTTGCATTAGGTAGGTCCTCCCAGCTTTGAATATATTTGTGAAGAGGCTTGGGAGAGAGACTCTATGTAGTCCAACATAATTTATTATGGTCCAACATAACTGACTCTAGAGAGACTCACTGTCACTAGCAGGCTGGCCATCAGGGGATGATTTTTTTAGGTCATGACAGGATTGGAACAGGGAAAGAATGAGATTGGCTTCCATGAAATTTCATTATTTTGACATTGAGATGAGAAGACATGGATGAGTTTCAACCAGCATTATTGGATGGAATACCCACATCACATACATCACAGATACTTGGAGGTACTAAACTGTGGCAAGAAATATTTGGAATATGTGCAGAAACCGAGTAGTATTATAAACATGTGGTCTGTACTCACATGGAGTTATAGTATAAAAAAAATCCAAAAATCTAAATAATACTTATCAGAATCATAGAATTTGAGAACTTTTTAAAGACTCCAACAACTAGATTGTTTATTTAGGTTGGCTTGGGGACTCCTCCTATTGTGTATATGCATTGGGCAGGAAGTGGGTGGTAGCAGTAATAAATTTATCTTCCCTGTCGTAGGATAATAGAAATTAAAGGATTTTTTAAAAAAAGTATCATTATCTTTTGTTTTCATAACACACAGTCATTTCCCTTTAACTGCACACCCGCCCTTAATGAATCTATCTTAGTAATGAAATAAAATTTTTAAGCAAAGCCAACCGACACAGTGACCATTTCTGAAAGAGTATATCGGATTTGTCCTATCTACTTCTCTGAGATCCAGAATGTTCCTTACATGTCAGCAGTATATGACAGCTTCTTGGCCCTCTCTGCCGCCTTTGACATTGCCAATCACCCTCTTTTCTCTTGAAAATCTCCTCTTGCTAGGTTTTCATGACACTCTCCTCTTATGGTTCTCCTCCTGCATATCTAGACTGTTCCTTCCCAGCCTCCTTTGCTAGAGCTTCATCCATGTTACACCAGCTGGGGGTAAACCCACAGAGATCTGACTTTTTTCTTTCCTCTCTATGCTGTTAAGGAAACTGAGTCCTGGAGAGGCATTGCTAATAAGTTAGTAAAGTCAGGATTCAAATCTGTAAACATAATGAATTTCCATGACACAAGATTGTTTCATAGTTTCTGGTAGTGAGCCATTTTTTTTGTTCTTTCAGCTTCTAAATGTTACCTTCTTATCTGAACTACTCTATGACTAAAAAGATTCAGGATGAAAATAAATGTCCAAGTGACAACTAACATGCCCATTTCTGGCCTGGATCACAGGAATATTTCTGCCTTTCATCTGTGGATGATCATAGACTTTCTCTACTAGGGCAACTTTGGAAGCTGTTATGAGGTCTAATGTCTACCAGAAGGAAATGATTTACTAATTTGGTGCCTTCTTATGACCTAAGAGAGAGTTGGATGAAAACAAAATGTCTATTTACATCATCTGAATTAGCTTTTATGGACTATAAAGAAAACCATTCCTGGGCTTTCTGTTGCAATTCAAATTTTGCTACCTCAAACAAATTGCATTAAGCTACTTCCTTTCAATTTTTGTCTATTCATCTGCTTCCCTGACTCAACTTCCCCTCCTTAAAAAGGCAAAGAAGAGAAGAAGCACTGAGTTGTAAAGTCAATCGCAGGGAAACAAAACAAAACAAAACAAAAATCCTCCACCTAGAAAGTTGTCTGTCAGTCAATAAACACAAGAAAACTTTACCTGCCTGGAGGATTTGAATGACCTGACATTTCTAGTTAATTAAGTTAAATCCTTTTATTTGTTTGTTTGTTTTTGTTTTTGTTTTTTTTTCTTTTTGTTTAAACTCTCATTGCTAAAAATCTTTGGAAAATGTATTTGTAGTCTTGCTAAGTAGAGTACTTGGATAGTTTGAGGAATCTATGACCTTGTCACTGTGTGTGGATCAAAGATACAGGTAAAAGATGTCCATATGCTGCTCTAAATCCTACACCCAATATTCTGGGGTCCTTCTCCTGCTCCTCTTGACAAGCAGTGAAGTCTATCAGTTAACCCTTTGTCTCCATATAACTAGCCCTCCTTTTTCAGCCATTCAGCTAGCTCCCTGATGGGGTTGTTTTATGCTGATTCTCTAGCACAAGTCTTAGTTGGAAATACATTAGAACTTAATTACCATATATTTCTCCACTGCCGTTTAAATAGTTCTCAGTTTTAATTTATCAGAGACTGAGATACTCTGTGACACAGGGCCCTACAGCATCACAGCAAAAAATGTTGCATAAAAAGATAGGCCTTTAGGTTAGGGAGAAGTTTAAGGTCATTAAAGACACTGTGTAATTTCCCAAAGGCAATCCAACCCACTAGCCAACTCCTGTTAAATTCTGGGTCCTCCTCATTGTCCAGTCAAGGTGTCTGTTTGAAATAGGGATCTTCATGGATCTATTCTTTGGTTTGTCTACTCAGTAGCCTAAACATAGATATTCTTAATCTACTTAGCTTTTCCATGGCAAAAATCAGGCCAAACATTTTAGATTGATTGTAGATCTATATAGGGAACTGCAAATGGTGATATCTTCTAGATACTTTTGTTTGTGGATGACACAACTGAATTATAAGGACTGTGGGTCCTAAAGATGAGTAAGGAAATTATACCTTGCTCCCTTCTTCGCAGAGGTGGGGGACAAATACTAGGTAATTTTACAGATTCTCTTCTTTTTCCTTCTTTCTTTTTTGCTTTAAGAATGTCTCTGAGATGTGTGGAGAGGAAGAGGGGGGAATACAATAGTAAATGGAAGTTATGTAAAAACAAAGATACTAGTAATTTTTTAAATGTACAGTTGTACATAAATAATGGTCATTATTGGATTTACCACCATTTTTTTTCCTGATAAGGAAATGGAAATTGGTAAGGAAACTTCCAGTGGGAAAAATCCTGCTTCATCTATCCTAATCAATGAATGTTCTATAACTTATAGCCTTGGTGAGCTGTGTCCAGAGCACTAGGAGACTAAGAAACCTGCCCAGAGTCAAACATATAGCTAATATGTGGCAAAAGTTATGTCTGAATCCAAAGCAGTCCTCAGCCTATTATCTATATAGAGCTGCCATATCCTTAATTGTCTATCAAAATTAAATGAATCAGATGTAGTTTGTAATTAGCAAACATTGTGTTTTTCTAAAAGCTGTTGCTGTTATGAGTAAATACCCTGGATAAAACCAGAAGTCCAATTTGTAATATGCTTTTCCCATTAATTAACCAAAAACATAAATAATTCGTGAGCAGTGAATATGCCTAGCCTTATAACTGAGGAGCAGAAGGGCAATCAGGTCCTGCTAAGTAACATAAGGCAAGGCCAAAAAGCTTTCCTGTCTGTGAGCTAGACAAGTAATTCTAGAGCTTCTGATTTTCCTCAGGAGACAGCATTTAAGCTAATCTGGTGTAGGACTGAAATATTTCATTGAAGTCAACTTTTCCTTCGTAAGTGAAATTCTACCCCTTCCACAGCTCCTGGGCAAAAATGTGATGCTCTTGGTCTTCGGAAGTCTAAACACTCACTTTTCTGTTTCTGTTTCTGTTTCTCTCTCTCTCTCTCTCTGTCTCTCTCCTATTTCCCCCTAAATCCTCTTTTCAAAGGAATCTTCACTTTTGCCTCTTAGAATCTAAATTTCCTTTAAGGACTCAGCTCCAGTGACCTCCCACATCAGTAAGGCCTATTCTGGTTCCCACTGCTGCTAGTGTCCTACCTCATCTCAGAAATGAATTTGTATTTACTTTGTAAGTATTTTGTAGATATTTATCTGTGTAATGCTAATGAGATTACAGATCTTCCCCATCCTTTAATGGGCAGAGCCATTAAAGGGAGTTTGATTAGGGAGGATTTGTAGGAAGGCCCACACCTTTCATTAATGAGGTTCTCAAGGGTTATGATGCCCTCTGGCTCTTGAAAAATGTATAAATACTCTGAGGTGAGGTTTTTACTTTGGGGTTTAATCCCTAGAAGTGTTTGTTTGGCCAGATGAGACTCTGGGCAGTCTCTAAGAAGCCTCCCAGCTTTGAAAACCCAGATGTTGGTGCTTCTCTCTCTGGACTATGTATGTATGTAATGGTTTGCCAGTTAGATCTGTCTGTTGGCTTGTGATGTATGTATTGCTTATAGTCAGACAATTGGAAGCCCTGTCTATTAATGTTTATTTCTCTGTTTGCTTCTCTCTCTGGACTATGTATGTATGTAATGGTCTGCCAGTTAGATCTGTCTGTTGGCTTGTGATGTATGTATTGCTTATAGTCAGACAATTGGAAGCCCTGTCTATTAATGTTTATTTCTCTGTTTGCATTGTCTTTGAAGTCCAGGGTGATGACTTTTTCCCCTGAACTAAGTGAAGGATATATGTGCTTAATTAAAGTGATTGTTGACCTCTCAAAAGATGCTTTCCTTTTAGAAAAGCAGATCTAAGAACCTGTATAGGAGGCCCTCCTATGTGTGTCAGGGTGCTTGTTTTTACAATCTGTGGGCATGACATAGCTGTTTTCCTTCAACAGAATGTAAGCTCTTTAAAGGAACAGACTTGTTTTGGTGCCTTGCATGAAGGAAGGAAGGGAAAAAAAGAAAGGAGAGAGGAAGGAAGAAAAGAAGGAGCAAGAGGGATGAAGACAAGGAAAGAGGGAAGGAAAGAAGGAGAGAAGGAATTTGACATCTGTTGAGGGCCAGGGTGGAGTGCTATTGACAAGATCAGGAAAGACCTTCGGGGAAACTGTTCTTGGAGACTGTGCTCATTATCATCCAGAATGACTCTCCATTCCCCCCAGATGTTGCTGTCCTTATGAGACAAACGTGGGAACTACAGAAAACAAGGGATATGTAAAATAGATGTCCTCTAGGCTAATAGCCTTTAAAGACAATAAGACTGGCCAAATCACTGGGACAGGAGACGAGCAGAATGTCAAGTAGACTTGCAGATTCTGTCTATATAAACCCCTAACCCTTGGATCAATAAACGAAACTGGTCTATCTTTTCCCGCCTCCCATGTCTCTTCTCTTCAGCCACGTCACTGAGCCGTGTAGGGATGCGGGCCGACCACTACAGATATCAGTCATCTGTATATTGGTGTGAATTTGTTTGCTTGAGGTATTTGCATTCTGAGACATCTGATTATACTTTATTAGACAATTTTCAAGTTATAGTTATCAGAAAATGGAGGTATTTGTTCACTAAAATATCCTTCCCAATTGCCTCCAAAATAACTTCATATATATATATATATGTAGTAAAATGACTTTAAGTGCCATTTGGGGGGTTTTCCTAATGAGAAACTATTCCATCACTAATCTGCAATAATCTAGTGGATTGGCCAAGCAGGTGATTCAGGATTTAAAATGAATACCCTCCGTTTTGGGGAGAAAGGATAGGATAAAGGTTGTTAAATCATGTAGAGCTGAAACACTAATTTTATATATGAGAGCTAGAAATGGTATGTCCAATGCCCCCATCATGCGTCATCAACTTTTTTTTTCAGTTTAGTCAAATATTGTTGGTTTGTCCTACACAGCATATAATGTGCATTCTCTTATCATTTCTTATGATCTCTATCACATCACTTTGAATGCAGACAGGCACGTGGCTAGGGAGACATTATGGTACAGTGGGAACTCTTCTGGATTTAGCATTAGAAGATCTAGGTTTGATGGCTAACTGACCTTCACTACCTGTGTTAGGTGGGGCAAGTGACTAAACCTCTTGTCTCCTCATGTGTAAAATGAGGAAACTGGAGTAGCTGATCTTTAACATATTTTTTCTCTTCTAAATCTATGACCCTGCCAAAGGGTGGAAGGAACATAGGACTTGAAGTCAGAAGTCTGGGGTTGTGTTCTCTCTATAATTGTCTGCCCTTGATCAAGTGGACTTATCCTCTTTGAGGTTTAGTTTTCTTCATCTTTAACATGAAGGCTAGACTAGATGGACTTTATCAACTCCAACAGTGGCCATTTATGATTCTAATTTGGCTATAGAAGAACAAGAGACAAAGAAACCTAAAATAGTTTGCTATAATTCACATTAGCAGTAGAAGAGCTTGGCTTGTTCTAGTGCTGAGCCTACAGAGGTTGGAATGTGCCTACCTTGAAATCTCCAGAATTAGATCCATTTTCCACTGTTCTACACAATTATGTATCTTTCACTATCTGTACCTGAAATAAAGATATCAATATTGCTGCTTTTTGCCTCTCTCTTTAGCAGTTTGACACAGGAGGTTCTATGAGTTGGAGCAAAATGCCAGTGAGACCAGGATTAACTGTCTGGTCCTTATATAGGCCAGTTAGTTTTACACAAAGAAAATCTCTGTTTCACGGTGCCAGGCTGTACCCCCCTAATCATGGCCAATCATTTTTTTTAAAGCATGCCTAAAGTCAGCCTAATTGCCTCAGTGCAAACCTCTGATCACCACTAACTAAACCACAGAATGTGAGAGCTGAGAGTTGAAAGGAAACTGAGAAGTCACTTAGTGCATCCATCTGACAGATGAAAAAACAGCTTCAGAGAAGGAAGGTGACTTTCCTAAAGTTTACTCATCTAGGATTTGAACCAGGTCCTATAGCTCCAAAATACAATGTTACTACCACTGTTCCACAGTGTAACTTCACAATCCCCTTGCCTTTGCCTTTTAAGTATCATCATCTGTTTGCCTCAGTTTTTTCATCTGTAAAATGAGCTGAAGAAGGAAATGGTAAAATATTCCAGTATCTTTGCTAAGAAATCCCCAGATGGGGAGAGGGGATCAGATACAACTGAAAAAATAATTGAACAGCGACAACAACTGTTACTTTAAGCATAAGACAGTGTTCAATAAAATGAAAAGAAAAAATGGACTACTTCTTTAAAGTCAGTACCTAAAATTTCTGAGGTCCATGAGGGGAAGGCCAACACTTACATGGTCTTAGACTCATGTATGCAACATGATAACTATACTTATATCCCAGGACAATTCAAAGCATTGAGTGAAACAGCCATGACAGTGCTTGAAAAATTCCTGAGATTCAATTTTTTTCTAAGTTTTAACTCTAAGCTTAAAGACTAAACAGAAATTTGTACATACATAGTAAAAAATAAGAGAGGAGAGGCTCTTATGTGGAACTGTAGATTTTTACTGTATATAACTTGCTTTTCTTTTTAAATCTATAATGAGATTAACTTATAGGTTTAAAACTTGCTTTGCTGTGCTGACTTCACTGGCCTTCTTGGCTTTTCTTTCCATTTAAAAGTGCATTAAAGACAATATCTTTCTTTTATCTTTCCCCTTTTTCTTTCCTTCTTTCTCCTTCCCTTTTCCTTCTTTCTCCTTCCCTTCTTTTTTCATTTTTTTCTCTTCACATTTTTTTGTATCCCATCCTCTGTTTTATCCCCATCCCAATACCCCCATTGGAAAAAAAAGAAGAAAAAAAAAGAAAAATAAAGCCCTTGTAACAAACATATATTGTCAAGCAAAACAAGTTACCACATTGACTGTGTCTGACAATATGTGTCTTGTTCTGCATCAGATTTAGATTTTGAACTTCAGGAGTGAGAGGCACCTTTTTTTTTTTAAATAGAGAATCTCAGATTCTAGTCTAGTCAGATCCAAAAGTGCTCTAATTAAATTACAGAATTTCTCCTGTATCTTTTAGGACAATATTCCCCTCTAGTATATATTCCAAGGTTACTTCAAAGGGTAAATATTAGCTTTACCACTTAATATTAAGGTCACATTTGTACTCTGAACACATTTTGAAGCCCTTATTCAGGGGTCATATTACATAAATGCAAATGAATATAAAAATCTATTGTATTGAAAATAACAAGGTTAATGGATTATTAGCAAGAATGTCCATTTTTGGGCCCTGAAGGTTCTCATTATACACATTCAAGGCTGTAAGCTTAATTAAAAATTAACCTTAACTGTTAAGAGTCAATGTGGAAAGTGGATCAAGGGTCAGCCCTGGGTTCAAGTTTACATCTGACATATTGTGTGTTTATGTGAAAAGGTGGAGACCTTACAGTGTATAGTCTTTTAGTGGTCTGAGGCAATCCAAGCTATAAACTGGACTCTTTCTGAAGGCAGTTACATAGATGAATTTTTAAAAGTACTTTCCAGCTAATTGGATGAACCATCCTTTTTTAAAAGGACAAAATCTTCTTTCTATTTGAGCCTGAGAGTTCTGTTTTCTAAGTTTAAGAAATCTCCCACTTCCCACTACTCACCCCCTAAATACCAGTTCAAAGCTTCCCTCTCTTTCATCATCAAGCAGACACTAGAAGCAGGTTAGTGTACCATCCTTTTAAAACTCAAATACTCTCCTAGGAGGGGGAGTGCCTTGACACTAAATTATATATTACCTGAAACAATTAACTGATTCATTTAACAAACATTTATTAGGCACTACTTACTAGATAAGATATTAGATGGCTGGGGTATGGGTGTGGGGGGTAAGTAGGGGAAAAAGAAGCAGAAGTAGTCAGATTGTTTTTAATCCTAACATTTAACATTAACAATTAATTTATCCTGCAAAATTTGGGGAGATTTGATGAGAATGAGAGGAGAATAATTGCAATTATTTCCAAAATTTCCTGGATGGATAACAAAACAGAAATTTGGACAAAAAGCAGCATGAGATCAGTGGACACCTCTCCCATAGGGAAGGATTATGTTGGGAACTTAGAGAGTACTTTAGAAAGAGTTGGGAAGGCACCCAAGAAAAACTTGACCTACTTTGTAGTGGGTAGGAATGACTGGTCCCTCCTCTTTAGGGCTGCTTGTTCAGAGGATGGATGTGAGGGCTGGTCCAGAATCAGGACCTATGGTCTGCGAGGTATTGCATCCCAGGGCCCCATCTGAAGACAAATGAGGAATGGGCAAAATCCCTGCTCCTGTCACATTAGTGAGAAAATCAATGAAACTGTAACCAAATAAAACACTTGCAGAAAATCAATGCTGCAGCCTCAGTTTGGGGATATGATACTACAGACGCTAATTTAAGCTCTGAAAGTGGTGTCCTGTTGCTGTTTGGAATCAGTAGCCATGAGGTCTAAAGTAAGCACCCTACTTCCTCCAGCTGTCCTTGACAGAGACAGAGGTCACTCAGATTCAAACCATTAGGAAGAACACAAACTAGAAAGGCCATGGAAAGGTTCATGGAAAACAAATGTCAGATGGAATTCATGAACAGAAAACAGATTCTATTTTCTTCCCTTATGCCATTAATGAACACAGAAGGGTTGATTTAACATGGGTTGTTTTTGTGTGTTTTTTTGCCTTTCTTTTTCCTCTCAAGCGTTTTGTTCCCATGAGTACCTTAACTCTAAAGGTATACATTTTCTTTAGTCTGTCCTCCAAAATTGTTTTCCAGGGTCACTTTTAATAAGGGGTAGCTGTCAAATATGCCACTTGGCATCTAAAAACTCCTTGCATATCATCAAAAATGAAGAAAGATGAAAATAGTCAATGTTGCAAAGACTGTGAGAAGTCAGCATCATTGATACCCTAGTTCAAACTGGGAAGTAACCATCATTCTGGATCTCAATTTAACATTACATAAGAAAAGGGACTTAACTGTTCCTATCCTTTGACCCAGCAATTCTACCACTAGTTATATATTCCCAGGAAGACAAAGACAGAAGCAAAAATTTAAAATATACCCAAATACAATTGAATATTATTGAATTGTAAGAAATTATAAACATGAAGAATTCCCAGAAACATGAGAAAATTTGTAAAAATGATATAGGGTAAAATAAACAGAACCAGGAGGACAAGGTATGATATGATTGCAATAATATAAATGATCATGAAAAAAGAAACTGAACTTGGAACCAACAATCCCCAATCACAATTCCACATGTTTCAAAAGGTGCTATATTCCTTTCAAAGTCACACACATTCTATCAGAGAATTATCAGATTTCAAAGCTAGAAAGTACCTTTGTCTAATTTCATCCAATACACAAGAACAGAATCCTACTTCAATACACCAGACACATAGTGTGACTTTTTCTTTTTTTTCCTTTCCCTCACTAAAAGTCTTGATTTTCATCTCTGTCCCCTGGTTGGCTCTGATTAGAGATTCAGATTCTCAGAGATTTGTTTTTTTTCATCATTGAAATGGAACCTGTCATTCACTCTGGATTACAGTGAACACAACTGAGTTTAGAGTGAGGCCATTAAAATTTCATGGTTGATTAAAACCATTCTTCACCATGTCCTACCTTCATGGAAGTCACTCTGATTCTTGAAGGTTAGGCCAGTGGAGTAGAGGTTTTTATCAGCAAGGACCCTGGCATACACAGGAGGGCCTGCTATACAGGTTCTTAGATCTGTTTTTTTAAAAGGAAAGCAGCTTTGAGGGGTCAACAATCATTTTAATCAAGCGTATAAACCATTCACTTAGTTCAAGGGAAAAAGTCAGCACCCTGAACTTCAGTAAAAATGCAAACAGAGAAATAAAGATCAACAAACAGGGCTTCCAGCTGTTTGACCATAAGCAATTACATATATAGTTACCAGAGAGAGAACCCACATTTGGGTTTTCAAAGCCAGGGGGGGTCCTTAATGGCTTCCCAGAGTCTCATCTGGTACAGGAACCTTCTTCCAAAAACTAAGCCTCAAAGCAAACCTTACTTCAAAGTGTATAGAGCCAGAGGGTAGGACCCTCTGACCCAGTGCCTCAATAGAAATTAGCAAAAGATATTGAGACCTACTGATGGGCAGGGAAGATCTAATTAACATTACAAGCTTCTGATAGATTATGTCACTACATAGACAACAAGTGGTTCTCCAGCTTACTTTTTTCTTTTTCCCTTAATAGAACATAAACTCCTTGAGAAGAGGGTAGGTCGTGCAATGGATATAATGCTAGACCTCCAAAGTTCAAATTCAGCTTCAAATATTTAGTAGGAGTATGACCCTGGGCAAGTCACTTAACCTCTGTTTTCTCATTAATCAAACAAGGCCAATAATAGCACCTACCTATCAGGTTTACGAGGATGAAAGGAGATAATATTTGTAAAGTGCTTTGAAAAACTTAAAGCACTATGTAAGTGCTGGTAGCTATTGTTGTCACCGTCACTACTATAATTATTGATCTCTAACACCTAGCTTAGTGACTGGCATACAGTCAGCATTTAATAAATGTTGGGGGGCGGAGCCAAGATGGCAGAGTAGAAAGACTCACATTTGCTAGCTCCGAACCCACAGCCCATGGATTCCCTCTAAAAATAACTCCTGACAAATTCTGGAACAGTGCAAGCCACGCAGAAACACAGTGAAGGAGATTTCCATTGCAGAGAGCCCTGAAAAACCGACCGCAAAGGTACATAAGACGGGAGCCGAGTCCTGTCCTGCGGAGCGCTCCCCACCCCCGCCCCGGCCACGCGGCACTG
>CM053769.1:646926504-646941679 GCA_028658325.1 Potorous gilbertii | reverse complement strand
GATGAGCAGGTGGATTTCAGAAAAACCTTGAAAGACTTACATGAACTGATGCTTGGTGAAGTGAGTAGAACCAAGATAACATTGTACACAGTAAAAGCAACTTTATGTAATGATTAACTTTGATAGACCTAGTTTTTCTCAGCATGATCTAAGAACTCCAAAAGATTCATGATGGAATTTGCTATCTAGATCCAGAGAAAGAACTATGGAGTCTGAATGCAGATCAAAGCATACTATTTTCTCTTTTTTTCTTTTCTCTTTCTCACATTTTTTTCTTTTTTGTTCTGATTCTTCTTTCAACACATGTCTAATGTGGAAATATGTCTAATATGATTGTACATGTATAACTATATCACAATGCTTGCCATTTTGGTGAAGGGAGAGAGAGAAAAAAATTTGGAACTTAAAATCTTATAAAAGTGAATGTTGAAAACTATCTTTAGATGTAATTGGAAAAAAGAAAACACTATTAAGTGGAGAAAAAAAGAATTGGAAATTGAGGGGATGCTCATTAATTGGGGAATGACCGAACAAGTTGTGGCAAATGATTGGGATGGAATGCTACTGTGCAAAAAGAAATAATGAGGGGAGGTTTGGAAAACACATGGGAAGACCTATATGGACTGATGTAAAATAAAGAGAAAAGGACCAGGAAATCAATGTGCCCAGGAACAGCAGTGTTGGAATGACAATTAACTGTGAAAGACTTGACTACTCTGATCAATACAATGATCAAAGACAGTTCCAAAGGACTCGTAATGAAAAATGCTATCTACCTCCAGGGAAAGAAATGATGAAATCTGAGTGCAGACTGAAGTATAACTCTCTAGCTTTCTTTCTTTTTTTGGTTACTTTTTTATTTTTGCAATAGGGCTAACATGGAAATATGTTTTTGCATTATTTCACATGTATAATGGATATAATTTGCTTGCCTTCTCAGTGGGTGAAGAAGTGGGAGGGAGAAAAACTTGGTACTCAAAATAAAAAAAGAATGTTAAAAATAATACTTTTTTTTTAATAGCCTTTGCAGTACTTAACTAGTTTTTTTTTTAACTTTTTCTAGGCTGGAATACCACATCTTCAAGAAAACAGATTTAGAACTAGAAGAGCCCTTATAGTCCAAGCCTGACTTTTTACAGATGAGGAAACAGAGTCCCTGGGCATTCTATTGAATAATCTGTCCAAGGACCCAACCAATAGAGTCAGGATGTAGTCCCAGGTCCTCGATACTCCAAATCCAGCATCCCTTACATACTACCATGTTGCCTCCCAGAGAAGTTAAGTGGTTTGCCCCAGCTCACAAAGGCAGTTATCTACAAAGCTGTCATTGGAACTCACATCCCCTAGTTTCACAGCGAACATTCCTTCCACTCCCTCATGCTCTTCTCCATCTCACTTAGCAACTCACCAGAGCCAGGGAGCACAACTGCACAGCTTGTAGTGCTGTTATCAGTCCATGGAAAAGTATTAATGATTAACTCTTGTTTAAGCAATCAAGAAAGAAAGAGTAACTTTCTACTAATATTTCCATGTCTCTACAATATATTTAACTGATATATTAGGTATGACAAGGCAAGAAAGGAAGGAAATGTTTAGTTGATTCTGGTTTCTCTATTTTAAGTCCTTCATCCCACCAATGTAGGAGTCTGACATATTCCTGAATCAAGTAGAGTCGTGAATCCCTTGCTTGACTTGACATGTCCATTGTCACACAAAATTAAAGCCTCCCTTGTTTGAGGAAACTCTTGATGAGTGAGAAGACAATGCAATATGTCCAAATATGTTTTTGTTAATGATACTATCAAGTCTTGTTCCCTGAATGAAAAACTGCCTATTTTAGGAATGCAATTTTACTATGCTTTTTTTTTCTTCAAAGCCCTTTGACCAAAATTTCTCCTCCTTCTCCCGCTTCTTGCATTGGGACAAACCCTGATTGAATCTATAACTCACATCAGTTTCTTTTATTTTTTTTCAAAGTTTATTTATTTATTTATTTATTTGTTTTTAGTTTTCAACATTCATTTCCACAAAATTTTGAGTTTCAAATTGTCTTCCAACTATTCAAATACTGAGAAAAGTTTCAAGAGTTACAAATATTATCTTTCCACATCGGAGTGTAAACAGTTCAACTTTAGTAAGTTCCTTATGATTTCTCTTTTCTGTTTACCTTTTCATGCTTCTCTTGATTCTTGTGTTTGAAATCAAATTTTCTATTCAGCTCTGGTCTTTTCATCAAGAATGCTTGAAAGTCCTCTATTTCACTGAATGAACATTTTTTTCCCTGAAGTATTATACTCAGTTTTGCTGGGTAGGTGATTCTTGGTTTTAATTTTAGTTCCTTTGACTTCTGGAATGTCATATTCCAAGTCCTTTGATCCCTTAATGTAGAAGACACTAGATCTTGTGTTATGTTGATTTTATTTCCACAATACTCGAATTGTTTCTTTCTAGCTGCTTGCAATATTTTCTTCTTGACCTGGCAACTCTAGAATTTGGCTACAATATTCCTAGGAGTTTTTCTTTTTGGATCTCTTTCAGGAGGTGATCAGTGCATTTTTTCAATATTTATTTTGAATATTAGGGTAGTTTTCCTTGATAATTTCATGAAAGATGATGTCTAGGCTCTTTTTTTTTGATCATGGCTTTCAGGTAGTCCCATGATTTTTAAATTGTCTCTCCTGGATCTATTTTCTAGGGCAGTTGTTTTCCCAATGAGATATTTCACATTATCTGCCATTTCTTCATTCTTCTAGTTTTGTTTTGTAATTTCTTAGTTTCTCATATAGTCATTAGCTTCAATCTGCTCCATTCTGATTTTTAAAGAACTATTTTCTTCAGTGAGCTTTTGAACCTCCTTTTCCATTTAGCTAATTCTGCTTTTTAATGCATTCTTCTCCCATTGACTTTTTGGGTCTCTTTTGCCATTTGAGTTAGTCTATTTTTAAAGGTGTTAATTTCTTTAGCATGTTTTGGGTCTCCTTTAGCAAGCTGTTGACTTGCTTTTCTTGATTTTCTTGCATCACTCTCATTTCTCTTCCCAATTTTTCCTCCACCTCTCTTACTTGATTTTCAAAATCCTTTCTGAGCTCTTCCATGGCCTGAGACCACTGCATATTTACTATGGAGGTTTCTGAAGCCTTGACTTCCTCTGAAGGTATACATTGTTCTTCCTCATCCAAAAGGATGGAAGAAAATACCTGTTCACCAAGAAAGTAACCTTCTATGGTCTTATTTTTTGCCCCTTTTTGGGAATTTTCCCAGTCAGTTACTTGACTTTTGAGTCCTTTGTCAAGTGGAGGATATGCTGTGGTGACCTGTAAGTAAGTTCTCAGTTCCTCCAAAGTGGCACAATCAAGGGAAAGGAGTTAACTCCTCTCCTGGTCTTCACGCTGGTCTGGGAGCAACCAAAAACTTTTCTAGCCAGAATCTGTGAATAGTAGAATTCCCTCTCCACAACAGCCTCCTGCTCCACCAGCCAGGCCAGCACTCCTCCTCACTTCTGACCAAGCTTGTGGCTGAGAATCAGATCAGGGGCTCAATTCCCCCAGAGGCTTCAGGCAGAGGGCAGGGCTGCCACTCAGGGCTGAAGTTAGGTCAGTTGCTCAGTTTCTCTAGGGGCTTCAGGCCAAGGGCTCCACAAATGGACACTGTAGTGCTGTTGCTGCTGCCATTGCCACTACCTGGGGCCAGGGCTAGGGGAGGACCCTGCTCCCTTGTCATTAAGGTGAAAAAGCTTTCTTACTGACCTTTGCAGCTGCCTTTGGCTTTTGTGGGTTGAGGGATCTGAGACCCTCCACTGCTGGGGATTCCACCCCTGAGGCCTGTTCTGGACCTGTTCTAGTGTGGTAGACCTTTTTTGTCAGCCTTCCAGGTTACCTTGGCTGGAAATCTCTTTCACTCTGTTGTTCTATGGCTTCTGCTGCTCTAGAATTTGCTGAGAGTCATTTTTTATAGGTATTTTATGGGCTGTGGGGGAAGAGCTAGCATATGTGCACCTTTCTACTCCACCATCTTGGCTCTGCCCTCCCCCCACCACATCAGTTTCATTCAACAAATGCTTATTCAGCACCTGTGATCAGAGGCACTGTGATACAGTGGAGTCCAGGAGACTTTGGTTCAAAATGCCACCTCCATCATTTATTAGTTGTGTTTCCCTGGGAAAGAATCTCTCTGAGCTTCAGGTTCTTAATCTATCAAATGGGGGTGTTATGAGGCCCAGATGAGCAGGTAATATATTCTGTAAACTTCTCAGTGGTCTACAAATAGTTGTTATTTAGCTAGCATATGGCATAATACATATCCTAAAGAGCAATCAAAGGCTGTGCATCTCTGGATGCCTATCGGATGGTGCAACTGTGAGGTTAAAGCTGGATGTGAAATAAGGAGAAATGTAAGGTTCAACATTCATTCCCTTTCCTTTGACCTTATTACAAAATGTCTTCTTTGTCCTCCCCTCACCAGACTGGCCAAGAATTGGAAATTGAAGGAATATTCATCAATTGGGGAATGTCTCAACAAGTTGTGGTATATGACGGTAATGGAATACTATTGTGCTATAAGAAATGACAAGCAGGATTATTTCAGAAAAAAACCTGGAAAGAGTTACATAAACTGATACAAAGTGAAATGAGTAGAACCAGGAGAACATTGCATGTAGAAACAGGAATATTGTCAAATTAACAATGACTTAACTATTCTTTGCAATATAACGATCTAAGAAAATCTCAAAGAACTCAAGCTAAAAAATGTTATCTGCCTCCAGAGGAAGAACTGATGTCCAAAAATAAATTAAAGCATACTATTTTTCACATTCATTTTTTTTCTTTTTTGAGTTTTCTTGCACAAAATGACTAATATGGAAATGCTTTACATGACTACACATGTATAACCTATTGTTTATTGTATAATGGATGGGGGGAGGAAAGAGAGGAAAGGATAGAATTTGGACCTCAAAACTTTAAAAAATGTATATGTAATTGGGGCAAAATAAAAATATTGTTTTTTAAAGAAGAGTGAACCAGCCCCACTGACTAAGTAATAGCTAAACCAAATTGTGTTACATGAGCATAATGGAATAAGGTTTTTCTATAGAAAATGAGACATGATGAATGCAGAGAAGCACAGGAAGACTTTTGTGAACTGATGTAAAGTTAAGTAAGCAAAGTCAAAAAAACCTATACAATATTACAATAATGTCAATGAAGAAAACCACATCCAGAAAACAATCAAAACCAAATACTGGGAAACTGAAAAGAACAAGCTAGCCTCCAAGAAGAACTGTGGGGAATGGCCTTCTCCAGACTAAGTGGGGGAGGGTTCGGGAGCCACAGGTACGCCAAATGGAATTCAACACTGAATGTCAGATTTTTTTAGAATGTGCTAATTCCTTTCTTTTCTCTTCCACTTAAAATGTTATAAGGGATGATGCTCTATGAAGAGAAAAAGGAAAATATACCAGAGGAAATCTAGCTATGAAAACAAAAGATATTTTTAGAAAACACAGTGAGGCAGCAAAAGTCATTACATCAATTTGAGTACAAGGAGGGGCTGATGCTTTGGGTTTTGTACACTTGAGGTTTAGCATGTTCTTTTATTTTACTGGCTATTGCATACCTAACCATAATAAGTCATGAAATTATATATTTCTTGTTTTTCTTGGCTCCTAGAGTAATTTAAAATAAATTATTTCAAATGTTTTCAAAATTCCTACTGGTTTTTTTTATTAGACTATTAGTAAACCTGCTTTTGGAAGTATGTTTAGGAAACACACATAGGAATAGTTTCCCATTCCAAACCACATATTTGGAATAAAGTGGGTCACACAAAGTCTCATAAGAACAATGCTGTATTCGCTGTAGTTGACTTTTAATTTCTTTTATTGGGTGGAGGGGCTTGACTCCTTCCTACTAAACCACTACAGCATAGTTAAGTGGAGTCCAAAGTGCTGCTAGAGGAAAAAACAAAGGGGATATAGACTAAGGAATTGGCACTAGAAACAAAGAGCTCAGAAGCCAGAATGAGACAGAAACAGCAAACAGGAATTGAGGTCAGAAACACAGGTGATAAGTCAGGATGCCAAATCAGGTCCAGCTCAGGGAGTCAGAGTAATGTCAAATCAAAGTCAAGAATATCAGAAATCCCCTATACATAATCCCTTATATCTGTAGATTACCTAGAAGTCCTTTTACAATTCTTTATCTCATTTGAACTTTTCAGTGACTAGGTCAGTCATATGTCTCCAAAGACATAGGAAAACTCACCTTATCACTTCTGATCCTCACATAATTTCTAATTTAGTTTAATGTTATTATTTCTCCCATTTCATTGATGAGGAAACACAGGCTCAGAAAAGCTAATTCACCTTTTCAAGGTCACATATCTTTTCAGCTCTAAAGTCCAGATTTGAATCCAGGGTTCTTTTCTTTGACTCCAGAGTAAAGTTCCTTTATGTTGTTCTAGATGAAACTCAGGTTTTCTTTCTTTTCTTTTTTTTAATTGCAATATGTACTGAATATCTCTTACTATATTAGGCACTGAAGATATAGAGACTAAAATGAAACAGTTCAGTCATTAGATTAGAGCTCCTTTGGTCTTAAGAAGTTCACATTTTATCAGAGGAAATAACATGCACATATATAACGATATACAAAAATATATACATACATATATGTGTATATTTTAACAAGAGAATGAAATCAATTTGTTAAGTCAAACAATAACACCAAGATAACCACTAGCAAAGGGGAGAAAAGTGTAAATTTCAAAGTACTTTTAAGTCTGAATCATTTGTCCGCATCATGCATGTAGCATCTCCTCCTCTCCCTCTACGTAATCAAGTTCATCATCCTTCCTGTTCCTCTTTATCACCCCCAGATGGGCCTGACAATTTTAACACTGAAGATCTGGGAGAAAAGTCACACTATTTCTTCAATGGGCTTTTTTGATCTAGACAGCAACAGGAAAATATCAATTCTGAGTGCCAGTCTAATTAAAAAACACCAGTTCGCCATAATCAGCACTCTAGACAAAGATTACTTTTATGCAGAAAAAGATTAAGTCTAATGAAAATTTACAGGCCATTGATAAAAAGAAACATTCAATATACACTACAATATAAATATACAATATTTATAATAGCAAAGACCTATGAAAAAAATGAGATGTCCATTGGTTGGAGAACAGTTTAAATTATGGCACATGAACGTAATGGAATATTACCTTGGTATAACAACGAGTAAGATGAATTTCAGAGAAGTATGGATAGACATATATGAACTCATAAAGGGAAGTAAACAGAGGAAGAATAAGAAAATACACAGTCACTGGAACAACGTACAGGGAAAGAACAAAAACAATGAAACAATTTAAAATGAATGATGCAAAAGAATAGTGACATAGATTATTGTGTGACTATGACACATGATATGAAGTGACAAAAGGAATAATTTGAATGAAACCTGGGGAGAATTGTATTAACTGATATAGAAGCAAGAAAAACCGTGAGAACAACTTATACAATTCCAAAAACCATGTAAAGACACAACTTTGAAAGACTCAAGAGCTGCTATCAATGCAGTGGCCAACCACAATTCCACAAAAATGATGAAACATGCTGCCCACATCTTGACAGAGAAGTAAGGCACTAGAGGTGCAGAACAAGACAGTCATTTTCATTCAAGACCAATGTGTCAGTTTGTTTTGCTCAATTAACAAGGGTTTTGCTTTTCTGTCATCAGTGGGGGATAGGTAATCCAGAAGGGAGGCAAGGGATAAGGCTGCCAAAAAAAAAAGGAAAGAAAAGAGGGTCATTGCAACATCTAAAACAAAATGCACAGAAGAAAGCAAGGGAACTCAGAAAGAAATACAGACAAGCTGGACATCTTTGAAAGTAACAGAACTTATATACCTTTGAAAAAAGCAGCATATATTTATTTAATAGAGATTTGTGGTTTCTTGTACAATTCTCTTTCTATCCTACTCTGCATTTGGGAAAACCTGTTGAGTTTGTTTTTTTTTGGGGGGGGGGAGGTGTTTAAGTGCAGAATTTTTAAAAATAACTGCATAGCTCAAAAGACATACGAAAACTCATCTTATCACTTCTGAGCTCCACCTAATGCTTTGCAAAGGTGGGTGTCTATGGTATTGAATAATACATATAATATAATTTTTTGAATTTGTTGATTAGTTTTGCTGAACTATTCCCCCACTCCCCATTTTTCTTTTTTGTAAGAGATTTCTCTCTAGGAGGGAAAGGGAGAAAGAGAAACACACACAATGGGAAATACAGGTGATAAAAGATAACAACTAAAAATTTTTTTTAAAAATTTGATGACATGGGGCTGGTAAGTAGTGCAGTAGATAGAGCACTAGCCTGGAGTCAAATGGACCTGAGTTCAAATCCCATCTTAAAGCCTTACTGACTGTGTAACCCTAGATAAGTCACTTAAACTTTGATTGTCTCAAAAAATAAAATAACAATAGGCTCCCAGTACCCTAGAAGGCAATCAGGATTTGCATTTTGGCTTTTGTTGAACCTTATTCTTTTTCTCCTTTCTAGGGTACGGGCAGTTCACTTCTGCTCTGTGTCCTGGCATCATGAGACTTTTCCTAGTGGACTTTGTGGCCTGACTATTCACACAATAATTCCCCCAGCTTCCTGGCACAACGTACCTGAATCCAAACACACAGGCAGTTGGCTAGGAAATTACCACTTAAATATGGAATTAATACTATAATGAAGCATGGGAGTAAAGAGGGAGAAAAATCAGACGAATTTGAAAAAAGGTGTCTAAAATTTCATGAATTATCTTTGCTTTCATTTAAATCAAGTCAATCTATTAGGCACCTGATTGGGCAAAGTGCAGTTCTAGACCTCATCCAGATACAAGGATCCTCAAGTAGCTTATAATCAGCTCTGTGGAGATAATAAGATTATACACAAAAGCAAATAGTAACATAGTTTAGTGAAAATACAAGGCAGATGTAAAAAGAGAATATAGGGTTAACTACTGAATGCTTAGTAGCTCAAAAAAGACACAGGCGACCATTGAGATAATTTGGTCTAGCCCTTTATTTTTACAGCTAAGGTCCCAGAAAGCCAAGAGAGGGTTTTCACAGATTACAAATGGCACTGTTACAAGTGAACTGATAGAGGATTTAAACCTTAGATCCTCTGCCTCCATAACCAGCACTCTCTCCACTACAATAGATATTTCATATGCAGATTTTACATAATATTAATACCACAATTTAAGGTCAGAGCTAGGACTAAAAAGAATCTAGGTCTCCTAATTACCTAATCAAGGCTATTTTCACTATATCATGTTACATAATAGAATTCTCTGGGTTTTATTTTGTTAATATTTTGCCTATGAGTTATTCAAGTATAAATGATGCAAAAATCTATTGCTTTGATCTAACCACAGAGAAGGAAGCACAGAGGTTAAAAGATAAGAATTCAACTAGATGATTCAATTAATGAAAGCATGGATTGGAGATATTCTACCATACTTCCCTTCCTTTCCATCACTCAATATGTAGGCTTTAAGCAGGAGTTATATTAAGTAACTGGTTCAGCTAAGTGACCTCTTACTTTGCCATCATCTCAACTTTCTAGTCTTGCTACACTCCTTGACAATTAGAAGGCCAAACAATCCAGTTACAAGTTTTTGTCTTTGAACCTTTTCTATTTGTTTCCTTCTCCTAGGAGAATTTTTATTTTCTACAGCTGTTTTATGTCCCGAGACAACAAGTCCTGTCATCTACTGTCAGTCACAAGCCAGAACTGACCTTATCAAAGTATTCCCCATGCGAGTACGCCAAGTGCTCTGTGGAGCCAGCTTGTTCACAGTATTTTACCATTCCTTGAATGGTAAAAAACAGCTGGCAACAAAGACAAGCTTTCTCCACAGCTCTCAGAGGAAGATTTTCAAACACTACTTCATAAGGTGAAGAAATATTCAAATATACATTTGTGTTTCTTATATCCTTATGATGTATGCCATCTGGTGGTCAACTTTCCCCCTCTTCCTGGGATGCTCTCCCATCTTTTTCCTATTTACCTTTTCAATCTCAATCCAATGCAAAGACCCCAAATTCTTCCCAACATCTTTCCCTGATACTCCTGGCAGACAACAGCTTTCCCTTTTGACCTTGTCTTAAAATTTTGTGTTAAGCAATTTAATGCATTTTTAAAAAAATCTTTTTTTTGCCATAAACTTAACAATCATCAACAAAAATAAACATCCCAATATGTATAGAATAAGAAAGAAGATTATATAAGCAACTAAGATTTTGTTTCATTGTTTATGGAATAAGTTTATATGTATTAAATTTAGGGGATAGTGATAAACATGCAAAAAAAAAGCATCATTTTTTTAAATCACTGAAGAAAACCAGAAAATAGAGAAGATACAAATAGATTTGTGTCTTTTCTCTCTACTAAACTGCAAAGTACATAAATATAGAAATACATCCTTTTTAACTTTAATATCTTCCCAATACCTAGTACACTGCTCTGGAAAATAGCATGCCCTTAATAAATGTTGATTGATTTGGTTTAATAAGGAAAGTGAAGCTTAGGTGGTCTAGTGGATAGAATGCTGGGTCCATAGTTAGGAAGACCTGAATTCAAACCTGCTCTCAGACATTTACTACTTGTGTGATGCTGGCTAAATCATTTAACCACTGTCTGACTCAGTTGCCTCAACTGTAAAATGGAAATAATATCGCATATGTATCCCAGGGCTCTTGTGAGGATCAACTGAGACTGTCTTTGTAAAGCACTTAGCAAAGTGCCTGGCACATAGTAGGCACTTAATAAATACTTGTTTCTTCATCCTTCATCCTTCCTAAAGAGGTAAAATGATTTATTCAAGGTCATCCAACAGTATGGAAAACATTCCAATATTTTGATAATGCAGATGTTTTGCACTGTGCAAATATATTTAAATTAATCACTCATCAAAAGAGAAACAGAAAATTCCTACCATCTCTGTTGTATTGGCTGTCATTTTTAAAACATGAATTTATTAGTTGTCTAGTCATCACTAGCCTCTAGCCTTTAGATTATTTTAGATAACTGGATTTATATTAAATCTAACCACGGAAATGCTGCTACAATTTTTTTAAAAGCAAACAAACTCTGTAGTAAGTAAAAGACTTCCAAGCATCAGCTGTTGTCCTGCTTTTTGAATATCATTTGGTAGCAGAATTTAGTACCACAAACTAATCTGATCAGTCCCTTAATTAATTTGTAATAGGATTTGATCTGTATTCTTAATGGAAATTTTCAAGGATAGCAGATGCTCTTAAATATTTCCATGTACTGGAAATGGTTAGCATTAAGTTGACTGTATATTCTTATTTGCCAAAGGTAAAACCACACAGTGCCCACTGTGTCCCAAGGACACATGGAGTACAGTGATGTATGGCGCTATAGAGAGTATACTATTGAAGTCCTTGCAATGATAAGATAACTAAAACAAAACAAAGCAATTTCTCGACCAGGTAGAAGGAAAGCTTGAGTCTCCAGAGTCAATGGTAAGCACATACATTAGGAAGGGTATTAAATACCTTTTAAAGCAGCTTTAATAAATAACCAAGCTCCAGGGAAAATAATGAAAGTATCTTCAAAATTATTCAAAGGAAATGCCATATAAACCATTGAAATCTAGAGAAGTAAAACAACAAATTTCCAACAAGAGGTTCAGGAGTCCTCTTTTTTAAAGCTGTTTTTGACACTTCTGCACTATCTGAAGCAAATCAGGAGAAAGAAGGCAGGAAAAATTCAATCACACTGCAAACTTTCACTGCCTGGACCCAATCCTAGGTTCATGTAGATATTCTTCCTGGGAAACTGATAAATTATTTTCACCAGTTATCTCTCTTTGCTCTTGAATAATATTGGAATCATTTAGCTCTATTAACAGTGCATAATTCTTCATTTGTGAGCCTCTACTTTGAGTTTCCTATCTTGTTGGTTTCTGGTGCAGTTTAAGGTTAATTACACATTTTTTTCTATTTAATATTTGTCAATGTGAACATAATAAAGTACAGATGCTCTCCTATCAAGCACTCAGCATCTGTTCATCAGTAGCTGTTTTTTTTTAATATTTACTTTCTGTAAGCCATTTGTTAGTTAAGTTTTAAGATCCAATAACCGTGGCTAATGACTATTTGACTTGGCTTTTATTTCAAATTCATCCAAAGTTGGGGGGAAAAAAGGAATATAATTCTGCTGTATACTTGTAATTTTTGTATTGGAAAATTTACCAAGGGTCAAACTGATCTTACCAATAAAATATTCAGAAACAAGGGCTGATTTTTTTGTGGTAAGTGAATGTACCATTCATTTCCATTCAGAGGTTTTGCACAATAATACCTACCACTGAAATGAAAGTGGAGCTGAGGCTTGAAAATAAATCAAATCCAGGAACAAGCCAGCACCAACTGACTGTTACTTTGAGAAATAAAGCCTTGATTCTAAGTAGTACATCCAAACTTGAACTTCAATTATATATACTCCTACATTTTGAAATTAGATACATTTCATGGCAAGGAGCTAATTACTACTTGGGACAACAGTGAGGGCTTACCTATTAAAAAAAAGTAAATGAATGGACCTCCCATGTGGTCTTGCTTTGTGATGTGGTATAAACCTACAAAATGTTTGAGACTCAAAAGCTCTGGCTTGAGTATGGGTGCAAGCTACTCATTTGCTTTGTTTTGTGACAGTGATGTTTCTCAGGTTTGGTCCCTATAAAAAAGTCTTGGATGTCCTTCTGATGGATAGGTTTTATGTCAGTCTTCTGGATAACCAATTATTTATTTGGGGATATGATGGAGATGAGCTATCAGAGGGTATGACAATCACTGCCTTCAGAGGGGCTTGTGTAGCTCAATGGAACAATGAGCTATTGTGTGCAGGGTTTACACCCTGTAACCAAGGCTGACAAGTCATAGTGGTGAGTTCTGACAAAAGGAGATCCACTGGAGAATGAAATGGCAAACCACTCCAGTATCTCTGCCAAGAAAACCTCATGGATGGTATTAAAATGCTAAAGATACAATGCTGGAAGATGAGCCCCTCAGGTAGGAAGGTGTCCAACATGTTAGTGGAGAACAGAAGGGCCTGGTGTACATAATGGCCCATAGCATAATGAAAAATTGGACACAATTGAACAACTGAACACCCACAAAATGTTGGGGGTATCCTGAGTTCTGCCTTATTGGAAAGTAAACCATGGCAGAGCCCTGAGGCCACATGGTACAGTGGGAAAGGTCCTGGCTTTGGGGTTAGGGGATCTAGGTTTGAATCCAGTCTTTACCACTTTACCAGGTGACCTTTGGCAAGCCATCTAACCTCTCTAGACGTGATTCTTCATTTGTAAATTGAGGGCACTGGGCTAGATGACTTCCAAGTTCTAAATGTATGACCTCATATTTATATAGTACAAGTCAAGCTGAATTGAAGATTGAAGCACTTCTGCTTATTGTCACATAGACAACCATTAGCAAATAAGTTGGTCCTCAATATCTATGTCACCAGAGGGTGCATTTCTCTCCCCCCAATTCCCCGAGACAGCTCCAACCTTAACCAAACCTTTGTTTGTGGCCTTCACCTTTTAGGTCTTGGAGGTAGAGCATGTATTCCAATGATATTTGGGGGAAGTAGTAAATTTAGCACTGGTTTAATGCACCAGGTAACTTACATCAGGGTTAGTCATTGCCCAATGACGTTAGAGTTTGAAATATAATTTCTCCAATATTTGTTGTTGTTATTTAGTTGTTTTAACCCTGTGTGACTCTTTATGACTCCATTGGGTGTTTTCTTTGCAAAAATACAGAAGTAGTTTGCCATTTCCTTCTCCAGCTCATTTTATAGATGAGGAAACTGAGGCAAACAGGGTTAAGTGACTGACTCAGGTTCATACAGCTAGTAAGTGTCTAAGGCTGGATTTCCGCTCTGGTCTTCCTGACTTCAGGCCCAGGGCTCTATCTACTGCACCACTGAGCTGCTCTTCTCCCATTATAGAAATAACATTAGTCTTTTCATTCTGCTATATAGTAAGGTTAATTCTCATATCTAGCCTCAGATGACACTTCATAGCCACAAGGATCCGAATTAACTGATATAGATGCAATGTGCTGTATCTTAAAGGAGAGGATGCTGAGTGATGGTGACAGAATCACACGATAATGGCAGTGAGAAGCAAAGAATGTAACAATTCTTCCTACTGACAAATCGTATTGGAGAACGTGAATGAAATATTGACCGTCACTGGAAAGGGCAGGCAGTGATTCAGTGTCAGCTGGAGAAAGTCACGTTTCCAAAGCTGTCCTTGCTCCAAAATTTCTTTTCTTTCTTTTTCCTGGGGAGAGCACTGGTATCCCTCCTGTTAAGCTAGCTCTGTAACCTTCAGTTATCCTGACTGCACTCTCCCTCCCTCCCTCCTCCAACCAGTTGTCATATCTTTCAGGGCTATCTCCACAGCAATCTTCTTCCACTATTTTTCTGATAGACTTTCATCGCTTCTCTCCTCATTTCCTCTTGCTTCCAGTTTGCTCCCTTTTCAAACCATTCTTCACATGGTGGTCCAAAGAACTCAAAGGTGCAAGCCTGATTGTATCTTTCTTCAGCTCAAAAACTTTTAGTGACTCATTATGGGAAAATTCCTAGTCTGGTATTTAATGATCTCTACAATCTGTCTCCTTTTCCAACCTTATTTCACAATGCTTTTTAGGAACTCTCCATCGCAGTCAAAGTGCACTACCAACTGCCTACCAAAATGGGGATTCAAATTGTTGCCTCTGTGCACCCACAGAAGCCCTTGTACATGTATATACTCTCCTTGCCCCACTTATCTCTTTCTCTCAGAAATCTTGTTTCCCTTTAAAATTCAGTCTCAGGTGCTATCTGCTCTAAGGGCAATTCTTGATGCCCCCATTTCCAAAATGGGGAATTCTTCCTCCTCAATTTTCTTTATTTGTGTACATATCATGTTGCCCCACTGGAGAACAAACTCATTTTTTTGTATATAAATTTATTTATTTAACTTTTTACAATCATTTTCACAAAATTTTGGGTTCCAAATTTTCTCCCCATTTGTCCCCTCCACCCACCCCAGTACACTGAGCATTCTAATTTCCCCTATCACCAATCTGCCCTCTCTTC
>CM053769.1:646893476-646926004 GCA_028658325.1 Potorous gilbertii | reverse complement strand
GCTCAGTTCCCTCAGGGGGTTTATGCAGAAACCTTCTGTAATGGAGCTCCTGCCTGCTCCAGGAGCCTCTGGCCGCCCACTGCCTCTGCCGCTGCCTCCCGAGGGAGCCCGAGTCATGGAGACACCCCGCTCCCCTCTCAGCTCATCCAGATGTCTCTCTCACTGACCTGTGGGTCTGTGGTGGAGGGACCTTTGTGGCCGCTGGAGATTCCATCCCTGAAGCCTGCTCGGATGTGCTCACTCCTCGCCGTGCTGCACAGCCAGGGCAGGGGAGGGCTCCGCTCCTGTCCCGTGTGCAATGGACCTTTGGGTTTGGTTTTTCAAGGCTCTCTGGATCGAAAATCTCCTTCACTGTGTTGCTGCGTGGCTTCCACTGTTCCAGAATTTGTTGGGAGTTCTTTTTAGAGGAAATCCATGGGCTGTGGGTTCAGAGCTAGCAAATGTGAGTCTTTCTACTTCGCCATCATGGCTCCACCTGAGAATAAACTCTTTAAGGAGAGAAATAGTTTTATTTTTACTCCATAGCACCTGGGCAGCTCATGGGCACAGTGGGTAGGGAGCTGGGCCTGGAGTCAAGAAGACCTGAGTTTAAATCCGGCTTCAGACACTTAATAGCTGTGTGACCCTGGGCAAATCACCTAACTCTGTTTGCCTCCGTTTTCTCATCTGTAAAATGTGCTGCAGAAGGAAATCACAAACAACTCCAGTATCTTTGCCATGAAAGCCCCAAATGGGGTCACTAAGAGTCAGACATAACTGAATAACAAAATCCTAGTACCTAGCACAGAGTCTTGCATGAGGTTGGCGGTTAATTAATGTTTTGTAGAATGGAACTGAATATGCTGACCTAAATATCAGAAGTTTTCAAACTCACAGAAATCTCTGAAAGAAGAGAATGACATGTACATATGTCAGTGCTGTAGAATCAAGATGCAAGGAGGTGTTTGATATATGAACACCAGGATTTATAGCTTTGTTGTGACTACAGACAAGGATCCAAGGACACAGATTGATGGCTTGCCACCACAGGATGACACTGGAAACAATTTGTGGCTTCAGGTCCTGGACAAAGGATTGACCTTCAGAACTTTCCTTAGATCATAGTCTTAAAGGTGGAAGAGACCTTAGAGACAAGCTAGTTCAATCTCTTTACTTTAAGGATAAAGAAAGATGCCCAGAGAAGTTATGTGACATTCCCAAAGTCACAAGCTTACCAAATAGAAGATGTGAGGTTGGAGCCCAAGTATTTTCTTTCCAACCCCAATGCTTTCCCCTGCTTCATGCTGCCTCCAAGAAGATTTCAATGACTAAATAATGTCCTTCGAGAGGGAAAGACATTATCTCTACCTTTCCAAATATAGTACAAATTGTCAAAATGATCGAGTTCTTTACCATGATAAAGAGACATAACAGTGTTTATTCCCTATTTGTTTATATCCATGGGTCAAAAAAAGAATAAGGGGTGGGAATAAGGTGAGAGCAAAGAGGGAACAGGAAAAGGAGAAGGGGAAGAAGTAGAAGATGAAGAAAGAGAAGGAAAATAAGAAGGAGGAGGAGAAAAAGGAGAAGCAGGAGAAGGAGGAGAAGGAGAAGGAGGAGGAGGAGGACAAGGAGAAGAAGGAGGACAAGGAGAAGAAGAAGCAGGAGAAGGAGGAAAATGGAGAAAATGAAGGAGAGAGTGAAGAAAAAAGAGAGGGAGAAAAAAGGCAGGAAAGAAGAAAACAAAAGGAGAAAGCAAAGAAGAGAGGAAAGAAGAAAAAAAGGAAGTCAAGTCAGGAAGGCAAGGAAGAAGTAAGAAAAGCAGGAATACAAGTAGGAAATCAGAAAAGAAAAGAGAAGAAAGTCACAACATGTGCAGAGCTGTTAGTATTCATAATGTTCTTGCTTATATGCATGATAAATTACCATGGTAACACTAGTATCACAGGATACACATATTACATCTGATCCCAGTGTAAAATGTTCAGAAATAACAGCATAGTGTGTGGTGCTTGTATTTTCAGGCAGAGAAGGGTCAATTATCAATTTTGCAAAATTATGTATTCACCCAAAGGGTTTGACTGTTATAAGGATTTGAGGACTTTTTAGCTATTAAGATTAAAAAGAAATCTAAAACAAAAAGCAAACTCTAGGTCCTAACTTTAGTACATATCTATGACTAATTGAGCCATGTTCACATTTAAAACATTCCATACCTCCCTACAATCTGAAGGTTTCTTTCTTCCGAGCTAATTTCTTGTAAAATTCAAGTCTTCTTCATATATTCATATATTCCAGGTAAACCCTTGGTTATATGAAACTCTAAGAAGCAGCAAAGTCTAGTAGAAACAGCATGGATCTTTGGGAATCAGGAGATCTAGATTCTAGTGCCATCCCCTTATTTTCTGTTTTCATTTTGCACAAGTCACTTATACTCTCTAGGCCTGTTTCCTAGTCTATAAAATGAAAGGGTTGAAATATTCAAGAGTTGATGAGTGGCAAAGGGAGACAGCTTCATCCTTCAATTTATTTTTTTCCCTGGAGCAGTGTATGCAACACCTATGTAATCTTCAACCTCTTTAGTCTACATAGACAATTTTCCTTTTCCAAACTCCTACTGCAATTATTTAGTAATTAATTGGTTTCTAATGGTACAGAACATTTAAGTCTTATCTCCCCAACTAAGTGGAGCCCAAGTATTTTCTTTCCAACACCAATGCTTTTGCCAAATCTGGTGCCATCTCTTATACTTTTTGGCATCTCCTCTGTGATGCCCATGTGCTGAGCATGAGTCAGAGCTTGAGTAATTCAAGTCATCTTCTTGGACCTAAGTTTTCCTATCTGTCAAATGATGGAATTGTATTAGCTGGCTTCTAAGATTCTTCAGTCTCTCAATCTAAGAACTTTTTGTTTTTGGTTGACTGAAAACATCAGAGAAGGTAGCTTGCAAGACTTGCAGAAAATTTCAACTTCTATAAAGTTTATACTAATGAAAATCTCTTTGGGGTAAGGCTATTCATAAATCCACTACAATCACAGATAAAGACAAAAACATTCAATTGCTATTCTTGCAAAACAGAATTTTTAGAGCAAGATGGGACTTTAAAGATAATGTAATTTCCTCTTTATTCTCATTAGGATCATCAATGTCAGTGTCATTGAACCCACAATAATAAACTTGAAAGTAATATCAGATTTGACATCTTGTCAAGAAAACAAAAAAAAAAAACCCAAAACCAAGCACGTCCAACCTGATCCCGTTTCCTCCTTCAAAATTCCTCTAAAGTCTCACAGCCATAGCCAACATTCCAGATTTAATCATAAATTGCTTAGACCACAGGTGTCAAATATGGGACCCATATAGCCATAACATTTCTAAGAGCTGCCCAAACTAGACTAAAATACAGGGAAATACTTAACAAAATAATTACAAATACAATACAATATAGATAACACTATCCTTTTAAAGCTAACAGTACAGTAAAGGTTCTTGTAAATGGATTTTTCTTTGCTGTTATTAGATTGTTTCAGTTGTGTCTGACTCTTTGTGACTCTATTTGGGATTTTCTTGGAAAAGATACTGGAGTGGTTTATCATTTTACAGATGAGGAAGCTGAGGCAAACAGGGTCAAGTGACTTGCTCAGGATTACACCGCTAGTAAGTGTCTGAGGTGAACCCACCAAGGGGAGTCTTCCTCACTCCAGGTCTATCCACCGCACCACCTAGATTCCCTACAAAACACTCTTTGAATGACTTATGTAGCCAAATCAATTCCTTGGAAACTATTTTGTTCCACAAAGAAGAAGGAAGGAGAATCTAATTTTGCTGAGAGGAGTAAGTTTTCTGTTTTTAATGCATGCAGTTATGCTCAGAAAAGTTACTGACATATGAAAATCATCTTAATTTTGTGATTCCTCTTGTCTTTTGATGACAATGAGTAATTAGAGTGAGAGCACTTCCCTTGTTTCCATCCTTTTACTTCCACAGCCAAGGAGAGAGAGACCAGGAAGAAGGGGGAGTTCACTGACAGCCACATGCTGAACCAATTCAGAAGAAGATGAGTTGGTTGATCTCTGTGACTGGTGTTATCAAGCATTAGTAATATATTAGAAAATAGAGATTCTTTTTTTTCCTCCAACTCATATCAGAAAACATAGGCCCATATTTCAATGAAGTCAAGTATGCAGTGACACAGTGCACAGAGGACACACAATTTTTAATTACATCTACAAAGAACCAATCTCCAAACTCAGGACCGAGCTAATGCAAACATTTTCTCTCCTTGAAGGAAAAATAGATGTTTTTAATCATTTGAAAGTCATTATATCTTGTAACTGAATAGTTCAGGAAACAAATCACAGGCCTGACACCAAAGCATGATGTCAGCGGTGATGGGGGACTTCAACTATCCATATATCTACAGACATTTTTGCTTTCTGCTGAAAGGAAAGAAATGAATAATTTCCTGATTTGCATCAATGACAATTTCATCTATCAAAAGTTAGAGGAAGCAATGAGGAGAAACATTATTTTAGACCTGATCCTGCCTAATGGGGAACAATTGATAACACAAAGCTATGAGACATTGGGGGAGAAGTGATGACTATATTAGAATTTTTGAGAGAAGGAAATGAGAGGCAGCATGGTCTGACATTGACACTATATTTTGAGAGAAGAGATTTTAAATTATACAGAAAACAAAATTCCGCAGGTCAAGTCAGCCTAGGTGGGAAGTTTTCTATAATTAAATACTAAAGATGCACACGAAAGGAATTCCAGTGAAGAAAAGGGGAGCTGCCTAGAGATAAGAACATAGGAAAGGAGCAACCCATTGACTGTGATTTTTTAAGAACTGTATAAGGGAGATGGCAGCATATGAAACCTGTCTATAAAGCAAGGGTACAATCCTATGCAAATAGGGTTAGGAAACACTGAGGCTCAGAATTCTTAGAGCTCAGCTGCTAACGAATTCTAGATAGAACAACCACAACCAAAGGGCAATTTTAGTTATGTTGAGGGTGAGAGGAAGTGCAAAGAAGGGCTAGGCTCATTGCTCATCATGAATGAAATGACGGTAACCAATAGCAGAGAGATGGTAGAACAGGCTGTTTATTTTGTTTTGTTTTCCTGTAAGGAAAGCTTAGAGAAAGTTTTCTTTCCCTAAATTATTAAGTATTTTCAGGATACAATTAAAATGATTGGCAGGGAGTTTAAACATGTTAAGGAATTGAGGAGTGAAGAAAGCAGTGTGCTGCCTTCAGTAAGGTCCACTTCATTACCCTTGGGTAAAGTAGATCCAGAGATGATCAAGGAACCAGTCAATGCAATGACTGAGCCTCTGTTGGTCATTCTGATATGGGGCACCATTGAGCTGGGACTTGACTGTTGGCAATCAATCAATTAACAAGCATTTAATAAGCACCTATTTATGTGACAGGCACTCTCCTAGGCACTAGGGATAAAAGGCAAAAAAGAAATATTTCCCATCTACATTCTAGAACATATTATTAATAGGCTATCTTATTAGGATTCTGAAAGAAAAGAAGGGATCATGAAAATCTGAAATAGCTTCCACACGAGTTACATTATTAACCTCATTTCCTTCTTTGACAGAGTTATTAAACTAACTGCCCAACATTCAAACTCTCTGTCTGCCCCCTGCCCTCCCACCAGATCACATGAGGACCTGGCATGCAATGGTCCATAGGGTCACAAAGACTATGTCATGATTGAATGACTGAACAACCACAAAAATTAAACCAAAAGATAAGAGAAATGACGTAAATAGTTTGCGTTGATTTCCAGTCCTTATAGACAAGGTGGACAGAGGCAGGTAGGAGTTGTAGTAGAAAGAGTGCTGAACCTGCAGCATCCTGCCTCAGATACACAGCTGTGTGACCTTGGGCAACTCTCTAAACTCTGCCAGCCTCAGTTTCCTCATCTAAAAAATGAGGACGAAAATAGCTTCTTGACTTTTGAAAGGCACAAATGATATATGTGTGTATGTGTATATACATATATGTAAAGTGCTTTGCAAACTATAAACCTTATTGCAAAATACATATTAACTAGAATTATTATTATGAGACAAGTATACAGTCATGTATATTTAAAACTGGTTGAACCACAGTAAGAATAATCACTAATGGGTCAATATCTAGAAGATGGTCTCTATTGGGGGGGACGTCTATCCTTGGCCCTATTTATAATTTAACAATTTGGTCAATGACTTGGATGAAAGCAAAAATGGTCTATTACCAAATCATAGAATTCACAAATGTAACCCTGGTGTCAAAAACTCCCTTGTAACATGAAAGGTCCAGGTACATTTATACCTAATATTGCTTGGATCACTGCATGGCTTTCTAAGTGGAATCCCTGACGCTAGCCTTGCTCACATCAGCCCCCTTTGAGTTGCCAGATTACTCTTTCTAATACATAGAGATGGTTGTCATTTCCTACATGATAAAGTCCAAACTGAAAAATTGCAGACACCAACCTGTATTTCCAGATTTATGTTCCATCACTCCCCAACACTTCAGTCAAACTGGTTTACTCACTTTCCCCTAAAAATGTCATGTACTTGTTTGCTGCTACACTTTTATTTATGACATTTCTTTCTCAGAAATATCACCCCCACACCACTGAACTGAGGTGTACATACACATATTTCAAGATAGAACTGAATAAAGTCTATTCTGATCATTTGAGTTTAAAATGATCTCTTTTCTCTCAACTCTTATAGTAAATATTCTTCCTAAAATTAATTGGAAAATAATCATGTATGCTCCTTTGATGCTTCTTTTATCACTGTCTTGATATGCAATATGTGACTTTGGTTATATAAATTTTAATGTGTTTGTCTTATCCCAATAATATTATGATATCTTTTGTGTTCTTATTTCTTTACATGTCATATATTCTCAGTGAATATTTCTGGACTTATCTTTATATTTAATTCAGGCAAAAGGTTTTTTGGGCTGGTATGTATGGCAAAAACATCTCTGATGGATATTAGATGCAAAATATTTTCACTGTGAATTTGTTTTTTTATTTTTTACCATGACAAGTGAAATGCTACTAAATTCATTGTAGGGCTGGGCACTCAAAAGGCTTTTGTTTGGCCAATCTGTGCTGGGAACATGTTAAATGATTAATAAACACTTGATGATGGATTAATCGGATATCTCCCCTCAAAATGACAAAAACAAATATTTTGAAACAAATATTGAAAAAAAATTCAGGACACAGCTCCCATAGGATTATCTACATATCTCATGTACCATTTTATTGACTGTCAAAGAGCCTGGTGGGATTGTACTAGACATGAATGTAGTGTTTCCATAGTCAGAATGTCAGTAGCCCTGCACATAGGCCTATCACTCAGTTTGGAACTACAGTGCTATAGGTCTTCATTAATTTATATATCCTGTGCATTGAATAATGCCATGTAGATTCCAAGGCACATGCTATCAAAATTCAGACATTAAAACCAATCATACAGCTAGGTACCAACAAGTGTGAATAATGGCTCCCCTAAAGTGGTTACATGTATTCAAGTATGTGCTTTTTGAAGTTATAATTATGTAAATATAGTGATTGGTTTCAGCTCAACGGAAATATGCAGTATGAATTCAAATAATGTGACCATTTCAGGGCATACACTATTTACAATAGTCAGGACTGAGCTGTACTTAACATAGATTTTTAAACAATTTTTGAAGAATTTTCCCCAGATAAAGAAAAAGTAACATATAAAATAGCATTTTCCTTTTAGCTGCACTAAAAGTTGCTCTTCGATTATTTCTTGGAAAATTTATTTCTAATCTGAGTTGACATTTACGTGATGCCAGAACATCTAGAAAGGAAGTGAAAAAATGCAACCATTTCCAAGTGAGACTATGGAATCCATATAGTTTCTACAGACTGAGATAAGACCTGTGGTTTACCCCAGATCAAGAAACTCTATCAATGCAGGTCAGTGCATCTTCTCTGAAATTTATAGTCTTAGAGAACTGTCCAGAGCCCTAGGAAATGAAACAGGGTCACAGAACCATTATAATATTACAACTGGAAGTTGAAATCAATGCTTCCTGGATTTGAGGCCACCTCTCTTTATTCACTAAGCCACGACTGCTTCCACTAATTGAATTAATAAAATCATCGAGATGTCCTCAGCATGCACCATGATGTTTTAGCTATGCCCTCTGTAGCAAAAACCTCTGAGATTTGAACCATTCATTGAGATCCTCCCTGAGAACTGAAATGACCTTCATGGAGATTGGTAGCAGTAACTATTACAAACACGAGTCAGAGAAAGATCAGTTCTTGTTCAACCCAAACTGAGAAATAATTATTAGTCATTTCTGAGGATCACTGAGGAAGTTTGAAAAGTTCTGTTTAGTGAACACAGAAGGCCTCACTTGGAAAAGTTATTTCTCTCTTTACCCTACAATTTTCTGATTTTACAGTTTGCCATTTGGTATTTATGTTGCATCAAGATTTGACAAACACACACACACAAACACACACACAGAAGTTTGATCAAAGTCAAAAAGAAAATTGGCTTAAGCTGAGTTGATAACATATCCTTCTAATATTTGTGAATTTCTATCACACACATATGAAAAAACCTACCTATTCATTCTCTTCCCACTCTCAACCTTAACAGAAAACAATACTTACCATTTAGCTTGGGGATAGATAAGAAAGAGGCCATTTATTTCTACTCTTTTAAGAAGATGGCACTATAGACTGTAAACAAATATTCATTCTGTGAAAGAATCTGTCTACTGAGAACAAGTAGGGACAGAATATACTGAATTAAAAAAATTTGTTACAAAATATTTTAAAATATTTGCATATTCTGCAAATTATAAAAGTGAATTAGAACTGAAATCTGAATGGGAAATTTTAAAAATAAATTATTTAAAAAGATTTCAACAGATTTACATGCATAAAAGCTGTACTTTTTAATCATATACAATAACTAAAACGAAGCTAAGAAAAAGTTCTACCTAGTAAAAGTTCTTAGAGGATCTGATTAATCAAAAAATAAAGGGACTAATAGTTAGTGTACCATATATAAATGATGATTCCATGGTACCTCTAAACAGTGGGTTTTATGATTATAGCTTCAACACTACTAATTATTTATAAACACACTAGTTTCCTTAGATGGTATAAAAGTAAACTTCAAGCTCAGACACACCCTTTTAAAGGATAAAGTACCAATCAGTTGAGCTCTATTTAACATTTTCTCTTTAATCACCAAATTTTTCTTTCCCTGGAGTATAAATCCAAAAGAGAGAGAGAGAGAGAGAGAGAGAGAGAGAGAGAGAGAGAGAGAGAGAGAGAGAGAGAGAGAGAGAGAAGTATAAGGAAATGACTGTTACATCTGACTAGGAAAGAATTAATCATTTCCCCCAAAGGAACTTGCAATTAGCCCTTTACCACTTTTAATAGTCTTTTCCCCTCTTAGAACATAAAGTGCTTTTCGGTTAATCTGTCATACCATGAGGCAATGCCAGTCATCAGTATGTTCAGACTCATTGATTGAATCTATTTTTATGGACACTGAGGAACCACTAATCTATGAATCACAAACCATTTCTTAGCTCCCGCCACTGCCATTACTAACGAATCATTTCTATGGATACCATTTGAGAAAATGAATAGCTTGATGATTGGGCAGGAATCTAAATAGATGTTGTATGCCTTTCCTCAAAGAGAAAGATGTCTTAGTAACTGAATCAGTGTTTTAATTTTAAATTTGACCATCTCCAAGTCATCTTCCCTTAGCCTTAACTAGCAGTGGCACAGAGAATCAATCCAAACACTGATATCCCAATCCTCACCTAGAGTATAAAAGGAGATGATTGAACGAGGTAAAGTTCAAGGCTCCTTCTAGTTCTAACATTCTATACTCTTATGATGCCTCTTTTAGTGTTGGTTGGTTCTGGGAAGAAAGAGGCATTACTGAAATGATGGCAGTAGGAAATGGGCCATGGGTTATATGTACATGACAATATGGAAGGTTCTTCCCTGATTCCATTTTGTTGGCCTGGTCATGATCCAGATCCTTGTCCCCAGTCTCTGATGCTCCTGTTCCATCATAAATAGAAAGGTTCTCTGATCCCCTCCCTCCTCATCTCTATCCTCAGTTTGGGTGCCTTTTCTGATTCTCTTATCTGTTAGTTTTCTCTCTCCTTACTCAAATTCTTTTGTGTTTCTATCTTTGTGTACATTTAATGATTTTGTGTAAACAGGCACCATGGTGCAATGGAAAGAACAAGAGATTTTGAGTAAGGGAACCTGGATTCAAAACCTTCTCTGACTCTTACTACCTGTGAGACCTTGGTCAAGTCACTTAACTTCTCTGGGTTTCAGATTTAAGAGGGTTGGACTTAGATGATCCTATAGTTCGTTCTACATCTAAATATATGATCTTTTGTCATGTCCTCCTACCCCAATACCCATCCCAAGTATAAGTCAAGCTTCTTGAGATCAAGGACTGGTGCTTTTTCATCTCTCTATCCCTAGTGCCTACTTCAGTATGATAACCAATCAAGAAGCATTTATTAAGCATTTATGACGTGTCATATACTATGCAAGGAGCTGGGGAGACAAAGACATAAATATTTTCAAGGTGTTTACATACTACAGAGAGAGATAACATTTTTGTCATAATAGGTGCTTAATAAATATTTAATTAATATAATTGAATCTATGTGATAAACAGAAAGAAAGATTTTCCCCCAGATTCCCTATTGTTAAAAATATTAACTACTATTTATATAGCACCTTTGGGCCCTTAGGTGACACAGTGAATAGAGCATGGGGTTTGGAAGATTCACCTTCTTGAGTTCAAATCTGATCTCAAATACTTCCTAGTTGGAGGACCTTGAGCAAGTCACTTGACCCTGTTTGCCTCAGTTTCCTTATCTGTAAAATGAGCTGGAGAAGGAAATGGAAAACCTCTCTAAGATCTTTGCCAAGAAATCCCTAAATGGGGTCACAAAGAGTAGAATGCAATTAAAATGACTGAATACAGCATTTTCAAGTTTGCAAAAAACATTTTACAAACATTATTTCATTTGAACTCCACCACAGCTCTGGAAGGTAGGCACTATAATTACCCATACTTGCATTATTAATGTATCTTTGCTTAATTTGAAGATCGTTCCCCCATAACTATCTTGCTTTGTACCCATGATCTTTAAGTTACGTGAAGACTACAGAGGTTGTCATTTGCCCAACTAGTAAGAATTAAAACTCACATCTGAATCTAGATCTGTGTATTTATGTTAAAGTCTATCACTCTTTACCACAACCTCTGTTCTGAAAAGCCACTCTCTGGGAAGAGGATGAAGACAGAGCTTTGGAATTTGTGGAAGCCATTAAAAAAAAAACAACTTAAAAGGATAATTGAAGTTGATTGATTTAAAGATATAGTCAAGAATGATTTGCAGAATCACAGATGTTGAGGCTGTCCTCTTATTCATCAGCATTCAATTCAACTGAAGATTTACTAATGCTAACTGTTTAGATAATAACCTTGGTGAAGCTCTTGAATTGAGTATTCAGTTCAAATAAATGGCTGTGTTACAACCATTTGAATATAACATGCTTCTGAATCTTCAATTTAGAAGGTACTTCCCCTGTGTTCGGAGAGAAACATCAGTGACTTGTTCACATTATTCCCTCAGTGAGTCATTCTTGTTTAAGGATGCACTTGGATTTAAACTGAGCTCTATTTTGCACATATAAGTGAGATGTGCATCTCTGGCCTTTAAGTTTTAGGGAAACAGATCAGTTCTCTGAATCTTTTCAACCTTCCTCTTCACTGAGGAGAGTTAAAAAACCAACAAATAGCTGTTTCCAAACAAATAATTCTCAATCTTTTTTGCAACTTGAAAGGAAATTCCCTTTCTGGATAAGCACAATGCTGCAAAAATAAACTTAGGTACACTATTTCTGATATATCGTAAATAAATCTCAGTAAACATCCTGAAAAGCATCCATTGTCTTCTGGGTAGAAATTAATGAACTTCCAAGTTCACAGCCATTAGGATTTTCAAGAGGTCTCATATCGAATGCAATATTTTTCCAGTAGATATCTCCAATGCATTATTTCAAAAATATTATTTCAAAAATAACAATTTATAGAGTAAATTACTAAATTCTAAGAGGAATTAAAAAAAATTTCTTGGTGATGTTTCTTTCCTTTTTTCTTTCTTTTTTAGGAGTCAGATTCAGAGTGGGCAATATATAATTTAAAAAGACAAATGAGGACCTCATATATTTTAAAATGACTAAATCTGTTTAGCTTGCAAAATAGCTATGGAAAACATCTGAATCTCTGATTTTTTCCCTGTCTGAGGCAGAGGGATCTTAATTAGTCTGGACATTCTTGCTGTCTCCAGATTTGAGGATGACCTTGTCATATATGAGCACATAAAATGACTTCCCTTCTCAAAATAGAAAAATTGTGCTGGGTGACATGTAATATCATGGTGCATTCACTGCATATGAATTTGCATAATCACATATTATTGTTGGACTATAGAACCTAAAAGGGATCTGAGAGGCTGTGAATCTACCACAGCAAGGTTGCTAGTGGTGCGGATTAGAGGAAATAGTTTTCTTTTTATTTCTTGTCTATATTGCTACTGGATGTTAACTGCTGCATATTAATATAATTGTTTTCTGACTGTTTTAAGGTACTAGAATGAAAAAAAAAGTCTTAATGTGCAGCAAAAATGGAATAAACATTCTCCTTCCACCAAAACAAACAAAGAAACCAAAAAAACCAAAGCCCTCAAACATTAGTGGTTTCACCTTAAATGATCAGTCTTTCCCAATGAAGTCAGAAAGTAGTTTTCACAGTTAAGAAACTATCTTTCTCAGTCTTGGAAAACAAACTACGGTTACGATCAACTGCTTGGATGTGCTAGCTCTATTGAATAGTGGAACACGTGCAATACAGAACATATTTTAAAATGCCATGTGTGTGCATAAGGAGGAGCAAGGAAATGAGGTACTAGTTTTTCCTCCAAAATCTGTTAAAAGAGAGAGAGAGATGATTTTTTAAGTCCTTGCAGCTACAAGTCTAAAGATCTATGTGGCTGATGTAAGTGGCCAAGAGAGGTCCAATGCTCTTAGTAAAGTCGTGGCATCATAAAAGCATATTATTTAGAGCTAAAAGGAACTTTGGAGACCCTCAAGGCTGACCCCCTCATTTTATTGATGAGAAAATGAGGTTAAGAAAGGTGAGGTGACTTTTCCAGGGTCTCACAGCTAGTAAGTATCTGAAACAGAATCTGAACCCAGGTCTTCCTGACTCCAAGTCTAATGTTCTATCAATGCTAGAAAAATGATCCATTTTCAAATTTTGACATCTTAGATTAAAGGGAAGCAACTATTGAAGTTTTTGACCTAATACAGCTCTCCTGGCCTAACACTGGCCTAACAACAACAACAAAAAACCCAAAAGCTTGGGAGCAAGTGAGGGAAACTCATTCTTGAACATAAATTAGGTTTGTATCTTTCTGGTGACCAAAATTTAGCTCTCAATTTTGCAAGTCTTCATTTCACTAGCCAGACATACAGGAAGGTAGTAGAAGGCAGCAGGGCTGTGATAGAACAGATGCCTGGAATACTGATCCAGAAATGACGACTTTGTAGGGAAAATACTTAACGCTTTCCCATCCACTCAAACACAGCAGCAGTGATGTGAAAATGAATGGTTCTGTAGCGTGTATGATCCTGATGCAACACTGTATAATATGACATAGCTAACCTAACAGCTGGGAAGCTGCAATTAAAGGCTAATTATGAATAACACTGCTTCATGACGTCCCTTAAAGCAATCTTTAATCTCAGAGGGATGCTGGTGGATCTCTAGGTCCTAGGAACCAAAGCTCACACAAATTCAGAACCTTAAGGGAACCACAGCCCAGGAAAATGGCTAAGCTTTCCTCTTTTCCTTAAAAGGGTCCAGTTAAAAAGAAAAGGACTTTTTTTTTTTAACATTCCTCTTCATCTAATTGTTCTCCGTCCTCCACTAGTGCAAAATTGTAAAACTGCCACTCATCCCAAGCAGGCTTCAATGTTGAGAAGTGGGGTGGGGGGAGGTTAACAGCACAAGGTTTCCCTGACAGTTATAATAAAGGAAAACACATTACCGTCTCCTCTGCTTAATATCAATTGGCTTGTTGATAGCATAAGGTGATCCATGAACGTAAGCGCTCCGGAATCTGGCTACCTTCTCCAGAGTCAGGTGCTCACAGCTAGATGGTAAACTCATTTTATCCAAACACAAAGGAATTAAAAAAAAAACAACAAACTAATAGGCAAAGAGTAACATTTCCTGGAAAAGCTGGGAATGAGATGCCGGATTATGGATGTCTTTCCAGCTGTGCTGCTCACAGGTGGCTTGGGGCTCTTTGGCTCAGAAAGCCAATTCAGCTTTCTCTCAGTGCCTAGAGGCATTAGTTTGCTTTTTTCCTTATGGATACAGGAAGCTCACTGCTGTTTTTTTTCCTACTCAGAGTCAAGCTTCAACCAATTATTGGCTGAGCAGATGAAGTCGAAAGTGCCTGGCTTCACAAAAGCCTTCCCTCCCTCCCAGTTCTGTTTCTGAGTAGACAGTGAGCCTTTAATCCATTTTTGTCTTTTCTCTAAAAGAACACCAACTAAATTTAGCAGCCCTTGGTTAATCGGGGATATTTATCTATGCATCAAACATACCTCTGCTAGAAGGGAAATGATCAAGTCAGTGGTACATTTTCAGAAAGCTAAATTACTTTTCAAACCCATTATAGGCATTCAGAATGATGAAACAGGCACATGGAAATAATTACAGGTAGTTTTCCAATTTTCTGGTCAAAAATTACAAGTCTAAGCATTTGAGCATTTTCTGGCTGTTCAGACAGGAGCCTTCTTTCATAAATCACTGCTGTGTAAATTTCACAGCCATCTAACTTCTAACACAACTTCCCAAGCAATAACACTTTCATCTGGACATTTTGACACAGATGCTCAGCTCCTCTCATAAGAAATGTTTTCCTTATAAATATCTAATAATCAAATAGTAATAATAAAAATTAATAATATTATTACATACAATTATATATGGTACATAATATTATATAATGTGTTTTAAAGTTCACAATATATTTTATACCCATTATCTTATTTAAACCTCACTAGCAACAACCCTAAGAAGCTGGTACTATGGGGATTATTGTCTGCATCTTATGGATAAAGAACTGAGGTAGAATGTTTCTACCTAAGGATTTTTCCATACTGTGAAAGGGGAAGTTTTCCTCAACTTTGGTTTAAGTTGAATGTTCATTATAACAGATAAAGCTGGGGGAGCAAAAAGTTCCACCTAAGTCTTCTTTTTCTCTAGAGCTATTAATTCTACCTTTCTTCAATAGCTGTTCATAGTTTCAAGTATCCACACTGTTCTAGTCTTCTTTCTTTGGATATTTTCCAGTTTATCAATGTCCTTCCTAAACTGTGGTGTCCAGAAGTGAATTCAATGCTCAAAATGTGATCTGACCAGGACATTTTATGGGAAGGCTGCTATTAACTTCCCTTTTTCTAGACTTTTTCTGTTACTACAGAAAGACAGGACATTAGCATTTTTGGTTATCATGTCACACCACCAGCAACTTACAGTCCCTTTAAGGATTCTCCCCCTAGCCCCCACCCCCACTATTTTTCACATGAATTAATTACCTAGTCACATCTCCATCATTCTGTTTGTTGGACTGTTGATTTTTTGAACCCGAAGCAGGACTTTACATTTATTCATAATAAATTTCCTCTTATTATGACTGACTCATCACTTTAGACTTGTGGTCTTTTTGAAACCTTATCCTGTCACCTAACAAGTTAGCAGTGTCTCCCAGCTTTGATTCATCAGGCATCTCTGTCTTCATTCAAGCCTCTGAGAAAAGTGTTTAAAAAGATTAGGGCCAAAGTCAGAGTATTGTGGAATTCCAGTAAAGTTCTATCTCCAGGTTGAAATAAAGCCAGCCCTAGGTTCAAGTATTCGAATCAGTCAACTAGCATGTTCTAAGCAGCATGCCGAGCCATTTGGGATACAAAGAAAGATAAAAAAAAAAATAGCCCTACCTCTTAATGCGTCATCTACCTAACTACCCAGAAATCCAGTCCATATCTCTATACCTTGTCCACAAGGATGTCATGAGAGGCCATCAAATGCCTTGCTGAAATCCAGATAGACTATATCTTTCTGAAGCATTGTGGTTTATCACAAAATGAGTTGGATTTGGAGTCAGAAAGTCTTGGGTTTTAATCCCACCACATTTACTAATTAGGGCTATCTTAGGCAAGTAACTTCATCTCTCTGAGCCTTATTTTTCTTATGTGTAAAATGAAGTTATTAGTAGACTGTCCCGTTGTTGTAAGATAGTACATATTAGGCACTTCACAAACTATTATAGTAATGTATACATATCCATTACTATCAAGATCCTTATTATACTCTCTGGCATTCCCCCTGATTTACCAGCCTAGTAACTCTGTTAACAAAGGAAATTAGGTTAATTAGTTTGACATGAATTGTTCTTGATGAATCCATGCTGACTCTTAATGATCACCACTTCCCCTCCTAAATACTTAACAAATGTCTGAGAGATTATAAATCATATTTCCTATTTTTGCAAACTTATTCCTCAGTCATAGACTTCTTTAAATACGACCTTGTATTTTTTTTTACAAGTTGGGGAAAATAGCATGTACTAATCTCCCAAAATATATTAATAGTTTACATTTTTATTTGTTGAATTCTGGCTATGTTGATTGAGGAAGATAATTTACTTTCTATTCAGCAAATTTTCAAGAATGTGTATGGGAGAGAATTTCTATGTAATCTTAATGAATTCATAAGGTTAAGAAATTTTTATTAAATGGATCAAAGGTATAAACCAGATACAAATAAACCCAAAATAAATTCAAGATGAATAAAGTGCTCTGATCTTTAAAAAAAGATGATGTCATGCAGGAAATATTGTGTGACTGGCTGGAAGAATCAGACATACTTCTGGACCTTTATGTAACACAGCACACCAGATCAAAATTACACATTCCAATAGTAGGTCAGCCTAGAAGTATAGGCACTCCAGTCAAGATTCTGAGAGGAAAGCACCCAGAATAATATGAGGTTAGGATACTTGCAATGCAAGGGATTGGGATCCCTAGTGAAGGAGAGAAGTGCCTATCGACTAAATACACCAGTCCTTGGATTCCAGTGGAGAGCTATACATAAGGGAAACTTCATGAGGATTCTATAAAGTAAGAAAAGAAATTCCAATAATAAGGTGTTGGAATTTACTACTTTGTCATACATTAATTTATTATTTATAATAATATACATATATAACTATATTATATATAATTTGCAATTAATGTGCAATATATATTCTCTACACATATTCCTGATTATCATTTGACTTTAAATTTGAGCCCATTCTTTCCAGGGACCCTGTGCATACAAGGGTACAAGTCCCCCTGGTCTAGTAGGAGGGATCATTTTTGTGTAAACTTCCTTTACTATACCTCTTTCTAAAAACCTAATTGAGGTTACTGGCTGATAATCAATGGCAAGCATCTTCAGGAGGGGCTTATGAATAATAGACCTTTAGCCCTTCGGTTACCTATAGAACCCTAAAAAATTAACCTTCCCCTAGAGACCAATTCTGTTATTGCCAATTGGAAATAGAGTAGCGCACCCTCATGTCCTACTCATCCACATACCAAATACTTGAGACAAGCAACATAATAATGTAGTATAGAAAATGGGTGAAATGCAGTAGTCAGTGTTAACTACAGTAATCTAATGTTTGATAAACCCAAGAACTCTGCTTCTGGGATCAGAACTCACTGTTTGACAAAAACTTCCAGGAAAACTGGAAAACAGTATGGCAAAAATGAGGCTTAGACCTTATACCAAAATACAGTCAAAATGGGTACACAATTTAGCTCTAAAGGCTGATACTATAAGCAAACTGGGAGAGCCAGGAAGAGTTTACCTGTCAGATTTATGGAGAATGGAAGGATTTATGACCAAACAAGAGATAGTGAACATTACAAAATACAAAATGGATAAGTTTGGATATGTTACACTGAAAAGTTTCTGTACAAACAAAGCCAATGCAACCAAGATTAAGAGGAAAGCAGAAAACTGGGAAAGAACTTTTGCAATTAGTACCTCTGATAAAGGCCTCATTTCTAAAATATATACAGAACTCAGTAAAATTTAGAAGAATACAAGTCATTCCCCAATTGATAAATGGTAAAAGGATATGAAGGCAGTTTTCAGAGGAAGATGTCTATAGTCATATGAAAAAATGTTCTAAATCACTACTGAATAGAGAAATGCACATCAAAACAGCTCTTAGGTATCACATTGCACCTGTCAGATTGGCTAACATGACAAAACAGGAAAATGATAAATGCTAGAGAAGATGTGGGAAAATTGAAAAACTAATGCATCGCTGGTGGAGTTGTGTGAACTGATCATTTGGAAGAGCAATTTGGAACTATGCCCAAAGGGTTACAAAAACATGTATACCTTTTGACCCAGCAATACCACTTCTAGGTCTGTATCACAAAGAGATTATACAAATGGGAGAAGGACCTGCATGTACAAAAATATTTATAGAAGCTCTTTTTGTGGTGGCAAAGAACTAGAAATGGAGGGGATGCTCATAAATTGGGGAATGGCTGAAAAATTTGTGGTATATGAATGTAATGGAATATTATTGTACTATAAGAAATGATGAGCAGGTGGACTTGAGAAAAACCTGGAAAGACTTACATGAACTGAGGCTGAGTTAAGGGAGTAGAACCAAGAGAATATTGTACATAATTACAGCCATATTGTATGATGACTAACTGACAGACTTGTCTCTTCCCAACAATTCAAGGTTCTAAGACAACTTCAAAAGGCTCATGTTGGAAAATGCTATCCATGTCCAAAGAAAGAATTACGGAATCTGAGTGCAGATGAAAGCATACTATTTGCTCTCTCTCTTTTTTATTTTGTTTTGTTTCTTCTTTCTCATGGTTCATTCCATTGTTTATAATTCTTCTTTGTAACATAACTAATGTGAAACTATGTCTAATGTGAATGAATATATAGAGCCCATATCACATTACATACCATAATGGGGAGAGAGGAAGAGGAGGAAGGGGAGGAGAATTTAGAACTCAAAAGCTTGTGAAACTGAATTTGTAAACTAAAAATAAATAATTTTAGAAAAAGAAAAAAATTAAAAGTAGCTTGTATTAGGGGAAAAAAAGAAAATGGATGAAATGTAATATGATGATCCAAGACAATACCAAATAACTCACGATGAAAAATGCTATTAGCTTCTAACTGATATTGTATGAATAGAGAGTGAAACATACTATTTTTTATTTTTTTATACAAAATGAATGATATGGTATATGATATGACTGCACATGTATAATCTGATTGCTTATCATCTCAGGGAGGGGGAAGGGAAGGAAGAAGGGAGGGATAGAATTTGCAATTCCAAATTTTAAAAAAATGTTAAAAATTATTTTTACACGTAATTGGAGGAAAAATTATTTTTAACAAAGTGGGTGAAATTTTTAGACGAGATATTACCTAAAATTATGTTAGACTCAGAGTTCTCATAAAATGAATGACATTTTGTGTGGTTTTATAGACTGCTAACTGAAATAAATCTCTGTTTCCCAGGTTTCAATCTATCAAAATAATTTATTAGAGGGAAAGTAGAAAGAAGGAAAGAGAAAACATTCAATTATGGTGTCTATTATGTGCCAAGCACCGTGCTAAGTTCTTTACTCTCGTCTGATCCCCATAACAATCCTACAGGACAAGTGGTGTATCATCATCTCCCTTTTACAGTTGCGAAAACTGAGGCAGATTGAGATCAGTCACACAGCTAGGAAGTGTCTGAGGCTGATTTTTAATTTAAGTCTTTCTGACTTTGGAGCCAGTGATCTATCCAATGTTCTACCTAGCTGCCAATATAAGAATTACTGGAAGAAAGCACATGGAGAGATATATTTAATCAAGCATCTTTTATTCTTGTTCGCTTCTATTTTTTTATTTAAAAAAATTCTGGATGGTGCTACAGGGAGCTTGGGGCAAGATACAGAGACAAAAGGCTAATACGTTTAGCAGTTTGATATACTTTTGCTCTTACACATAACAGAGATACTCTGTGTCTTCACAGCATTCACAGTAGGCAGTTGGACTGGGAGAGGGTTATATTTACAATCCTAGAACTCCCAGAAAGCTCCTGGGCACTGACTGAAATAACAAAAGGCAATATCTGCATTAGTGGAAATTGAAGTGGTATAATTTTCATGCATGCTAGGATAAAGTCCTAGGATCATAAATTTAGAATTAGAAGGGTCATCTAACCTAGATGTATCAAATAGCCAGGTAGCCAAGAGTACTCCCACATGCAGCAGAACCAGATTAAAAGGTAATTGAAACAATAATAAAATAAATAAAAATTCAATAGAATGCAGATAATGATGACTTGTGGTTTTTTCAGTCAATAAGTCATTGTAGGAATCTTTTATGTATAGTTTTGCTGTTTTTCAGTCATGTTCAACTCGTGGTGACCCCATTCAGGGTTTTCTTGGTAAAGATACTGGAGTGGTTTGCCATTTCCTTCTCCAGCTCATTTAACAGATACATAAAATGAGGCAAAAAAGGAGTTAAGTGACTTGCCCAGGGTCATATAACTAGTAAATGACAGGTCATATTTGAACTCAGGAAGATGAGTCTTTCTGACTCCAGGCCCAGTGCTTCCTTTCTGTACAGTGATTAAAATGATTACAGTGATTCCCAATTCTATTTGAGTTTGAAGCCACTGGTCTACTCAGTTGCCTTAATTTTGTATGAAATCTGAGTCTCAGAAAAGTTAGATGCTTGACTGGATGTCACACAGGTGGTTAGGAGAAAAGTTGATTTAAACTCAGCTCCTCTAACTCCAATCCCATCCTTTGGGCAAACTGAATGCTATATATACCATGCTGCCATTAGCAGTCTGAACAATTTGCTTAATATGCCATGTTTTAGTTGGTGACAGTCACTCATTCCAAAAGAATAAATTAAAAATAAATAATGTGTTGCACTAGAAGTATTACCCCTAGTGCAAGAGTTCTTAGCATTTTTGTCTGTTCCGGACTCTTCTGGAAATCTGGCAAAGCCAAGATCATTTTTTAAAATCATGTTTTTAAATGCATAATGTGCATGATTATATATATAGGATTACAAAGGAATTGTACTGAAATAAAGTTATCAACATTTATGTATATATATATATACATATATGAGTATATATGTATGTGTATGTATGTGTGTGTGCATACATATACACATACACACACAAATACAAACACACACAAGATCATGGGTCCCAGGTTAAGAACTAAGAACCTCTGTTCTAGGATATGAGATGCCCCAAATTAAAAGGAAAAAATTACACACACATATTGCCTGCGGATAGAGTGCAGGGCCTGAAGTCAGGAATATTCGTTTTCCTGAGTTCAAATCTGGCCTCAAACAATTACTAGCTGTATGAGCCTGGGCAAGTCACTTAACTGTACTTGCCTCAGTTTCCTAATCTGTCAAATGATCTGGAGAAGGAAATGGTAAACTGCTTCAGTATTTTTATCCAGAAAATCCCAAATGGGGTCACAAAGAGCTGGACATGACTGAAAAAATTCAACAATAATATGTAAGATCACTGAGTTAAGTAGCATAGAAAGGAAAGTGAAGAAGACCTTTGACACAACCCTATATGACTCCCATGGTTCATGGGCATGACATAAAGAGCCAGCAGAGAAGATCGAGAAGGAATGAACAGAGAGGTAGAAGGAGAACCAAGAGACAGTGAATGCAAATCTGCCACTCTTTGCACTAAGTAGGTTTCCACTTGTAGTCAATATCTAATTTAGTTTAACCACTGTGACTAAGTTAATTCATCTATTTAGCATTTTTTAAATTGGCCAGATCTGTTATTTAAAGAATTTACACAAAGCACATTATTTATTCAATGATTTGCTTGCCAGTTATATTTGCTGACAGTGTCTTTTGGGAAAAATAGATTTATTTTTCTCACTAGTTAGGTCCTGTGCAGAGAAGACAGAATTTGAAGATAGTAAAATCTAAGAAAATAATGGTTTATTATGCTCTGAGGCCTTATTCTCAAATCACTAAATTTTAGAGCTCAAAGGGACCGTAAAGAGAGTAGCCTGATCTCTTCTGATGGGGAAACTGAGGTCCAGAAGGTTTAAGAGATTTGCATGAAGTCACACTGATGAAACAATTAAGGTTAAGACCTAGCAGGCTTCTAATTCTCCTTCTCTCTTCCATGCTGCTTCTCTCTCTTTCTCTTAAATCTCAAACTCTTGCTAAAATGCTAACAAGGATGATGTTTTGCTCTAAAAATATGGATGAGAAAACAAATGACTTTAATACAATGCTCTTGGAAAAACACAACCCAACTACATAGCTACTCTGAAACCTCTGCTTCACTTCCCACACATCTATGCCACCAAGAACTTGCTCTGAGATCTGCCAAGATGCAACTATTGCCAACATTCAACATAGGGAACCTTCAAGAGTGGGAGAAAGTAGAATAAATTAAAGTAACTTTAGAATTTACTTACAAAAACCCAAATGTTTTGTACTATTATAAACAAAAGTAGAAGAGCTATAAATTGAACTTACTTATTAACTGGTCACGAATTACAGTGGTAACTTGGGTAAAACCTGTTGTATGTTTGGTATGGTACTCTTTCATTTTCCTATTAATTAATTCAACTATTTCTTCATCCAGATCTATAACTAGAGTGAGGAGGTGGTAGTGATCATCAGGGGTTTACAAAAAGAGATGTTGATTTGAAGACCTAGAAACCATAGGGCTTAGCACCCAGTTAGCAAGAATAGGAGAGGAATACTAGAAAATACTAGAAAAGAAATAGTCACGAGTTGTTGGGCTATGGTGGATTTTCTCCACTCCTCCAAGTTGCTATTTGTGATACTCTCTCCAGGTCCAAAGAATTCCTAGTTAACTCTCAGTCTCTACTTATTCATTTATGGAATGTGTTACCATGTATTAGCTAGCTGCTGCCTTCGAAGAGTACCTAATGTAATGACAACCAAAGTAGGATCTTTTGCTGTATTTGAAGATAATCAAGTGCCTCTGATTGAATCTGGCCTTTATCAACCAAAAATCTTTACTAGAAGTAAAGTACAGAAGCAAGAGTTAATTATTTTAATGTGATTAAAGAAGATCTTTCCCACCCATTAACCATCCTGCCCATTAAGGGGAGCTTGACTAGGAAAAAGTCTTGGGAAGGCCCACACCTCTTGTTAACTTCTAATGAGGCACCGATTCTCAAGGTGATGCCCTCTGGCTCTAAAAAAATGTATAAATGCTCTGAGAGTGAGGTTTAACTTTGGGGTTTAGTTTTTGGAAGAAGCTTGTGTGCCAGATGAGACTCCGGGAAGCCACTCAGCAGCGCCCTTGGCTTTGAAAACCCAGACGCTGGTGCTTCCCCTCTCTGGTAACTATGTATGTATATAATGGTCAGACAGTTGGATCTGTTTATTGATTTATGATGTATGTATTGATTATGTCAGACAGGTGGAAGCAGGGCTGTAGATTTTGATTTCTCTGTATTTTCTCTGAAATTCAGGGTGCTTTTTCCTCTGAACTAAGTGAATGATATATGTGCTGGATTACAGTGATTGTTGACCACTCAAAATTTGCCTTTTCTTTTAGAAAAGCAGATCTAAGAACCGTACAGCAGGCCATCCTGGGTATGCCAGAGTTCTTGCTTTTATACCTAATGATAGCTAATATGTATGTATCACTTTAGGGGTTGAAGAGTGCTTTATTCACATTCTCTCATTTTATCTCAGTTAAGATGCTATAGTAATATACTGAGTGGTGGTGGTGAAGCAAATCAAACCAGACAAGAAGTAAGAAAAAAACAGGGATGGGAGTCGAAGGAAACTTCCTAGAGAAGGTTAGGTTTGGAAATTAGAGTGACTAGAGACTGGTGAGGAGAGCATTATAACAGAAGATAATACTTTCTGAGCAAAGGTTCTTTGGTGGTAGTGGCAGCTGAGTCATCCAGTTATGTTTGATTCTGTGACCCTATGTACATAGGCACACCAGGTCCTATTTTTCAAACTCTATCCAAGTTTATGTTCATTGTTTCCATGAGACTACCTATCAATCTCATTCTCCAGTATTCCTCTTTCCTTTTGTCTTCAATCTCTGCCAAAACTGAGTCTTTTCCATTGAATCACATCTTCTCATTATATAGTCAAAGTATTTAAGCTTTAGCTTCAGTATTTGACCTTCCAGTGAACAGCCTAAGTTAATTTCTCTAAGTTTTGACGGATTTGATCTCCTTGATGTCCAAAGGACTCTGAAAAGTCTTCTCCACCATCACAATTTGAAAAAAATTGATTCTGCATCTCTCAGATTTCTTGAGAATTCAACTCTCAAAACCACCTATTACTTCTGGAAAAATCATGGCTTTGGCTATATGGATCTTTGTTGGCAAGGTGATGTCTCTGCTTTTTAGTATATTGTCCAGATTTGTCATAGCTTTTCTTCCAAGGGGCAAGCTTTTGTTTTTTAATTTAATGGTTTCAGTCACCAGCTGCTGTGACTTTTAAGCCCAAGAATTTAAAATCTGACACTGCTTCCATTTCTTCTCCCTCTATTTGCCAGCAACTGCTGGGACTAGTTGTTAAGATTTTAGTTTTTTTTCTTTTTTGATGCTAAGCTTCAAGCCAGCTTTTACACTCTGCTCTTTCACCTTCATCAAGAGAATTTCTGCCACCAGAATTATGTCATCTGAATATCGGAGACTGTTTGCATTGCTCCCAGAAACACTGATTCTGGTTTTGATTCATCCAGCCTTGAATTTCACATGATGTACTCTGCATATAAATTAAATAAGGTGATAATGTACAGTTTTGTCATATCCTTTTCCAATCTTAAACCACTTATCCTATGTTTGGTACTAACTGATGCTTCTTGGCCTGCATACTGTCTCCTTAGGGGACAGGCAAGATGATCTGCTACTCCTATCACTTTGAGAATTTGTCACATTTTATTGTGACCCAAACATTCAAAGGCTTTCATGTAGTCAATGAAACAGAAGTAGATGTTTTCTCTAGAAGTCCCTTGCTGGAGGGGCAGAGCCAAGATGGCAGAGTGGAAATACACACATACTCTAGCTCTTTCCCCACAGCTCATAAAATACCTGTAAAGAAAGACTCTCAACAAATTCTGGAGCAGTAGAAGCCACAGAAAGACAGAGTGGAGATTTCCAGTCCAGGGTGACCTGGAAGGCCAATGGGAAAGGTCTGTTGAACTGGACCCAGAGCAGAGCACAGCCCAGGCCTCACTGCACAACACTGGGAGGAGCAAGACCCGAGCAGGTTTTGGGGACAGAATGCCCAGTAGCAGCAGCAGAGGTTCACAGATCTCTCAACCTACAGGCAACAAAGACACTTCAAAGGTCAGTGAGAGAGCTTTTTCACCTCCATGACAAGGGAGCAGGTTCCTCCCTTAGCCCTGACCCTAGGTAGTGGCAGCAGCAGTAGTGGCAGTGGCATCAGGGGATGGTGGTGGCCAAAGCAGGCAGTGGCCAGCTTCCATTGTTGAAGCCTTAACTTAAAGCCCCTGAAGGAATTGAACAGCTGATATGAATCTCAGCCGTAAGTGGCAGCCTTGTCCCTGCCTAAAGCCCCAGTGTGGAGGTAGGGAATTGAGCAGCTGATCTGAATCTCAGGCAAGCCAGGCCAAGGAGTAAAGTCCTCTGCTTTGATTGTGCCACCTTGGAGGAACTGAGAACTTACAGGCCCCAGAGTATACCCTACTCTTCACAAAGGACCCAAAAGTCAAGTAACTGGTTGGGAAAATGCCCCAAAAAGGGAAAAAAAATAAGACTATAGAAGGTTGCTTTCTTGGTCAACAGGTATTCTCTCCCATCCTTTTGGATGAGGAATAACAATGCTTGCCATTTATGCTTGACATAAAAGTCAAGGCTTCCACATCCAAAACCTCCAAAATAAATATGCAATGGCCCCAGGCCATGGAAAAGCTCAAAAAGGATTTTGAAAATCAAGTAAGAGAGGTGGAGGAAAAATTGGGAAGAGAAATGATAGCAATGGCAAGAAAATAATGAAAAGTGAGTCAACAACTTGCTAAAGGAGACCCAAAAAAAAGGCTGAAGAAAATAACACCTTTAAAAATAGGCTACCTCAATTGGAAAAGAGGTCCAAAATGCCAATGACCAGAAGAAGACTTTAAAAAGCAGAATCAACCAAATGGAAAAGGCGTTTCAAAAGTTCACTGAAGAAAATGGTTTTTTAAAAATTAGAATGGAACAGATGGAAGCTAATGACTTTATGAGAAACCAAGAAATTACAAAACAAAACCAGAAGAATGAAAAAAATGTGAAATATCTCATTGGAAAAACAGACCTGGAAATTAGGTCCAGGAGAGACAATTTAAAAATGATGGGACTACCGGAAAACCATGATCCAAAAAAGAGCTTAGATATCATCTTTCATGAAATTATCAAGGAAATGTGCTCTGATATTCTAGAACCAGAGGGCAAAATAAATATTGAAAGAATCCACTAATCAATTCCTGAAAGAGATCCAAAAAGAGAAACTCCTAGGAATATGGTAGCCAAATTCCAGACTTCCCAGGTCAAGGAGAAAATATTGCAAGCAGCTAAAAAGAGACGATTCAAGTATTGTGGAAATACAATCAGGATAACACAGCATCTGGCAGCTTCTACATTAAGGGATTGAAGGGCTTGGAATATGATATTCCAGAATTCAAAGGAACTAGGTCTAAAACCAAGAATCACCTACCCAGCAAAACTGAATATAATACTTCAGGAGAAAAAAAATGGTAATTCAATGAAATAGAGGACTTTCAAGCACACTTGATGAAAAGACTAGAGCTGAAAAGAAAATTTGACTCAGAACTTCTTGCTTTTTCCATAACATAGAAAATGTTGCAATTTGGTCTTTAGTTGCTCTGCCTCTTCAAAAACCAGCCTGCTCTTCTGGTAATTCTTGGTTCACATATGGTTGAAGTCTAGCCTACAGAATCACGTCACCTGGCGTGAAATAAGTGCAACTATTCAGTAATATGAACATTTCTTGGCATTGTCCTTCTTTAGGACTGGAGTATAAAATGATTTTTTTCAAATCAGTGGCTACTGTTGAGTTTTCCAAATTTGCTAGTATATCAAATATAGTACTTTAACAGTATCATTTTTTAGAGTTTTCAAGAAGTCAGCTGGAATTCTGTCACATCCACTAGTTTTTTTGTTAACAATGCTTCCTAGATCACAATTAACTTCATTCTCCAGGATGAAGAGAATACTGCAGAGAACCAAAAGGACACCAACTTGACTGGTGAGGACTGTTTGGGAAGCAGCAAGAGTGGAAGTTGGGTAGATATTAGGTAGGGAGGGTATGGTGAGGTCACTGCTTTTATAGCTTGGATTTTCTGACAAAACCTTCACATCAAACATCCTGTTCCATTGTTTAAATTGGATCAAATGGTTTAGAGACTAATAACTTAGAAAAATCAGTTCAGTTAGTAATTGTCTTGATTTAAATTGCAGCTCACTTTGCTCCTATGTGAAACATTCCTGATTTTTCCCAGTTGTTTATGTTCTCCCTTTCCTTAAATCATTTGTATTCTACTGGTTTGAGTATAACTTAATAACTCATCTGACACCAACCCCTGCCCAAGCAGAACATAAGCTTCCTGAGGGTAGGGACTATACCATCATTATATACCCAGCACCCAGCACAATGCCTCATACATTTTTGTATGAATATTTGCTGAATTGAATCAAATTGAAATACTATTTGGAGTTATTTCATGTAAAACAGGCTGGGGCAAATACAATTCATTCAAGCACGTGATGACCTAGTAAAATAAATAAATAAATAGAATCAAATGACTTCAAGCATCCATTTTTCGCTCAGAAAATAATGGTCATCATTATCATATCCCCTAATAAACCTAAGTAAATTTTGATCTGACATACACATTTCCTTCTTGTGCACAATTTTTCTGTAACAACGAATCATTTTACTCATGATCAATATGTATATTGACCTTTTCATGGTCATCAGAGAGAAGAGGGTATTTATTGCCCACTTAAATCCGGGTTCTATCTCTGGCAACATTAAGCTTTGGGATGATATCTCATAGTGTAATGGACCCACCCCAAGTCATTCTAATTCTATGAGCTATTTATTCCTTATGTCTAAAAGAAGGCAAATCATCCAATTACTAAGAAAATACTCAGGCAAAAGGCCAAAAAAGACAGCCTGCCTCAGATTTTCAATCCTCTTTCTAGGAGTCTCAAGTACTGATTTCAAAGCAAGGTACAGGAGATAATGCAGATAGAGACCAACCAGTAAAAAGAAGGGTTATTTCCTATTCTCACCTAGACAGCTCGACAACACTAGCATGTCTTCACCAATTTCTGCCTAATAGTCAATCAATCATCCCATGAACAATCCATCAATCAATAAATATTTGTTAAGTGCTTACTCTCTACCAGGTCCAGGCTGAGCACTGTAGATATGAAGACAAAAAAATGTAACAGTTCTTGACTGCAAGGGACTTACATTCTATCCAGGAGAATATGCATCCATTATATTTAAAATAACAACAAGGTAATATTTGGCAGGGGCAGGAGAGAGCAGGGAGGACACTACCAGCTGGAGGAAAAGGTTGCACATGAAATGTTATGCTTCAGCTGAATTCTGAATAAAATAAAGGATTCTGAGAGCTGGAGGTGAAGAGGACATTTCATGCACTATCAAAAAGTCCAGATACCACTTTTCTAGAGCTTCATAAAGTAAACCTTCCTTGCTGATAAATTCTACAATTTTAATTAAATTCCACATTTATTAAGTATCTTCTACGTGATAGATATTGTGGCTAAGCAGTGGTGATAAAAAGGGAGGGGGGGAGAGAGGGAGAGAGAGAGAGAGAGAGAGAGAGAGAGAGAGAGAGAGAGAGAGAGAGAGAGAGAGAGACACGGAGACAGAACAGTATCAGTCCTCATTCTGTCCTTAACCTCCATGGCTCTCTGCTGCACTGACACTGGATATTCTCTGCACACTAGGTTTTAGGACATTCCTCTTTCCTGGTTTTCCTCCTATCTATATGGTCATTTGTAAGACCCTCTTTACTAAGTGTTCATCCATTACCTCTAGGATCAAATATTAACTTTGACCCAATCTGGCTGCTTCCTACCTTTCTTGCCTGTTCCACACACTGCATTCTAGCAAGCACTGGCCTACACCATCTCCTGTAACCTCCCTCCCCAATCTCCATGCCTTCTGCACTCACTGCCCCCAACATCTGGAATGTGGTACCTCCTTACTTCCACCTCAGGATTTTTCAAAAATCAACTCAAATAATTTACTCCAAGAGTACCTATTCTTTCCTCTCCAAATCCTCCAAGATGCCAATTGATTTCCTTTTCAGACTGTTTTCCTTTGGTATATATATCTAGTCAGGGCAGCTACAAAGCACAGTGGATACAGCACTGGGACTGGAGTCAGAATAGACCGGAGTTCAAATCATGCTTCAGATACTTTCTAGCTGAATGACTCAACTTTGTTTGTCTCAGTTCCTCAGCTGTAAAATGAACCAGAAAAGGAAATGGAAAACTGGCCAAGAAAAACCCAAATGGGGCCATGGAGAGTCAGACACAACTGAAAAGACTTAACAACAAATGTCTTGTCTATGCCTAAATTTTTAAATTGTTTACATGTTATCTTCCTCATTAGAATGGAAGGGCCCTGAAGGCAGGAGCTATCTTTTTGCCCAGATTTTTATCCCCCATCCTTTAGCATAATGCATGACGTACTGTAACCATTTAATAAATGCAGATTGACATTCCATGGGGTATCAAGTTTTTAAGTTTACATTCCAATGAAATGAAATGAAAGATTTAATTCCTCCAGTTTGTACATTTAGGTCTTTGTTGATTCAATGTTCTAATATTATTCAACTAATAATTCCATTATACACTTAACAATTAAAAGTTATTGTTGTTCACTTGAAAACCAAAGAAATGGCTGTTCCTAAGTGACTAGGAGGGATTTTCTTCTTAAATCTGATCAAATAATCCCAAATACAGGTAACATATAATTTGAAGACATTTATAGAAAACTCAGAGTGTCACTGAATAAATAAGAGTAAATTAACTGTAAGTAGAATATGGATGTTATGAACAACCCTGATTACTTGCCAATAGGAGGTGAGGCTGAGATTTTAAATAAAGAAATCTTTTCACTGATGACAAATAACCAGCCCCATTCATATTTCTTTACTGGTGTCTATCTTGGGCTCTCCCACTAAAATGAAATTTGATATCTTTTGAGGTCAACCTCATTTGACAGATAAAGAAACTGAGTCCTGGAGGAGTAAAGGGAACTGTTCAGCTTGTGGGAACAGAATTTCTGTGTAGGTGGGGTTTTGGCCAATTTACAGAGATAGGTTTATTTGCAAATAGGCAGATTGTCTCAGTCCAAGCACAAGGAAAATAAACAAACAACTGTGTTCCTACTACACACAGCATGTCTTGTTGAAGTTGGCTTAAGTTCCAAATCAGAACTAATTGCTACCATCTCCCTGTGGGAGATTTTAACCATGTCCCAGTTAAATAGTCACTTCAAAGGGAAAATAAGTCATATGAATTTTTCCAACTTTTGAGACTTTTTGGTATCTTTTCTTTTCTGGAAGGTTGAGTTGAAGTGGATAGGTAATCTTCTGGATGGAGGGCGAACTTTGGTAAGTGGGCTGCCTTTTCGGTACTTTAAATAGGTGACAATTTGCCTTGCAGAAGAGAAGACATACTTGTGGAGCATGGGCATAGTATCAACAAGGCTCTTTTAAATTCAGATAGGACATAGTCCTGTTTAGAAAACTTTTATACTATCAAGCTAAATCTTAATAAAATAAGTTTATTTCTTTAAAATATACAATTTAATAACATCTAGCATTTATATGATACTTCAAGGTTTGCAAAGTTTTCCATGTTGTCTTAACTGATCCTTACAAAAAACCTGTGGAGTAGGTGCTATTATTTTTTATATAATTGATTTTCAGTTTTCAACATTCATTTCTACAAGATTTTGAATTCCAAATAATCTCCCCATCTCTCCCTTCTCCCCACCCCAGGACAGTGTGCACTGTAATCACCCCTTTCCCCAATCTGCCCTCCCTTATATCACCCTCCTTTTCCTATCGCTCTCCCTGTCTATTTTCCTATAGGGCAAGATAGATTTCTATACCTCATTGCCTGTACAACTTATTTCCCAGTTGCATGTAAAAACAATTTTTAACCTTTATTTTTAAAGCTTTGAGTTCTACATTCTCTCCCTTTCTCCCTCCCCACCCACCCTCACTGGGAAAGCAAGCAATTTGATATCATAGATAACTGACCATGCAAAATACTTCAATAACAGTCATGTTGAGAAAGACTAACCACATTTCCCTCTATCCTGTCCTGTCCTCCATTCACTCCATTCTCCTCCTTGACCTGCCTCCCACAATAATGTTTGCTTCTGATTACTGCTTTCCCCAATCTCTCAGTCCTTCTATTATCTTCCTTCTCATTTCCCCTTCTCCCTGCCTTCCTGGAGGGTAAGTTTATTTCTTTAAAATATAAAAATTTAGGGGGAGGAGCCAAGATGGCAGAGTAGAAAGACACACTTATGCTAGCTCCAAAACCAGAGCCTATAAAATATCTGTAAATAAGAACTCCTAACAAATTCTGGAGTGGTGGAAGCCACAGAACAACAGAGTGGAGGAGATTTCTGTTCCAGAAAGACCTGAAAAAGCTCATCAAAGGTCCGTCGCACACGGGACCAGAGCGGAACACAGCCCTACCTTGGCCGCACAGCCCTGGGAGGAGTAGATTTGAGCAGGCTTCAGGGATGGAATCTCCAGCGGCCACGGGGGTTCTTATACCCACAGGTGCTACAGGTCAGTGAGAGAGACCTCTGTGCTGGCTGAGAGGGGAGCGGGATGTCTCCATAACTCAGGCGCCCTTGGGAGGCAGCGGCAGAGACAGCGGCAGCCAGGGGCTCCTAGAGCAGGCAGGACCTCCCAGAGCAGGCAGGACCTCGGGTCCATTACGGAAGGTCTCTGCATAAACCCCCTGAGGGAACTGAGCCTGGGAGGTGGCCCTGCCTCCACCTGAGCACCAGAACTTAAGCTCACATTGAATAGCAGCCATACCTGCTGCTGAAAGCCCTGAGGCGGGGGAGCAGCATTTGAATCTCAGATTCCAAGCACTAGCTGGGCAGATCTAGGAAGGGGTGGAGAGGAATCTCAGAAGTCAAGTAACTGGCTGCGAAAATGCCCAGAAAAGGGAAAAAAAATAAGACCATAGAAGGTTACTTTCTTGGGGA